>NW_021024659.1:1426458-1443132 GCF_004153795.1 Camellia sinensis | reverse complement strand
TTCCACTAGCAAACCTATTCCTTCCCGCCCCCCCGACGCCAAGGGTTTTTCTCACTTCCGACCTAATGCTTGAACACCTTGGGGCCATTTCTTTGAACTTTAACCACTATTTGTATTTTACACCAGGAGACCCTAAATTGTGACGTCCAATAAATGTTGCTTGACCCTTTTAACCCCCTCTTAAAATGGCCCCTCCTCCTCCTATTCTATCTCTCCCTATTTTACAGTTGACAATTGTTGAACCACAGGGAGGTTGTTTTATTACATGGGAGGGATAGAGGACACCTAATTGAAGAAAGAGACCGGCCACTATTATTCAACTTCCCTTTGACCCTGGCCAGCCGGCCATGGATGGTGGCGCGGCACTTAGCATCTCCAAAATGGCCGGCCATGAATCCTCAGGTTGTGTTGTTACAGTTGTTTGTTACACTTTTCCCCCCCCAAAAACTTTGTATCCGAACAAGGCGAGCGAACTTTTTTTGGGGGAAACGCTTTTTGTGGCTTGTTTTCCCCCCATTTCTTTCCTCCTTTTCCCCTCTTTGGTCTACAAGCTGGCCTCCGGCATTGAGAAAGGGGTTAAAAAAATTTACAGCCCTAAGAGCCTTCTGCATTTGGATCCATTCTCCATCTCCTCATCTCCATTTCTCCATCTTCCAGAGCTTTTCAAAACCACCAAAAATCCTTACCCCATTTTCACACCACCACCTTTAGCATCATCCCCACCACCACTTCCATTTCCAGCCACGCTTTGGGAAACTTTCCACAGCTAGGAGGCATCACTATCATTCAAAAGCCAAGAAGCAACAAGCCGGTAGTTTCAAGGGTAAGTACCTGTCATTCCCTCTTTTTGAACTTAAATTTTGCAAAACACTTTTCTCCAGCTAGTTTTCTTTGCTGTTTGAGCTCAGACGGCCAAAACTGAATACCTCATTTTGAGCTCCTTATTCATGTCCTTCATTAAGGACTTTTGTCATTTTGAGGTCCCCATCTGCCACTGGCATTTTCATTTCCCCTTGTATTTGCCATTAATCTGCATAGATTTTTTGGCCGTGTCAAAATACTAGTAGAAAATTGATCCTGTTTGGGCATGGTGTAAACTGTGATAGGGGCTTATTTTGAGCCCCTCTTCAAACATTGAAAAGAAGGATCATCACTGTTGGCCTTTTTTAGGACTCTATGGCCACTTGTCATTATAATCCCTCTTTTGCGTCCCCATTTTTGCAATGATCTAGTGCCTACTTTTTATGCTTCTTGTTTTTGGCATTTTACAGACTGAAAACAGTCTTATTTGACCTCATATTCATGTTTCATAAGGGTCTTTAGCTTTTTGATGAATTTTTTGTATACTTTGTGTTCTTTGAACCTCTTTTGGCCCATTTCGTGTGCATGAGAGTTTTAGCCATACTGCTGCTGGTTTTGTGGTTTGCCATAAAGTGTAAAAGATCATATTTTGGGCCCCTCTTCAACTTTGTGAAGGGCCCTTAAATATGTTTGGGGTCGCATCTGTAAGTGTTTCATTATCTCACATTTTAGGGCCAATTTTTTGCATGCTATTTTGCCCTATTGGTTTGTATGCTTTGCCTGATTTGAACTGTAAAAATGCTTGTCTAGGGTCTTGCCTTGCTTCTGTCTCTTTATCATCTCATGTTTCAAATTTATGCATCATTGCATAGCTATAAGGCCATTTCATGCCGCCGAAAATTCATGTTTCGCGACTTGTTTCCGTGCATCGGGTATTCATTTCACCGGGTTGTCGGGGCTTGTTTTGCATCCTCATTTGACTTCTGATTTTGTGCATTATAGTGTGCCACTAATCCATTCTTTGCCATGCCTCATTAGATGGGTGCGCATTTCGGGTCGCTTGCAGGGTCGGGTCCTCGGTTTGCATGCACGCGTGCACGCATTTTTTCGAGTTGTCTTGTTTTATCTGATGCCTCCTATGTGAGTTGGCTGAGGCTCTCTCATGTTTGGTGTAAGCCATTATTGCCATTATGTATGTCGATTCCATAACATTGTGTATGTTAGGATTGTATCTTAGTTGCATTTCAGCATTGTCATTCATACTGCATCGTGTTCGGATAGGAGTTAGCCCGAGCACGGGAAACGAGGTACTGTTCCGCTACTCTGAGTGACGAACGTGTCTCCAATTCCCTAGTCAACCGACACTCCGCGATCATCATGATGGAGTAGGTTCTTGTGTGTTTATATGTGCATTCATTCTACATTGAATGCCCATTCTATAATATGTGTATGTTAGGATTGTATCTTAAAGTTGCATTTCATGGCATGTCATGCATATTGCATCGTTGTTCGCGAGATAGGAGTTAAGCCCGAGGCACGGGGAAACGAGGTTACGTTCCGTACTCAAGTGACGGAACCGTGTCTTCAATTCCCTAGTCACGACAACTCCGGATCGATCCATGATGGAGGTTAAGGTCTATTTGTTAGTTTATGTGCATTCAATTCTATATTGAATTGCCACAATTCGACCCCCGGCCATTTCATGCATCGCATATGCAGTGATTGGTGGCACGAGGATCGAGGCAGCATATCATCTGTGAAAATACAATTGCCATTCCCCTTTCCTGCTCTCTGTTCTAGCAAAATGAAAGAATACGGTAACCTTTTCGGAGCTGGCACGCATTTCAAGAATAGGTGTAAACAGAGGCTAATTGACGAAGAACATCGTTTCATAGATTTTCGCGCAAAGGCAACCACGGGCTATGGCAATCATTCATCAGAGTCAAGGCGGACCCTTGGCTTTAGGCACTGCCGTTTACAGCGCTTTCTTAGTTAATTTGTTAACATTAATTGGAATTGTACATTATTGGACTGTATTATCTTGGACTGTACTATTCTTTCGTTGGACTGCATAATTTATTCGGACCCTCTGTGCGACGGGCATAATTTAATAAGTGGGTATGGTGATGTATTGCTTCCAACCCCACGCTCTCCCTTCTGTGGATTACGGTCTATAATGGTATAGTTTAGGTCATATTTCAATAGCTACAGGTTGATCTATATATGACAGCTCATGTTTGCAATTCGTTCATCGTTTTCAAATGCACCGGGCTGCGGCCGCATCATTACTAACTGCATTGTATTTTCAATTCCAAAAGTTGAATACATGTTAGTTTGTACGCATTTCATATGCCAATGTTTAAAATAGCGGCCTTCTGCTTATAGCTGCATTTTGCATGTGTTGCATCTAGGAGCATTTGTCTGTTATACTAGGATTCATGCATGGCATTCTAATGAGTTTTCTGTTTTTCTTGGAGTACTCGCGTGAGCTTTATGCCTTTTAGCATCCTTTGCATATTGCGATGTGAGTGACTGCCATGACAGCAGCTTACAAGAGGCTATATGCTTTGTATATAACTGCCTGAATGCCTGTTGGGTGAAGGTTGGGTTTATTTGGATTGGAATAAAATCATCAACTGTTTGTTATAATCCCACTAGATATGTGGCCAAAACCATCTTTTCTAAGCCCACCCGAGGTGGCAAAATCCACGTCTTAGCCTACCTGCAGGTTGGGCACCATCAAACCATTTTCAAACAAAACAAACAGAAATGTCTTGTTCCAATTTAGGCGACTCAGTCTATAAACTTGCTATGCTGTGCGCATCACATTAGTAACCTAGGCTAATCAACCGAATAGAAGCATACAATGTTTCAAAAATAGATATCATGGCTTGTTAGAAGGCCGGTCTCTGACCGGGGCGCGCGCGGGGTGCTCACAAGTGACCTTCTCCAATCATACCAAGTTCCCCAAGCTCCCGAGCCGAGACAACTCCGGTTATGACGGACATGTGGCCTTCGGCACCGAGTCCGGGTTTCCTAAATTTCCCAAAATAAAATATTTAGGTGGCGACTCTGTATCTGGCAAAGCAGTCCATGTTTGGCACTTCTTTCAAAAAAATCTGTTTTTCTCAAAACGATTTGCCGGATTTGGACTCTTTGGTTCAGATTGAGAACCGTGACAATTTGAGAGTCCTGAGCTGTAGTGACCCCCAAAATGAACGGAACGGGAGCTCGCTCCTCCTGGGGCGTTCGGGGACGTCTACAGTTGGTAAAATAAAAACAAGGTCGGTGGCAGCATACCACGGCCAGTGGGTTTCAAAAATGGCTAACAAGCCTCTTCCCACCTTCAGAAGCACAAAACACAAGTCCTTGGTGCAAAACCAAGCACAAAACAGGCAAGTTAAGAGATCCTGAGACACGGTGCGCGGCTGAGGCCTCCGGGAACTCAAAACGAACATGAACATGGATGGTCACTGAGTGTTCAAACGGTGACGTCCAGGTCTTGAGGACAGTCAAAATGGGGTGTCTACACATCCATAGCAATTTACTGTTACTGAACTGTTACTACTACTGTTACAGAGATCTCTGTCGGTTCCCATGTTTAGAACCACTACTGTTTACTGATATGATGGCCATCATTGACTGCTCGGTCTGTTAAAACCTACTGTATTGTTTTGGTATTGGATGTACCACATATGACTATTATAGTTTCTAAATTACTGTTATGGCATGAATTATGAGCCACAAACTGAATGACTGATATACTAATAAATGACTGCTTTCAAAATTAAAAGGACATTCATTCTTAACCTCTTTACGCATATGTTATTCACAGGGCTTTAGCTTACTGTTTATATATATATGTAGGTGTTCAGGCACCGGACCGGAGTTAGGAACGTTGGATTAGCTCTTGTTTTGTCAAGCCAACCATCGTGCCTCACCTTAAGGTTCCAAGTGCTGCCAAGCTAAGGCTGCTTCGGGGTGTTTTAGATTTTCTCATTTCTGTATCTGTTTTGTATAGACTATATAGACCTGTACGGTACTGTTATGGTAGGGACTTGGTCCCTAACCCAAATGCTTGTATATGTATGTATAGTACTGTTTTGTTCTGAATGTGAATATGTTTTAAAAAGTCTTTTTGAATACAGACTGTCACAGCTCGTTGGACATCTTTTAATTACTGTTTTGGCTTCCACCAGCCCCTGTACTCTGTATTACTATTTTACTGTTAAGCAAGCTTTCGGTAATCTCGGATTACTGGCCGGTTACGGTGCTAAACCCATAGGGGCGAGTTTGGGTCATGACAAAATCCACGAAGGACGCTCCGAATCAGGAGGCTCTATCGGCCCAAAGATGCCATGCGCCGATGGGGCTCCGAATCCAGAGGTTTTATCGGCCCAAGAACACCATGCGCCGATGGGGCTCTGAATCCAGAGACCTGATTTGGCCAATCGTGACATCCACGAAGGGCGCTCCGAATCCGGAGGCTTTATTGGCCCAAGGACGTCATACGCCGATGGGGCTCCGAATCTGGAGACTTGATTTGGCCAATCGTGACATCCACGACGGGCACTCCAAATCCAGAGGCTTTATCGGCCCAAGGACGTCATGCGCCGATGGGGCTCCGAATCCGGAGACTTGGTTTGGCCAATCGTGACATCTACGAAGGACGCTCTGAATCTAGAGGCTTTATCGGCCCAAAGACGTCATGCGCCGATGGGGCTCCGAATTCGGAGATTTGATTTGGCCAATCGTGACATCCACGAAGGGCGCTCCGAATCCGGAGGCTTTATCGGCCCAAAGACGCCATACGCCGATGGGGCTCCGAATCCGGAGGTTATATCGGCCCAAGGACGCCATGCGCCGATGGAGCTCCGAATCTAGAGACTTAATTTGGCCAATTGTGACATCCATGAAGGGCGCTCCGAATCTAGAGGCTTTATCGGCCCAAAAACGTCATGCGCCGATGGGGCTCTGAATCTGGAGACTTGATTTGGCCAATCGTGACATCCATGAAGGGCGTTCCGAATTCGGAGGCTTTATCGGCCCAAGGACGTCATACACCGATAGGGCTCCGAATCTGGAGACTTGGTTTGGCCAATCATGACATCCACGAAGGGCGCTCCGAATCCGGAGGCTTTATCGGTCCAAGGACGTCATGCGCCGATGGGGCTCTGAATCCGGAGACTTGATTTGGCCAATTGTGACATCCACGAAGGGCGCTCCGAATCCGGAGGCTTTATCGGCCCAAGGACGCCATGCACCGATGGGGCTCCGAATCCAGAGACTTGATTTGACCAATCGTGACATCCACGAAGGGCGCTCCAAATCTGGAGGCTTTATCGGCCCAAGGACGTCATGCGCCGATGGGGCTCCGAATCCGGAGACTTGATTTGGCCAATCGTGACATCCACGAAGGGCGCTCCGAATCCGGAGGCTTTTGAACTGGATTACAGAGTCAGTAAACAGGCATCTTTGCATTACAGAAGTGAAAAGTGTACATGGTGAGCCGTTCAGAACCAATATCATTCCCACAAGTCGAGTTTTATGATAGAATTCGCGCAAGTGTGTTAGGAGCAAGGTCGCGTGCCTAATTCTTCATCAACCAGCCTTCTATCGTCCAAGAATACCTTCAGGGGCAACTTTATCGGCGTGCAGCGGCGCAGCTGGATGCGTTGATTAGACGTCTTGAGAAGCTACTACCGGTATCGCTTACAGCTTCCGTGGCTTCTTATCACGAAGCCATCCGACTTCGTCGAGACTCTCGACGCTTCAATGGAGTTGACCTGTGTCTCCGTTGGTGTCTTTCCAGAAAGGAGATAGCATGCTTTTGCGGATTACCGGGAACCCTGAATTTTCCCAACGCCGTGTTCGGTCGGGAAGCGTAGCAGCTGATGATAGGTGCTTGGTACGGCCCGAATAGTATGCAACCAAGTCCACCCCATGATGAGGTTATACGGTGAAGGAAGCTTGACGACCAAGAATTCCACTTCCATCATCTGGGAGCCCGCCCGAACGGGTAACGTGATTTTTCCCAACGGATACTCCGAATTCGCGTTGAAGCCGAACAATGGATGAGGAGCCGGAGACAGGTCTGATTTGTTGAAGTCGAGTTTGATAAAGGTCTCGTAATACATGACCTGCGAAATGCTCCCCTAGTCAACGAGGACGCGTTCAACGGTAAACTGGTTCACGTGTAGTTCAATGACCAATGGATCAATATGGGGGAGTGTTATGCCGATCAGATCGGAATCGTCGAAGATAATGCTCGGCGCTTGGTGGGGCTGTTTCGTTTGCGCGCGTTACTCCTGGGGGGCTAAATAGATTGCATGCACGGTACATGGTGTTGGAAGACTATATATCATATGTATAACGCCGATGGGAGGTGACTCCTGCCGAAGGGCGACAGTTTTGATTGTGTTTTTTGGGACGTGTTGCTGGAGCCGACAATCTTGGACTAATTCCTCAAGGTGGCCTTTCAAGGCATAGCAGTTGTCCGTATCATGACCGTGATCTTTGTGATATTCACAACATCTGTCCCGCCTTCTCGTGTCAAGAGGTCCCATCATCTTGGATGACCATTTGAAGAATGAAAGATGTTGGATCTTGGGCATAATTGAGTTGATTGGCTTTGACAGCTCCGTATATTTCTTGTCGGCGCGCTTTGTGCGCCTGCTATCGACTTGCAGTTGCTCATTGGCTTGGTATGGGCATCGATCGCTGGATCGGCGAGAATCCCGTCTCTTGTCTCGTTTAGCCCGCTATCGTGGTTCAGGGCTTGGAGGTGGTGCGAAACTTATTAGCTAAGCGATTTCGGGAGGGGCCATTTTGTTGACCACGTGTCCGGTTTTAACCCGCAAGGCGTCGTCTTCCACTTTGCAGTATTCCTCTACTTTCTTCATCAACCCCCAGGCTGTTTTGGGGGTCTTCTAGTCAAGAAACTACGGAGGGCACTATCTGGGTGTAGTCCCATTTTGAAAGCGGTGATGGCCATGGAGTCGTTGTAAGCGTTATCGACAAGGTTAAAGCATTCCTAATATTGCGCCGAATAAGCTCTTAGTGTTTCTCCTGGCAGGATTTGCATTGCTCAGAGGGAGTCGGCTTGCTTTGGCTGGACTTTGTTGGTAATGAATCTGGCCCTAAAGTATTTCTGTAGTTGGTGGAAGGTTTTGATCGAAGCCGGCTCCAGTTTATAATACCACCGGACCGCCAACGGTCCCAAACTGCTGGGAAATATTCAGCACATGAGGGCCTCGTCGTCTGCGTGCAATGTCATGGCCTGCTTGTAGTGGAGGATGTGGTCGGTGGGGACTAATTTGCTATCGTATAGGGTGAACGACGGTGCTTTAAATTTCTTTGGTAGCGCAGCCTTTGCGATCCGTCGTACGAAGGGATCGTGTTGGTCTTCGTCCGAACTTTTCCTTCTTCGCTTCTACATTGTACGGGGCTTTCTTCAGAAGAACTGGTGGTTTCATGTCGTCCCTTCTTCCTGGGCTCCGGGAATAATGAGTCAGAGTCGCTATCAATGTCTTGTCATGCTCGGGGTTGTCGACCACCTACCTTGGGAGATCGTTCTGGATTTAGGCGCACAGCTTGTTTGGACTTCGCCATTTCCAAGGCCAAATCTTCACGAAGACGTTCGTTTTCAGCGATCATGTTCTCCAGCCTCTGTTCATTTTGTTTTGCTTGTTCCATGATCGCCTGCATTGTCTCGTGCTCCGAAGTCGAGGGTGAGGCGAAATTCAGACACGTCGTGCGGCGATAGTCTCTGGTCCAAACAAGTTTGTTGGAGTAGTTTCATCGTGAGGTATAGGGTTGACAGTGACTGTCGGAGGATCTTCCGTCACGCTCGCCATGAATGTGCTTGAGTATTCCCATAGATGGCGCCAATTGTGGGGAAGTGGTTTGGAAATACTCTTCAAGATCCTGAAGAACGCTCGTGATCCTCTTCTGGTCACCTGAAAAAGAATAAACACTCCGGTCGGGGGTGCCGGGATTAGCACTCCGACGAGCAAGTTAACATCTACACTCGAGGAAGTTTGTATTCTAAGTTAAGCACAATAATTCTCACATACCTCTTTAGGACTGAAGATCTTGTATTTATAGTATTCTCTTGGGGCCTTGGGGCCTGGCCCACTCCTAGTCCTTGCCATGTACTTCTACACGGCCCTTATTTCACTGGCAGGAATGTCGGCTCTTTTATTCGGCCCCTCAATTGGATAGGGTCAATGCCGAATAGAAATTATATTCTGGACCTGATTGGTCCGCTCTTGTTGATCCAAATTTATTCGGCTCCCACAAAAATATAAGATCATTTTTTAAGAGTGCCAGCGGATCAGATTGGATTAGATTATATCTCATCCGTCATCTGTCCGAACTTAAGCAGATTAGGAAAAATACATTTTCAACCGTCCATTAAACCATTGAAATCGTCTATTATGTGGTTGATTAATTCGGACTATCAATAACTCAACCATGTAAAACCCAACTTATTTACTATCGTGGATGAATTATGAATTTTAAATTATAAGTCTCAGCATTATTCGTAAATAAAACTTTCACTCAAATTTTTACTTAACTTTGAATAACAATTGGAGATGGGTTATAAAAAATAAAAATAAAAATAAAAATTAGAAAGCTACAATTCAATAGTTCCTTAATAAAACAATTACAAATGTATTTAAAATATTAAAATTTATAGGGTGTGTTTGGTAACGTTTACGTTTTCAGTTTATATTTACAAAAAATTTATAAACTGATTTTTGTTTATTTTTTGTTTGTTTTTAGAAAAACATAAACTACAAACGCGTTTGGTAATTGACAAAATGTTTTAAAAAATTTAAAAATATAAAAAAGAGTGAGAAATGGCAAGTGGTGGCAAGTAGCGGCGGAAGACGGTGGTGGAAAGTGGTGACGGTGGGTGATGGGTAACGGGTGGTGGTGGGTGATGGCGGGTGGGTGACGGTGGCGGGTGGTGGGTGGTAGCGAGTGGGTGGTAGTGGTGGTGGTGGCGACGGCGATGGTAATAGTGGTGGTGGTAGCGATAGCAATGGTGGTGACGGTGGTATGGTTGTGGTTGTGGTTGTGGAGGGATGATAGTAGTGGTGGCGGCGGCGACGGTGGCGATGGCGGTGGCGGTGGCAGTAGCATGGTAGTAATGGTGAGTTTATAATAGTACATATCGATACTTATGTTTAGTATTTATAAATTTAGTCAGAATTAAGTAAGTTTCATATGACTTAATTTTTTTTTAAAATTTTAGCCTATATTTCAATATGCATTTAAATTTTTAAGTGATATTAATTGTGGTTATCAAACGGGCATAATTTTTTTTTTTTTGAACATACCAGGTGTAGCTAGCCTTTTCGTGCCCCCTTTCGGAAGGTTTAAAAGAAAGCTCTACAGTTCGGACTCCCGCGGTTCTCCCGCGGTTTTGAATCTAATTTCACAAGTGCAATGTGAAATTGATAAATACCAAAGAGTCCAAATCCGGCAAATTGTTTTGAAAAATTGATTTTGGGATAAAAAATGTCAAAATTGGACTGCTTTGCTAGATATAAAGTCGCCACTGAAACCCAAATAATTTGTCTTGTATAATTTTGTTGATCAAATTAGCCCTCCTTCAAATGTCGTCGTCTTATCACCTGAAAACACAAACGTGAGCTGGCCGGCGGATGTGTGTCGGAAACCTCTCCGATGCCTAAGTCAGAAAACTTGACAAATAGACAAAGCTCTAAGTTCTTAGAAAAGTTTGTGTTCAATTACCTCCTCCAAGGTGATGTTTGTGAGCTTTTATAGGTTTCAAGTGGCACAATCCTACTAGGACTACTACTCCTCCATGTAGAGTCCTCCTAGGATTCATACTCCTGAAAGATAATGCTTATCCTTCCACACCCCCCTCACTACTTAAACCAAGTGAGATGGTTTTTACCATGGCCGAACTACCATATGACCGAAATAAAACTGGCTATGCTGAGCCACAGAGTATGCCGAACTATACCTAGTTCGGTGTTTCCTTTTACTCCTCCTTATCTCGGTTCTCTCCTGTTCAACCCATGGTGTGTTTAGACCGAGCTACCGAGTAGCAAGGTTTTGACCGTTCTAACCACAATACATCATGACCGGACTAACGTTGAGACCGGCCTAACTCCAAGTTGCTTCTGGACCGGAGTAACTTTACAATTCTTGTGCCGGAGTAACTTTATCTTTCTTGGACCGGAGTAACTTTATCTCTCTCGTGGGCCGGAGTAACTTTATCTCTCTTGGGCCGGAGTAACTTTTCGGCCTCTTTACCCAGTCCTTCATACTTTGGGCCATAAAGTCCATCTCATAGCTCGGCCCAATTTTCACCAAAAATTACCCTCTCAATTGCCCCTTAATTCCATCTGCACAGCATGATTGGGATTACCCGTCCACCAGCCGAGCTGAAGTTTTTAAGCCTTTCCAACCGAGCTAAAAAACTCCTTAGCCTTCTGGCCGAGCTTATTTCACTCCGGGCTCTACTTGTTCGGTCAAAACGTCTCTTCAATCACAGCAATCACAGCGACTGTAACACTTCTCTTTCCAATGACACGTGGCACGTTCCCATTCGTAGAAGGCAGCTGTCAACGTCGTCTTCGTATTTCGCAATTTTGAACAGTTCCCGCCCTTTCTCTCTCTTTCCACAAAACAAGCTTTCTGTCTTTGAATCATTCACCCACACTTTTTACCTTCTTCTCTCTTCGTGCCTCTGCTTCTCCAACCCGAGTTCGTGTTCTTCATTGGTGCTGTTGCTCCCATCACCAGCTTTATCTTCTTCTGGTAAGCTCCACAAAATCTGCTTTGTTTTTCTTATTTCTGCTTTCTACGTTTTTGCGAAACATGCTTGTACATTTTTGTTTTTGCTTCTGTACTTTCATGGAAAAATCAGTAGAACCTATGAGTATATGTTATATATCCTATAGAAAACTCGCTTTTGATCCAGAATCATGTCCCAACCGAACTAGGAAGCTGTTTGTGCTATATAGGTAGATTAATTCAGACAATAACCGAACTAGATACACTTTAGCCGAGATACGCTTACCGAACGAAGTTCTGTACTCAGTAAACTAGGAACCTTGGTATTCAACCGAGCTAGGCCTTGGGGCTAAGCCAGCTTTCTTAGTTTCTAAACCAAACTCAGAAAGCTGCCCCTAGAGGCTCAACCGAAGTAACAAAACTCATAGTTTAACCGATTTAGGCCTTTGGGGCTAAACCAGCTTTCTTAGTTTTTTTAGACCGAACTCAGAAAGCTGCCCCTAGAGGCTCAACTGAAGTAACAAAACTCATAGTTCAACCGATTTAGGCCTTTGGGGCTAAACCAGCTTTCTTAGTTTTTTAGACCGAACTCAGAAAGCTGCCCCTAGAGGCTCAACCGCAGTAACAAAACTCATAGTTCAACCGATTTAGGCCTTTGGGGCTAAACCAGCTTTTTTAGTTTTTTAGACCGAACTCAGAAAGCTGCCCCTAGACGATGAACCGGTCTAACATAGTTGTTTCCAAAGCAAGTATGCCGAGATGTTTGCCAAGATCTAGCTAATAAGAACCCTGCTCAAACTGAGCTACCAAGCATTTTGCTGATGCCGAACCGAGATAGAACCTATCCTCAAAGCCGAAGTAGGGCTCTTTTACCTTGCTTTTAATTTGTAGCACGGTCCAATGATCTTTGCTTAACCTCTTTGTTTTCTACTTTGCAGACTTAGGTTGCCCAGGCACTCCTTCGTGCGCTCAATCGAGCTTCTAAGCACAATTTTTGCACCGATATAACTTATTCGTAAATTATACAACAAATGGGTAAGTATAGGTATCTAGTAAATACTCCGGGCGGCCTAGCCGAATTCAGAAAAGATTATAATATACCCGATAACGTCCACTTGATCTTAGCCGAAAAAGATGTCATTCCATGGGGTAATGAAGGCTTTGTCCTCTTCACCCTTTTGTCAATTATTGAAACCGGACTACGATTTCCAGTCCAACCTTTAATCTGTGAGTTTCTTAGGCAAACTAGATTATGCCCTACCCAACTATCCACCAATTCATACCGCATCATCATGGGAATAACCGAATTGAACCGCCAAGCCGGACTAAACCTTGGCCTGGCCGAAATCTTCCACCAATACTCCATTGGTTCAAAAGAAGATGGGTGGGTCTATTATCTAAGAATACGTCGCCGCCAAGAGAAGATAATAAAATATACACTGGACAAAGACTTAAACGACGACGATTTTTTCTAGGTGTCTGGGAACTTTGAGGATCATCAAGCCCAGATTCCTGGCCGACCTATAAATTGGAAAAAAGGAGAGCCCGGTAAATTTACTTCGGTTTTCTTGCTTGCCTTCTTATATTTCGGTTTTTGAATCTTTCAACCGGACTAACAGTTGTCTTCTTTCGCAGATCCTGCCCACCTTCACTCTTTATACAGCTACCCAAACCTAGCCACTTTGCGCGCCGCACTACGGTATCCAGAACGTAGCTGGGCCAAATTGCTGAAGTTCGAGCCGACCTACAGATATAGTGGTCGCCGAAAAGCCAGAGTGACTGATTTTCTTCTTGAAGACGCCCCAGAGCCGGACCCAACCTTGCCACAAATCAGACTAATTCCACTCACTGCTGAAGAGGAGATGGCCAAAAAGAACAGAGTAAGGGCTCTCCTGACCGAAACCAACAGGGCTGAAGTACCACCAGCAAGTCAAACCCAAGAAACAGTGGTGGCCCTTCCTATTCAACAACCGTCCTCATCCCGCCGAACCAAGCGCGCCCGGACCGCCAAAACCGAACAAAGTTTGGTTGATGAAGAAGAAACTGCTCTTCCACCAAGCCTGCCACCGAGCCCCCAACCGGAGCCTTCTGACCGAACTACCACTTGCTGGGTACCAAAACTTACCTTCAACAACCGAGATATCCAAGACTCTGACTCGGTTGTTGCTGAGAAGGATCACCAGTTGGCCTTCAACCTGGCCAAGAGTGTGTGCCTCCCCAAAGATATGGAGCACCACCAAAAGCAATTGAACACCGAACTGAAGGCCATCCGGTCTTCAACAAAATCCATGATCTTGGTAAGTAGCTCTGTCCGTTTTTCTATCTAATTTTTCCAACTTTCACTTCAGCTCAAGGGAAGTCTTTGTTTTGTCAGGCCATTCGGAAAAACAACGTCACTTATAGGAAGGTGGTTGAGCTCAGGAAAACAACAAGGCAAGCCGTGGCAGAAGCCGAAGCGAAGGCGACCGAGCTAGAGGAGGCCAGAAAGCAGATGGCCGAGCTACGAGCTGAGAACGGCCGACTGGCCGGATTGGTTAGTTCGGCCGAGGCAGAAAAGTAGAAGGCTGCCATTGTGCTCAAGGATAAGTATCTGCGCGAGCTAGTGAAGCTTGAAAGGAAGAAAGATATCGAGATAACCCAGCTGAAGGAGAGCGCAAAAGGAGCCGAAAAGAAAGGTTTCAAGAAGGCAGAGGATGTTTACACCCGGCAGTGTGAAGCCGCCAAGGAACTATTCTTCAAGTGTGGCTGGAGGGCAGCTGTTGAGAAGCTCGGTCACGATCCACAGACCGAGGTCTTCAACCCTCCAGCCTACTTCATACCGAACTCCCTAGTGGAGTATGCTAATGCCATACAGCAGTAATTTCTTGAAGGCTCAGACTCTGATGAAGACTCTGCCTCTGAGGATACTCCGGTTGTCAATACAGACCCGTCAGCTCGGCTGGAGCCCACGGTGGAAGATCTGACTATTGAACAACCAGGTGAAACCGTGGTTCCAACCGAAACTGAGAATGAGCTCCCGCCTGAAACCGGTCTTCATGTTGATGCTGATGTTGCGTTTGATGCCGAAATTGATGATCTTTTCTCTTGATTTTGTACATTTTCTTTTTTTTTTTTTTTTGCTACCTTTTTTACTTTTGTAACCGGGCTACGGCCCCTCCTTTGTACTTGCTTCCTGATGAATGAAAATTTTCATTTACTCTTACTTCGGTTGATGTGTATGTTAACACTTCCAACTTTTATCTTCGGTTTTTGCTGCTTAAACTAACTATGCTTACCGGCCAACCACTCCTTAGCCGACATAATTACTTCGGCTGAGGAGTACTCAGAGTTGGTTTTAACCACTTTTCAGCCTTATCCTTACCTCGGCTGAAGAGTACAAAGAGTTGGTTTAATCTAGCCAGCCACTCTTTCAGCCATACCCATACTTCGGCTGAAGAGTATAAAGAGTTGGTTTAATCCAGCCAACCACTCTTCAGCCATACCCTTACTTCGGCTGAAGAGTACAAAGAGTTGGTTTAATCCAGCCAACCACTCTTCAGCCATACCTATACTTCGGCTGAAGAGCACTAAGAGTTGGTTTAATCCAGCCAACCACTCTTCAGCCATACCCATACTTCGGTTGAAGAGCACTAAAAGTTGGTTTAATCCAGCCAACCACTCTTCAGCCATACCCATACTTCGGCTGAAGAGCACTAAGAGTTGGTTTAATCCAGCCAACCACTCTTCAGCCATACCCTTACTTCGGCTGAAGAGTACAAAGAGTTGGTTTAATCCAGCCAACCACTTTTCGGCCATACCCATACTTCGGCTGAAGAGCACTAAGAGTTGGTTTAATCCAGCCAACCACACTTCAGCCATACCCATACTTTGGCTGAAGAGACCAAAGAGTTGGTTTAATCCAGCCAACCTCTAAGTTTTTCCAGCCAACTTAGAATAATGTTTGGTTATTCCGACCAAACGTCCTGCAGCCTGGATCCTTATCCTGGGCTTAGGAAGGGTGTTGGTTTAATCCAGCCAACCACTCTTTAGCCATACCCTTACTTCGGCTGAAGAGTACAAAGAGTTTGGTGTAATCCAGCCAACCACTCTTCAGCCATGCCCATACTTCGACTGAAGAGTACAAAGTTGGTTTAATCCAGCCAACCTCTAAGTTAGTTTTTCCAGCCAACTTAGAATAATGTTTGGTTATTCCGACCAAACGTCCTGCAGTTTGGATCCTTATCCTGGGCTTAGGAAGGGTGTTGGTTTAATCCAGCCAACCTCTAAGTTTTTCCAACTAACTTAGAATAATGTCTGGTTATTCCGACCAAACGTCCTGTAGCGTGGATCCTTTAGGAAGGGTGTTGGTTTATTCCAGCCGACCTCTAAGTTAGGTTTTCCAGCTTAGAATAAAAATGTTCGCAACATTCCTAACTTCACTAAAGCTAACTTTTACAGAACAACTCGTGCTGAAAAGAATCGATTGTTTTATTGAAGAAAAAGAAATTGCACATGTTTGAAAGGAAAAAAGCTAAAAACAAAATAACTTGAGATTGGCCGTGTTCCATGGCCTAGGGATTGCTTTGCCGTCCTTGTCTTCTAAGTGGTATGCCCCTTTGCCTGCTAACCCAACCACTTTGTAAGGACCTTCCCAGTTTGGCCCTAACTTGCCATCTCCCGGTATCAAAGTGTTTCCCATCACTTTGCGCAGTACCCAATCGCCGATCTTGAATTGTCTTGGACGTACTGTTTTGTTGTATTTCCTGGATAACTCTTGTTGATATAAGGCAATGTGAACTAGTGCTCTTTCTCTTCTTTCGTCCGCAAGGTCGAGTTCCAATGTTATGGCTTCTTCATTCAAGTCTGGATCAAAATTTTCGCTTCGAATTGTGGGGAGGCCAACTTCTAGTGGGATCACCGCTTCCATTCCATATGCTAAGGAGAATGGTGTTTCTCCTGTTGATCGCCGAGGTGTGGTGCGGTAGGCCCATAAAACATGAGGAAGTTCATCCGCCCACTTGCCTTTTGCTTTCGTTGTTGCTTTGTCAGGCCATCCAGAAAAACCAAATCACCCACAGGAAAGTACTGGAGCTGAGGAAAGTGACTAGGCAAGCAGCG
>NW_021024659.1:1401268-1426408 GCF_004153795.1 Camellia sinensis | reverse complement strand
TACAGAACAACTCGTGCTGAAAGATCGATTGTTTATGAGAGAAAAAGAAATTGACATGTTTGAAAGAGAAAAAAGCTAAAAACAAAATAACTGAGATTGGCCGTGTTCCATGCTAGGGATGCTTGCCGTCCTTGTCTCTAAGTGTAGCCCTTTCGCTAACCAACCTATTGTAGGACTTCCAGTTGGCCCTAGTTGCCATCTCCTGGATCAAGTGTTCCCATATCTTGCGCAGTACCAATCTCCGATCTTGATTGCCTGGATCACCGTTTTGTTGATTTCTGATTAACTCCGTTGTATTAGGCAATGTGAACGGCTCTTCCTTCTTTTCCTAGCAAAGTCAATTCTAAGTATGGCTCTCTATTCAAGTCTGGATCAAAATTCGCTTCGAATTGTGGGAAGGCAACTTCCAGTGGATTACTGTTCCATCCGTAGCTAAGGAGAATGGTGTCCTCTCCTGTGATCGCCGGGGTTGGTGCGGTAGCCATAAAAATGAGAAGCTCGTCGCACTGCCTTTTCCCACCTTCTGTAACCTTTCTTCCATCCATCCAAGGACTTATTTGATGCTTTGCTGCATTTGCTTGAGAATGACGTGTAGAATTGTAGAACTCTATCTTGTACTCTTCACAAAGCCTCTGAAGATTCTGCGTCGACTGAGTGCCATTGTGAGATTAGGCTTTTGGTATACCAAATCGGTGAAATATTACACCAACAAATTCTTAATCTTTTCTTTGATTGATGCAATGCTTCTGCTTCCACCCACTTGTAATGTCTTTGCTACGAGAAAGACTTTCTGCTTGCCTGTGCTTGTTTCCGGGTGCTGTTGGAAGTGGTCCTACTATGTCCAAGCCCCACATTGCAAAGGGCCATGGGCTGGTCAATGGTAGGAGTTCTCTAGCTGGTTGATGTATTTGGTGTGCGAATTTTTGGCATTTCTCACACTTCTTTACATATTTTTCTGAGTCTGCCTGCATGTATGGCCACCAGTATCCTTGCGAAATGGCCCTGTAAGCTAGCGATCTTCCTCCTTGATGGCTTCCGCACACCCCTTCGTGAATCTCGTACAGGAATGCTTCCACTTTGCTGGGGTGGACACACTTTAGATAGGGTCCTGAGAACGACTTTTTGTATAATGCCAAAGATGGGGAGAGCCAAAATCGTTGTGACTTTGCTCTTATTCTGTTGGCTTTTTTTTCTCTTCTTGTAAGATGCCGTCTTTTAAGAATAAGATGATGGGGTCCATCCAAGAGGGGCCTAGCTCTGCGCAACATACCTCTTCTGCTTCGGGGTCTTCAATGCTTGGTCTAGGTAGGTAGTCGATCAGTAGTGGATGAGGTATGGAGGTATCCGCCATTAAAGCGAGGCCTGCTAGTTCGTCTGCTCTGCTGTTTTCCTCCCTGCCGATTTGTTCTATCCTTACTACATCAAACTTCTTGATCTCTATTCTGACCAATTCTTGGTACTTGGCCATCCTATCATCCTTTGCTTCATAGTCGCCAGAAATTTGGTTTACCACCAACTGTGAGTCGCTGTAGACCATTAGTTCGGTAGCCATCATGTAATATGCTGATTTGAGTCCTGCGAGAAGTGCTTCGTACTCCGCTTCATTGTTTGATGCTAGGAAGCCAAGGTTGATTGCTTGCTCTACAACCAGTCCGTCTGCTGAGATGAGGACTATGCCGAGTCCTGCACTATGCCAGTTGGATGCTCCATCTACAAAGAGCTTCCACATCTCTCCAACGAACAATTTACAGCAAGTGGAGGGGTCAGATGATGTTGTGGGGTCAAGAATGGTGTTTTCTTCAAGGTCCATGCTTGCTGTCTGCCCCTTACTATCTGATTGTACCAAGTCTTTTTTTGTTGGAGAGCCTTGGTTTGGTGTAGCTTCTGCTTTGCTGTCTTTAGTCTGGTCTCCCTTGGAGTCTGACTGAGTACCTTCTGCTAGGGGTTGTGCTATTCCGGCGTCAACTTCCATCCCTAGTTCGGTTGCGTCAATTAGGTCGACTGGGCAGATATGATGACTTCCAGGAGTAAACTCTGCGACGAAGTCTGCCAAAGATTGGGCTTTTATTGCGGTCCTGGGTTGGAACTTGATATCGAATTGTCCCAACTCTGCTGCCCACTTCAAAATTCGCCCAGAAAAGTTCGCCCTCTCAAACAAAGTTTTTAGTGGGAAAGCTGTGAGGACAACTATGGTGTGGGCATAAAAGTAGTGTGCTAATTTCCTAGAGGCCATCATTAAGGCTAATGCCAGTTTTTCTAGTGGCAAATACCTTGTTTCGGCTCCCAGCAATGTCTTGCTGACATAATAAATGGGCAAGTGTTGGATTCCTTCTGCACGAACCAACACTGCGCTAACTGCGTGCTGAGAGACTGCCAGGTACTGGGGTAACAAGCAGGGGTGGGGAAGACATATATTCCTTCAAGCTTTCCAGAGCTTGGTCGCATTCTTCATCCCACTCAAACTTGGCCTTTAAGGCATAAAAAAATGGTCGTAGTCTGTCTGACGACCGGCTGATAAATCGGTTGAGTGCAGCTGCAATGCCAGTGAGATGCTGCACTTTTTTCACAGAGTTTGGTCTCTCCAAATCTTGGATTGCTTTGATCTGGGAGGGGTCTACTTCTATACCTCGGTTGGTCACCAGGAAGCCCAAGAATTTGCCAGATCCTACTCCGAATGCGCACTTGGATGCGTTGAGGCGCAACTTGTGTTTCTTCAAGATTTCAAACATCTCTCCTAAGTCCTTGAGATGGTCATTCAGAAAGCTAAGTCGATTGTGTCCCGCCGTTAGGTCTACCAGTTGATCTATCCGTGGTAGAGGAAAGTTGTCTTTTGGGCATGCCTTGTTGACTGTTTTGTAGTCGACGCAGACACGCCATTTGCCATGCTTCTTTGGCACTACGACCGTGTTGGAGATCCATCTTGGGTAGTGCACTGCTCTAATTGCTCCTGCCTCCAGCAGGTTACCTACTTCTTCCGCCACTATCTCGGCGTGGTGGAGTGCCGATCTGCGTGTTCGTTGGATGATTGGTCTGGCGAATGGGTGGACATTAAGTTGGTGACTGATGAAGTTTGGATCAATGCCTGGCATGTCGTAGGGTGTCCAGGCGAACACTTCGATGTTAGAGGTCAAGAATTCCAAGACCTCTAATCTCTCAGTGCTGGACAACGACGAACCGAGCAAAAAGAACTTATCCGGGTTCTTTTCATCTATTTTTACTTCTACCAAGTCCTCCACTGCCTTCTGATCAGCCTCTTTGCCGACATCCGCGAATAGCTCATTACTTTCAGGTTCTTCCACCGGATGAACGTATCCTTTGGCAGCGCGGCTGCCATTCACCATGGCGAAACATTGCTTTGACATGATCTGATCTCCATAGACTTTTTCAATTATTCCGGTGTCGTTGGGAAACCGCATTACTTGGTGGTAAGATGATGCCACCGATCGCATGGCATGCAGTCATGTCCTGCCCAGGATGATGTTGTAAGTGGAGGGGACCTTCAATACCCAGAACTCCACTTGTTTTGTTACGCTTCCTGCTCTGACTGGAAGAATTATTTTGCTGACGGGCCATTCTGGCAAGGAGTTGAATCCAATTAGGGGAGATATTGCAGGCGCCAAGTCTTTGTCTTGCAGCTTCAGTTGTTTAAATGTTTCGTAGTACATGATTTCACATGAACTACCCTGGTCAATCAGAATCCGCTTGACGTCAAAATCCTTGACTCGGAGAGTGACGACCAGGGCATCATTGTGAGGACAGTATATTCGATCCAAGTCTTTATCCGAAAAAGACATGACGTTTGTTGCCTCTGTTTTCCCCTTATTGATGGCAGGTTGGGCACTTAGCACTTCTCTAAAGTGCTCAGCCTTTTTGATTGATCCCCTGAGCTCGCATACACGCTCAGGTTCAAAGACTCCATGTATCACATTGATAATGCCTTGAGGTGGGGCGTCGATTGGCATTCCATTGGGGTTATTATGGTCCTGGGGAGCAGGCTGCGTCCCTCCTTCAATGTATTTGTCCAAGTGACTTGCTGTCACCAACTCCTCTAGGTACTGTCTCAATGGTGTGCAATTCTCAGTTCGGTGCCCCTTTTCTTTGTGGAAGGTGCACCGCGATCTTTCATCATAGTCCTTCTGGGCTTCTCCCAGCTTGGTTGGCCACTTGACGAAAGGCTCATCTCTTATTTCGCTCAGAATCCGATATACCGGTTTTTTGAACACCGTTGATATGGCATGCGGATTCTCAACCATCTTTTGTCTGGGTCTTCTCCGTTATCTCGTCTGCCATGCCTGTTTCTGTTCTGTCGATCTACCGTATTAACCTTCGCTGAGGTCTTCCTTTTTTGTACTATGGTCGTCCCAGATTTTGCTTTGGCACGTGCGCCATCCTCTTCTACCCTGATGTGCTGATGCACTTTTTCCATCAAGGCTTCCATCCCTTTGTCTGTTCCCGACTGGAAGGCCTCTTTTATATTATGCAATGGCGAGAGTGGTGGGGCAGTCCCCCAATCTGATTGAATGTCTCCCAGTAGTGACTATTGTACGATCTGAGGGTCTCTTTATCGCCCATGTTGATGGAGAGCAGTTGGTCGACTTCCACCGGGGTTTTAGTGTTTGTTCGGAACCATGTTACGAAGGCCTCTGCTAATTGTGCCCAAGAGGCTATGCTGCCCTCAGGAAGTTTCTCGAACCAAGTCAGGCCTAGGTCGCCAAGGCTTGATGGGAAGAGTATGCACATCAAGGCCTCGTTTCGCCTGTATACAGCCATGACTTGGCGAAAGTGGCTCAAGTGTGAGTAGGGATCCGTCTTCCCTTCATATGTAGTGAATTTTGGTTGAAGGAAGCCTGATGGTAGGGGCGCGTTTTCAATCACCGGAACAAACAGCGAAGTCTATAGCCTTGCTAATGCTTTGTCCGTTGGTTCGTAGGCAGGGCGTGGTATTGGCATTCCAACCTCGACGCTTCCATGCGTCCGAGGAGCCAACCGCTGTAAGGCAGAAACTCTGTGCAGATCCCGTGCCCTGGCATCGTCCTTGCATCATGCTTTTTCTTCGAGCACGGTTCGTAAGTCGGATGATCTGGGCAACTCTGTCTGTCTAGATCTGGTTTGGTGCGAATGCGAAGGCCAATACGTGCTTCCTTCAGTGTATGATCTTTCAGATCTCGTCCTCTCAGACCTGGAGTGACGAGTTCTGGAAGACCAGGATTGAGTGTCGCCTGTCCTGAGGCTTTTGCTCTCTCCTTGCGAGGGCGTGGTATTCCTACTACGATTTTCTGAGCGGCGAGGGGGCGTCTTGTTTTTGCACCCCTCTCCTGTCGCCACTTCTTTTTTCTTCATCTGGCGTTTCAAGGCCTCCATGTCCGCCGCCATCTTTCTTATTAATTCATCTTGCTCCTTTATGCGGTCCTACAGAGTTTGAGGATCAACCCTCCGCCTTTGCCTGTCAGGACTTTGAGAATGAGATCGACGAGGGCTGTGAGTCCGTCTTCCCCTAGTATCTCTCCTGGGGTTATGTCTCTGGGACTTTAAGTCCGCCATGGGAGGAACAGAAGGTAATCCTTCACGCCTTGCGCCCCCATCTGGAGTTAGCCCGTCGACGGCGGACTGCGGCAATTCTTCAATGTGTGTCATTGTTTGAAAAGAGGAGGAGCTTAATCAAGAGGTTTCATTCTGTCTGGTTTCCCACAGACGGCGCCAATTGTACGGGAAAGAAATATACTTTCTCGTATAATCCTGTTGACCAAGTCTGTGCTCCGCCGTACGACGTCGCCTTATCACCTGAAAACACAAACGTGAGCTAGCCGGCGGGTGTGTGCCGGAAACCTCTCTGATGCCTAAGTCAGCAAACTTGACAAATAGACAAAGCTCTGTGAATTCAGAAAGCAAAGTTGTGTGTTACCTCCTCCAATGTGATGTTTGTGAGCTTTTATAGGTTTCGAGTGGCACAATCCTACTAGGACTACTACTCCTCCATGTAGAGTCCTCCTAGGATTCATACTCCTGAAAGATAATGCTCATCCTTCCACACCCCCCTCACTGCTTAAACCAAGTGAGATGGTTTTTACCATGGCCGAACTACCATATGACCGAAATAAAACTGGCTATGCTAAGCCACAGAGTATGCCGAACTATACTTAGTTCAGTGTTTCCTTTTACTCCTCCTTATCTCGGTTCTCTCCTGTTCAACCCATGGCGTGTTTAGACCGAGCTACCGAGTAGCAAGGTTTTGACCGTTCTAACCACAATACATCATGACCGGACTAACGCTGAGACCGACCTAACTCCAAGTTGCTTCTGGACCGGAGTAACTTTACAATTCTTGTGCCGGAGTAACTTTATCTTTCTTGGGCCGGAGTAACTTTATCTCTCTTGGGCCGGAGTAACTTTTCGGCCTCTTTACCCAGTCCTTCATACTTTGGGCCATAAAATCCATCTCATAGCTCAGCCCAATTTTCACCAAAAATTACCCTCTCAAAAAGTATCCAGTATTTCTCTTAAAACATTTATGAGTGATTCAGGGCTGGACAAATATCTATGCTAACTAGTAACACATAACACTAACGTGTGATATGCAATAGTTTTTCCTAACTACAATTTACATGGCAAATCAAATGAGGTTTGACATATTGGGATATTGGGATCAAGTAAATTTAAATGCTCAAAGAAATATTGTTCCATAGGCATAATTATTTTTTATCTTACATTTATGTCTCATATTATAAAAATATTTTGTATTCATAAACAGGGTGATTGGGATGTGATTGATTTATGAATAATATT
This sequence comes from Camellia sinensis, assembly GCF_004153795.1. Classification (NCBI taxonomy): domain Eukaryota; kingdom Viridiplantae; phylum Streptophyta; class Magnoliopsida; order Ericales; family Theaceae; genus Camellia; species Camellia sinensis. The sequence continues at coordinate 1,419,625 of NW_021024659.1, read as the reverse complement.
ATTATGATCACCAAAATTGGTTTAGACCTCTAAAAGAGGAGCTTTAAATGAGTATTAAATTGTCTTTCTGTGCTTCTTGTTTTGTCTTTTACTTATTTTTAAATTATTTTTTTTTAAAAGTGGGATGCCACCTCAGTAGAGCTGCTTTTAGAGCAGCTCTGCTAGTGCTCCGTAGCACTGCTATTATGATCACACTAACTTAGCATTGATATCAATTATGCTTTTAGTTACTCTCTTTTCAATTCACATGTAATGTAAAAGCATCTCCAATGGTTGTTGTTATATTACTATTGCTATTGTTATAATTTGACAATGAATATTGTTATTTTGTCAAATTATAGCCATGGTGCTCCAATGGTCATTTGTTATTTTGGCAAATCCCAACCAACTTTGCCTCAAAATTTATAGGTATTGTTTGGATATAGGTTTTTTTGTGATTTTTTTTTTGGTTTTTTGTTTTTTGTCTTTTATGACTTTTTTTTTAACTGTTTGTAAAAAAAATTATATATTTATATTATTCTCGACTAGACAAATAAAAAAAATGAAAAATTGGAAAAATAAATAAATAAATAAATTTTATCTTTTTATTGCCTTCATTTGAAAAAATATATTTATTTTCTCATTATACTTTATTGAAAAAATTAAATTATACTAAACTATTTTGCTACATTATACATTGCAAAAATAATATTACATTCTTTTGTAGAAAATACTCAAAAATAAAAACAAATATGAAATTTCATTACAAAATAAAAATATGAGGACTACTTGACGAAAATTTCATTACATTATCCCGTAATTATTTATCAAGAGGCAGAGGGAAATAGTAATTTAGGCTACTAATATTTGAGGACCACTAAGCGAAAATCTCATTTTTTCACATTGTGTAATACGCTTTCGTCTGAGGGTCCAAATAAGAAATGTCCGTAGTTATTATCGTATGTTCTTCCTTTTTCATCTCATGTTCTTATTTTTTGATCTCAAAGTCATATTTTTTCACCTCAAGTTCTTTCATCTCCTGCAGTGCTTGAATCTTTTTTTCTTCTCTTTCATCTTTTTTTATTTTTTTCCTTCTTAGCAAGATATTGGTTAAATGTGTCCAATTGTGTGCTTATTTTTTGAACTTCAGCTTGAACAACTTGATTTTTCCAAAATAATTCTTTTGCAGCTTTCCTACCCATAACCTTTTACCTTTTGCAAAGACACTGCCCTCACTAACAGTTGGATTGTTACCAACACTTGGGCTGGTGTCATCTTCAAGAGAAATGCAGTTATCCATAGGGGAATCGGGGCTTGAATTAGGGGAAAACAGTGTATGTATTCTTGACTTTCACCGTGTTCGTAGGAGTTACATCTTGCCACCTAATATTGTTTTGCAAAATTGGCCAGCAATGTTCAAAAACAAAATGTTTGTTTTCATCTTGATGGTACAACAATTTTGCTTGAAGCATATATATCAATAAAATATTAAATTAATTAATTAGTTAATTTTTATGTAAAATAAAATAAAAAAACTAACATAATAAATAAGAATGAAATCTTACTATATCAACTTGTGACGCCCTACTTGGATGTAGATTTTCGACTTGTACTAGACACCCACGAAATTTGTTGCAACATTTCATAATTATACCTCATCGAGATGAGATAGACACTTGTATTCTTGAGTGATCATTCTGCAGCGAGCAATAATTTTCAAAAATTCTTCCCCAAAAATGAGTATGCGATTGCGAATTTCCAACAATTGGGTCTTTAGTAATATGACACCAAGCTCTACAAATTGCCACATCTTCTTCAGTAGTAAATGATTTTCCTCTCTTTATTTTTGATGAACCTTCCATAGTGATTGTGTGAAAAAACTAAAAATAATATAATTTCGGAAGTTTATTATGAAATCAAATTGAGATAAAGAGAGAAAAAAAGAAAAATAAAATGTGCAATGGTTGCTGTGGAAAAAAAAAATCAAATAAAGAGTTTCTATTTATAAAAATTCAAACAGAGCCCAACGACTCTATTTATAAAAAATTAAGTTTATAATCAAATTGAGTTTCTTTTTTTTTTAAAGCCAAACAGAGCCCAACAGCTCTATCAAATGCCATCCCCATCGTCCACGTGTTGGTCTTGAATGGTTGAGATGATTTGTGTAGAATCATCAACATTTTCTTCCTCTCCCTCTCACTGTCTCTCTCATTCCTCCTCCATGTCCCTCTCACTCTCAAATTCGTCTCTCACTCTCACTCTTTTTCTCTCTCTCTCTCTCTCTCTCTCTCTTCGATCGGTGATGAAGAACATTGAATCTTCTCACTCTCTTCTCTCACTCTCAGATTTGTCTCTCACTCTCACTCTCTTCTTTCTCTTTTCGATCGGTGATGAAGAACATTGAATCTTCTCTCACTCTGTCTCTCACTCTTAGATTCGTCTTTCACTCTCACTCTCACTCTCATTCTCTTCTCTCTCACTTTGTCTCCCTCTCTCTCTCATTCTCACTCTGTCTCCATATGTCTTCTCTCTCTTTGATCGACTATCCAGATCTACCTCTCTCTCATTGTCACTCTATCTCTCATCTCTCTGTCTTCGATCGGCAACGGTATATGCTTAAAAAGACGATCGGCCACCGGCGACGGTATATGCTCAAAAACCAGGTATTTCTCATTTTCAATGAATCTATTTAAATTTTTCTGTGAATATGTTTTGTGAATCTGAATGTGCTGATTTTGGGTAAAATGGTGAATTCCGAATCTGTTTGAATTTGTTTTTTTTTTCCTTGTGAATTTGTTTGAATCTGAATTCTGAATTTTTTTATTTTTTTTCCTGTGAATCTGTTTGAATTTGATGAATCATTTGATGAATCTATAATTTTTTCGTGACTCTGTTTTTTTACCATTTGATTTCGGGTAAAATGATAAAATGTTGCATTATTCATGAAATTTTTTGGTGAATTCTGAAACATAAAAATGATGAAAAAGTTGTTGGGGGGAGGAGGAGGGAGGAAATGAAGGAAGGAGGAAGGGAAACAGTTGGTTTTGGCTGAGTTGACATAAATGGCAGCTGCCAAAGCTTATGTCAAATTTGACACAAGCTTTGGCATTTCTCAAATTTGGCAGCTACTATGTTTTGCCATTGGAGCATCAAAATTCAATACAACTGTTATATTATAGCAATGGCAGCTCCAATGGCACACCATTGGAGATGCTCTGATATACACATTAGGTTGATTGTTTATTTAAAAATAGTAAATATAACTATATTAATATATAAAAAAATATGCAAGAATTACATCTCAGTGAAAACAGAGAAAAAAAATTTACGCGCACATTGAGTTGCACCCCCAATGTTTTATAATTTTTTTTTTAGTCCCCTACCATGTATTGTTATTTTTCAAAAAATTATTAGGTGTTGTTTGGGGTAAACTATAAAAGTGAATTTTTTAACTTTTTATCTTTTTGTCATTTTGAGTCGCATCACCTCTTTATTTTTCTGTACTTTTTTTAGTAAAAAGTTAAAAAATACACTTATTTAATCTTGACATTGCTTAACTGAGCTTCAACAAATGAAAATTTGTAAAACACAATAGATAAATTATTCATAAATTATGACAAATGTTGAAGTTTTTAACTCTGTTAGGCCAGGTTTGGCAAGTCCCAAAAAATTCAAAAAGCCAAAAAGTTACACAAAAAGTAAAAAAGTTATTACTATTCACAAATAAAAAATATTTAAAAATATTTTATACATTTTTCTAATACAAAATTTTGAATTACACTGTCAGCCGTATTGCCCCAGCAGGAAGGCAGGTCATACACTTTTTGGGTAAAAAAAAAAATTACATATGTGAAGCCACAAAATTTGATGGTAATGTTGGGCCTTTGGGGGCCCACTAAGGGTTTCGTTTTGATAATCCGAACTGTTCAATATGTATAATTCGTTGAGTACTATATGCCTTTAAAAAATCACACTGATTGGATATCGTTAATTATATGATCAAATCAGTTTTGTATAAACAAAACGGATGGTGTGATAGTTAACTGTTGAAAAAAAATTAATCCGATCATATAGCTATCCATATCCGATCAACGTGATTTTTTACATGCATATAATACTCGATGAGTTGTACATATTAAACGGTTCAAATTATTAAAATGAGACCCGTGGTGGCCCCACGAACCGACCATCATTGTCCAAATACTTTGCCCCGAATGAGGTAATATTTTGCTGTCTAAGACACACTGCCCAGCAGAGGAGTCGTACAACCTACTCAACTTTCTTTCTCTATACACTTTATTTATACAATTTTTTATTATACATTTTTTCGTAAAAAGATAAAAAATTAACCCAAATATTCATATTTTTTTCTCAATTTTTTAGTCTAAAAAAATAAAAATTACACTTATTTAAGATACTCCAAACAATCTTTTACTTTTTTTTCAATAGTCATTGATATTACCGTTTAACACTTGTCATTTATTATTGCCTAACAAAAATTAATTAGGTGGTGTTTGGCAAGTTGGGTTGGGGCTAAAATAGCCACAAAAGACAAAATAGGCTATTTTAGCCACAACAAACAAAACATCACATCCAACCCATAATCATTACACTCTTCTCTCACAAAAAAAGTCAAAAAAGCCAAAAAGCCAAAAATTCCTTCCCAAACTAAGCTTTTTAGCCCAGGCTAAAATAGCCAAAAAAATCAAAAAGCCAAAAAACTTACCCACTTCCCAAACGAAGGCTTAGTAGCTTACTGGTAAAAAAAATTAATTACATAATTTATTAAGATGATTTGATAAATAAGGTACATAGTATTTGGGGAGTAGTGAACAATTATTGTTTACTCTGGATATTGGGAAAGACAAGTTTGGACGAGGAGGAAAGGCCGGCCTGAGAGTTGACGAATCTTTCAAATGACGTGAGAGTTCTCGGATGTTGGACTGTGTGCGGCTAGATGACATTGTCACGGTCCACGTGTTGGGACCAAATAGCAGGAGAAATTATGCAGTACTGTTGAAGTAATGCGCTCATTTTATTATTTTCTAAAATTAAGAATCAAATGGTCAAAATCAATTTGTAACAAAATGAAATGTTTCAATAGTCTAAACTTTCATTGGAAAAATGAGTTGATTTTTTGGTTGATACTAGAATCTCGTTTGGGTTAGATTTTTTTAATTTTTTTGATTTTTATGAAAAAAATAAAATAAATGTAATTTGAACATGTCATTTTACCTTATTAACTTTTTGATTTATTTTATTTTTTTGTAACTATTTTAACCTCCAACCTCATTTTAGCCCCATGCCCAACCAAGGGTTAAAGAATAATTTTTTTTATATATATCAAATATATTTGAATTTTTAACTATTTTAATTGGGAAAAAAGTTACCAAATGGGCACTAATTTTTTTTATTTTATTTATTTATTTTTTTTTATCCTAACCAAACGGGCGCTATCTATCGAATCAAGATCCTCTCGTTACTATCTCTCTTTGACTCCCTACTTGCTAGGCTATTGGATTCACTTTTGGGCCCAATTTCGATAATTTGAGCTGTCCACATTTCAGATTTGTTGAGTATATTATACTTATAAAAAATTAAGTTGGTTGGATATTAGAAACTACGCGTTCGGATCATCAAATTAAAAATTATTTTAAAAAAAAATTAATAAACAGTGTTTCGAACACATATTTTCTGATATTTGATCAATTTAATTTTTTACAAATATGATATACTTAACAAATCTTAAAATATGAATAATTTAAATTGTCAAAATTAAGCCAAAAATTGAATCCAATAACCTAATAAATAAGGAGTCAATGAGATAGATCAAGAAGAAAATCCTGATTGCTATCTAGATACTTGAATTTCGTCGTGCGCGAAAGAAGCGTACTCGTGAGGTCCAGCTTTCAGTCAAAGGTCAAACCAGAGCTTTGTTTGCTTGCCAAACTTCTTGCTTTTTAATTATTTAAATAAAATATAATAAATTTCATAACTATAATATAATTATATTATTTGATTAATAAAATAAATAGTGATGTGATTAATAGTTTAAGTAATTAATGTAAAATTAGTTATTCAGTTAAATTAGCAAGAAAAATTATTTTTTTATCTGCATTTATCTTGCAATGAATATGAAAATATCTAATCCTAATTAGTTGTAAGATTAAAAAATTTGCTAACTTTATTATATAGAATGTCTATCGGAATTTAGTTTGAATAACAAAAATTATAATCAAGTAATAGAAGGTAAGTCTCATAGATTAATGATATCAATCCTATTCTATAATTGACTCAATCAAGCTCTTAAAATTTAATTCATATAATACTTTAAATATATTTTTATTAACAATTCGTTAATTATATTAATAAAAACAGAACACTGTGGCGCAGTGGTAAAAAAAAGGCCCTTCCATAGGACAAAAATAAAAGACAATTTGCTCACTTAAAAATATAAAAAATGAAATTGATCCTTGATAAAACCATTGCCTGGAAGATGTTTAAAAACTACAATTGACCGATGAAAAATGTTAAAAAACACAAATGGTTTCGGAGGGCATTGCTACAATTGAATTAAATTTATGGGACAATTAACTCTAATTGATCTCTAATATTTTGATTGGATTTTGAATTTGTGGAAAAAAATATTAACCGGAAGGTAAAAGCCTTTTTTTAATACTTCATTTACTTTTTTATTTTCTCCCTAGATTGCTCAAGAAATGAACGTACCAAATTGTCAAAAGCACCGACGAAAAAAAGAAAAGAAAAAGAAGCATGTGTTACTGGTTGAAATTATTACCCAACAAACTTTGAGTGAAAATTTTATGAACATATTAATTTTAAAAAATTATATATATATATATATATATATTTTTACTGCTGAGAATCATTGATTGTTTTGAAAATCAGGGTATCAGGATGAAATGAAATACATGGTCATTACTTTGGAACAGGACTTAGTTGGATATTAAGGCCCCGTCTGGAATGCAACATTTTTAATTTAAAAATCGAAAATTATTAAAAAAACCAAAATGCAAGTCAAAGATTATTTTTTTTCTTTATTTTTTACACATGTTTTTGTAAAAAATAAAAAAATCATTTCAAATATATTAATTTTTTTTATCTCAAATTTTAATTAAAAATTATTAAAATAATCTATCCTCAAACGAGAACTAAGTACACTCATGACACTGACCTAAGTCTTCCAAAAACTAACTCACTACGTTGACGAGCAAAGTCAAATATTGGACAATAGAAATAACTGCCCAATTTAATTTAATAGCCCAACTTGGTAGCCCAAACCAACAGAGTAGGCCCATCTAGCCCACCCAATTCGCATTCCCATTTATCCCAAAATTGCCGACGAGGGAAAGAACGGAAAGAACGATTCTCTCTCCCGAGTGTTGGCCGATTGGAATTTCACTGAGAAAACTGTTGCTACTTTTAATCGGAGTCGGAAAGTAGGTTAGCTTCGACCCATGGCTGAGATGACTACTGGCGGAGACGTTCCTCCGAACATGACTATATACATCAACAACCTCAACGAGAAGATCAAGCTTGAAGGTACTCCCTATTCTCTCTCTCTCTCTCTCTCTCTCTGTATATCTTTTGTCTTTGTAGATTTCTATTTCAATTAGGTTTTTGAAATCTGAGTTTAATTATTTTTTCAGAGTTGAAGAAATCTCTGTTGGCGGTGTTCTCTCAATTCGGGAAGATATTGGAGGTTTTGGCATTCAAGACACTGAAACACAAAGGTCAAGCCTGGGTTGTGTTCGAGGACGTCGCTTCCGCGACCAATGCGTTTCGCAAAATGCAGGGCTTCCCTTTCTATGACAAGCCTATGGTATGTCCCCAACCTTTCCTACATTGTGATGGTCGGTTGAATTTTTTATTATTAGTGCAATTTGAGTATTGTGAACACCCTTATGATTATAGGGGGGAAAAATGTATGATGAGTTAATTTGACTGAGCATGTATAATACTTGATTGAGTAGAATGGCAAAAAAGACTCACTTGATTGGGACACAAGGTTTAGTTTAGTCTAATAACAAGTTAATGACTCTTGTTGTTATATTGTTGTAACTGGAGTGGCTGATTTATGATTGTTAAAGGGAAGCGAGGTGACTGCTGTGGAAATTCCAATTTTCTTCATGGTTTGTTAGTAAAATTTCACTATCATGTGGTAATTGATATTGTATTGAGGTTATTTGTGTACATATGCGGATAGAAGAGAGCAAGTTATGCAGACTGTTCAAGTTAGATAAGTATTTTTTCATGTTATTAACAAGAAGATATTTCACTATTAACAACTACGGTGATAAGTGATTCTTAGTAGTTGAAATAACTCCACTTGATCATGACAATACTAACACAGTAACAAATGTAATGATACAAACCAAATTTCATTGTCGTCGTATAAATTGTGTTTAACCTTATAAGGGTCATCTGGCCTTTTGATTGTTTTGCACATCTTGTATTGTATCTAAGCTTTGAGCCGACCGGCTGTACTTTGTTGTATGTTTCAGTGTAGGAAATGGACCACTGAAGGTGTAGGATTTAGGTATGTCTCTTTAAGATCGTTGACCTTGGAGCGGTCTGCAAGAAGTTGTACAACTTGCTTTTCAATGTCATATAACAGGTGCTTTGACGAGTTTCAAAAGGCTCATTATAAGCTTTGTGTTTGTTAAGGATTGATATTGGACCTGCTAATGGTTCATGGAGTGATTTAAGGGTGTTGGTTATGTTACTGGACTATTGGAGTTGAAGCTCATTAAGGAACTTTTTGTTGTCTGCTCCATTTGAGAGAATTGTACACTCAACTTGCCTCAAAGGAAGCAGAGAATTCTGTCTCTCAAGTGCTACTGTTACTGCATGATTCAAGTTTTAACCTATGGTGTAGTTCACTTTGTTGACTTTATGTCAGGGTTATTATCCTTTTTGCATTAGAGCTAAACCTGCTAATTGCGTGCTTTTGCAAGTGTCACATGGCTGCATTAAACTGCTATGCTCTGTCATTTCCTCATTTTCAGTCTAAGAGAAGAATTTAACTTGCTTTGCACGTCTGCTATTGCTTCCATAAGTTCATCTACTCCAATAAAGAATCCCAAAATGAACTGTTTTAGTGAATTAACTAACTGATGCACGAAGTCTGTGGTTGGACATGATCTTCTATAAAAGAATGAAGTATAAGGTGACACATTTCAGGTTAGGGTGTGAGCTTTGAAGATCTTTGTTTTTCTTTTCTACTAATATTGCTCTATTTGGTTGATTAGAATGAGATGAAATGGAATGAAATGGTCATTCTTAGACTCCACTTCAGAATGATTATTTCCTTATGATAGTGAATGATGATTCTACTTTTAATGTGTTTTTTGTTATATTTTTAGTCAACCAAATATGGGAATGGATATTTTGATGGAATAATCATTACATTCCAATGAACCAAACACTACCTAAGTATTTAGCAATTATTCATTTCAGTGTAAGAATTCAAATTGTGAATTCTAAAGGAAAAGTATATTGCATTTGTGTCAAGCTTAATTAATTCCAGATGTTGGCTCTTAGTAAGCTACAAATATGCTTTACATGCATATTCCTGCAGTAGATGTTGATTTTAAATGTCTGTGTCTTTGGACAATTCTGTATGCTAGTGGGCTTATTATGCAGTTTTATGCAATGTATGTATATATGTTTATTGTTCAAGCAAGTACAATGAATTGAATAGTTGCAACTCTGAGTTAAGACAACTTCTGTCATTATGTTTCAAGAATTCTAAGCCTTGGTATAGATTTTAATTCTACAATTCCCTCCTGTTTGCTTCTTATGGTTTATTATGATATAGACATGTAATTATAGTAAGTTATTATCTCAGAGGATACAATTTGCGAAGACAAAGTCAGATATAATTGCAAAGGCTGATGGTACTTTTGTTCCAAGAGAAAGAAGAAAGAGACACGAGGAAAAAGGTTAGTCCCTCTGGCACGCCTGCCTGGAATTACACTTTGTTGTCCCTTTTTTTTGCAGTAATGATCTGAAATCTTAAATGAATCAATAAACTGTGCCAATCACATTAGATATTGGAAGTTCCTAAACTTGTATTAGGGTGCTTGCTATTTGTGAACTGCTCATAGTTCATGGAGTAATAACATTGATTATAGTATTGTATCTTGTACTTACCTGGCAGTAGCATGAAAAGATGTTTGCCATGCAACATTTGCTACCAAAAGTATTTTGGCAAGAAAAATGTCGATGCCACTTTATGTTGTTCAAGTTAAGACTTGTGTAAAAAGAAAATGGTAATCTACTAATTTTATTTTTAGTTATTTATTTATTTTATTTTATTTTATTTTTTATTTTTTATGTATAAGTAATAAAATGCTAACGTGTAAGTGTTAACAAACAAACTGAAGGAGTATTGAAATCTAGCTGAACCTGACATAAATATCAGATAAGAATTTGTGATTTTTTTTAGATGGAATTGACTGCATGGCCTTGTTTATTGTGGTGCTCGACATAAACTGTTTCGATGATGGAATCAATCTTTTTGTGTTGGCAATTTTAAGATAGTATACTAATGCTGATTGCTGAAGCATGGTCAGAGTGTTCTGTTGTGAAAAGATAACACATTCGAGTTTGCGGTCACTCTTCTTCCATATCATTTTGGCAAATAAGACACATGGCGGCATGGGCTAAAAATTAATTGGCTTTAAGAGTAATAGTAATAGTCATCTCACCAGCAAGCATGCTGTAGTGCATTATTACTTCCCATTTACCCCCACCATAGTAGTAGGTCCACTGGGACAGCCACTTCTTTTTGTGGTTGAAGCCTGTCTTCTATTATTCATAGGATCATTTCACCAAAGATTACATGTGTAAATGAATTTTTATTTACGATGGCCTATGTAGGAAAGAGGGATATTGTATGAGCTAATGACTATTATTGCAACCTTATAGCTAGATGAACAATCCACAGTAGATGGCTTGCTTATTCTCCGATTCTTGTTTTAATTCTGATTCACCACATCTATTGAATGTACTCTTAAAACCTGCCCTTTAATTTTTTCTGATGAAAGTGGAAAGTAAAAGGATGAAAGTTCTTTCAATCTAAATGAGATAAGTGCAGGCAACTTTTTTTTCTTCTGTAGTTTAGTATATTGCAAGAAAAAAATATGTAAAAGATTGCTGAAAAATGTTGGAAGTAAAAGTGAAATATTAAAAGCAGAAGTCACCAATTTGTTTCCTTCTTAATAAAAAGGAGCAGTGTTTAGGATAAATTTTATGATGCGATATTACTACCTGGATGGAATAGAGTATAGTGTAGATTTGGTTTCTTATTTACGGGTTTACTTCTTCTTTATGGGTTTTTCCTCTCTTAATAGGGAGGAAGCGAAAAGAGCAACACGATGCTAGTCAAGCTGGAATGAGTCTGAATCCTGCTTATGCTGGTGCCTATGGTGCAACTCCTCCTGTAAGCATGTTTCCTATTTTCTGAGGATTGATTTGTGGAATTATAACTTAGTTAAATTTGCATCAATATGTTTTGCGAGGATAATTCTGAGGTCAATTCTGGTTACTATTATTATTATTTTGAAATTTATTTGTTTTATGAGCTGTTGTACGTCTTTGAACATCCAACACCTGAGATCCATGTTGTTAGAGAAGTTATGCAAGTTTTAGGACTTGGATGCTTGACTTCTATGTGGTTACAGGGTGTATCAATAATCTAGAGATGCAGGAAGGATGGGAAGCATATAATGAGTAAAGATGAAATTGGAATATAGAAAAAGGGAAAATGACACCAACAACACATCAATGGATTATCTTACTGAGTCAATTATGTTATTAGCCTTGGATATTTTATTTTTTTAGCCTATGGAGATTACTCTTAAGATGGAAAACAGATGTAGGCATAATATATTATATGATATATTCTATCCATGCAACAGTTTTGCATGATTGATGCCAGTGATTAAATTTTGAAAATGATTAGAGTTATATATCTATTTTTCTTTCAGTAATAAACTTAACTTTCATGACTGGTCAAAGAATGATATGGCTGCTGGTTCAGTAATTCCGCTTAATATTTTCTACTACCCCCAATATGGGATGTTGAAATCATTGCTTGATCTTAGACTCCATCTTCTATAGGTCTTCACTAAAATGTAGTAGTCATACTAACAGCTGTTCTGTGATGAGTTTTTTTTTCCCTAATAAATTTATGTGGGGGCTAAAGTGCTTTCTTTGTGTTTATTTTTATGGTCTTGGTTATATATTTTTTGGAAAGGCCTTATCGTTCCAAAAAAAAGGCCTTACCGTTTCTATCTTCTTCCACTAAATGGTGCAGTTATCACAAATACCATATATGGGCGGTGCAAAATCTGTCGTTCCAGAAGCTCCAGCTCCACCAAATAACATATTGTTTGTTCAGAATCTTCCTCATCAGACCACTCAAATGATGCTGCAAATGTTGTTCTGCCAATACCAGGGCTTCAAGGAAGTTAGGATGGTGGAGGCAAAGCCAGGAATAGCCTTCATAGAATACGAGAATGAGATGCAATCCACAGTTGCAATGCAGGGACTCCAAGGATTCAAGATCTCTCCCGAAAACCCAATGTTGATTACCTATGCAAAGAAATAGAAAGATGAGCTTTTTGGTTCTGCCATTTTTACCGGTAAAAAGGATGTAGTTATTTAGAATTCGCAACTGGAATCTGGAAAGATACCATATGTGCCTGTCGGCCTTGGGCCTTTAGTATATGTATTATTGATCTTATAACTTTGTTTTGCTGTGTATGTTTTCTTTGATTAGCATATATTTTCTTGAACTTCGATGAGCTTGACTCAGATGCTTTGGAGGCGCTTAGTCTATATGAAGTTCCCAATCTGGTTTGGTGCTATGCTTATGAATTCGTCTTGCTGTGGTTTATATACATGGCTATTTCCATGAAAGTATAGAAAGGAGATGCTGCATTGTGCAGTAAGGGTCAATATTTGGCTGGGCCAGCCTGCGGGCTAACTTTTTGTTTTTTTCTTATTTTCCTTCGGGCTCACAGACGGGGTTGATGGGCACCCTCTAATTGGGCAACGGGCTGGGTTTGGTCTCCACACTCAAGCCCAGTGCCAACCCAAGCCTTCTTCAGACCGGGATGGGGTATGAGCTTGGGAGGGTAAATGCCCAGCAAGCATTGGTTAAAGCCACCAGTCTTTGGGCCAAATGATAACCCTCACGTAGGACTTGAACTTTTGGGAATATATGCTTCATAAGGGAGCAGTGCTTCATTCAAGGTGCCATGCGGCCTCCATAGTCTCTGGCTTGCCTCTCCACGTCAACTGAAGCAATCGAAGTCAACCTAAATTCCCCATTTGGAAGACAGCAAATCAAGCTCATGCTATATTACATTTTTATCAAATATGTATTTTAAGAGAAGTATATGTATATAAAGAGAAATATATCTAGACATTCTGGTTAGTATGTATGTATATTAAGAGAAGTAGACATGTTCCAAGTTGAACGCATGCTGGTTTCGATCCAAAAAAAGAAAAAGAAAACACATGCTGGTTTGCTTATTTTTGCAATGGGATCAAAACAGATTTGAACACATCAATGTCAATTTTGTACCAAGTATTTTGCACTATAATTGACTCTCTCTCAAAAATTAACCTATAACAGGATAACTGTTAATATGCACAATTGTTCATATTTATTTAAATTAACATTATTATATATATCAAAATTTTATTTTCAAGTTAAGTGAGGCAACTGACACTATCCCCATAACACATGAGATGTTGTCCATAATATTAAACTCTCAACATCTTTGCCTCCGTTTGGCAGGTTAGTTTTGAGGTTTTTTGGGTTAAAATAGATACAACAAACAAAATAGTATTTTTAACCTAATAAGACAAAATATCACATCTAATACATAATCATTACATTCTTTCTCTCACAAAAAAGTCAAAAACTTTTTCCAAACCAAGCTTTTTAACTTCAGGCTAAAATAAAAAAAATAGTCAAAAAGCTAACCCATTTCCAAACGAAGCTAAACTTTTGTCTTGTATGTATAGATGCAAACAACCAAAGTATGTTTGGCATAAATTTTTTAGACTAAAATAGTCTCAAAATAATAAAATAGGCTAAAAAGTCAATAAAATAAAATGTCTCATTTAAACTATAATCATTTCATTTTTTCTCTGAAAAAAGTCAAAAAAATCAAAAAAATTCATCTCAAATGAGACTTTTTAACCTCAGACTAAAATAGTTAAAAAGTTTACCAACATCCTAAACGAACGCTCATCAAGCAAGAGATTTATTAACAAAAATAATTACAACTTGTTTGGTATTATTTAGATTTTTTATTCGGAAGACCTGAACAGGTCTAACATAGAACCGAACAAGTGTAGAATTCAAACTGAACAGATGTAGAATTCAAATCTGTTGAAACAATTTGATATGTTGGAAAATAGAACCGAAAGAGGCACTGTTTGGATAGGAATTTTGAATTTAAATTTGGCGCAAAATTTGAAATTAATTCCGTTCATAAATTCAAATAATTTCCTCGCAAAAAATTGAAAAAATTCAAATGAATTTTGTCCAAAAAATTAATGTTATGACCCAACCTGGCTTAGTCGCATGTGTGGTGGCTTGAGCCAAAGGTCCATAACTCCTCCCTTCTACAAACTTTGAGTGCCCCTTAGGGCCCAACCCAAGTATGTCCACATATAGCTTATAAATCCACATAAACTCTTTTAAAATTTCAATGTAGGATAATCATTTTAAGGTAACCCACATTTGACTCTTTAATTTCTCATTCTACGAAACTGAAAACAACGTCAATTTCCCATTCACTCATAAATGGGTTTTATGAACCATCTTCACCATGTGACTTGTCATGCGGTAAGGAACACGACACCTCTTTGGATCCACCTCAAAAGATGTGTGGGCCCTACTTAAATTTGGGCTCAAAATTAGCCCAAAATTTGCCCATAAAAATCATAATTTCCAACACTCTTAATATCTCAAAATTTTGGTCTTGGAAAAAAAAGAAAAGAACAACCTTAAGTTTTGAAAAAAATGTTGTGCTTGAAAAAAAGATATCAAACTATAGATCTCAATTGAGTACTATGATAAAAATAATAATAATAATAAAAAAATAAAAAAAAATCATTTTTTTTCTTTTTTTGGAATTGTTATTTTTATTTAAAAAATACTGGTCTAGTGGGCTACTGTTTCACTAGGATTTTGGTTCGGGTGAACTTGGGAAACAAAAAATTGGCAAAGAAGAAACTGAATTAGTTGATGGGTTAGGTATACAGTTAATGCCTCAAACCCCACTGGGGATGACTCCTAGGACCTCCAGTGGGGTGTGATTGGTCTTTTTTTTTTTTTTTTTTTTGATCCAATGACCAACACCTACGTGTGTGCGTGCGCGTGTGTGTCACAATCGAAGTCCAAAAAATGGTGATTCAAGACTGACAATAGGTCCATTCGCTTTAAAGAATACAAGAAGTGTAATTTTTCCCTGTTTTACATGGACATCATCACTGACAAACTCTTTACTCTTTAGTCAAGGTTTGTCATCTGTATTTGCCCCAATTAGAAGAGGTAGGAAATGCACTTCAATGCACATGTGATGTGCTCCTTTGAAATTACCTTCCTTTTTTCTTACACGGAAATTATTGAGTTGTTTAATTTTACTTGTTAATATATAGTATTTTGGATCAATAAAAATAATAGTTACAGACGCGTGAAATCAACTTGATTCTACTTGGTCAACCGAGTAAAAGATAAAGTTAGTCTCTTTTATTCAATACTATTTCTACCAAGTATAAATGTTACAATATTATTTTTACCACACTAACAATAATAGTTGTCGCCATATATAGAATGGACTTGGCTTATATATATATATATATATTCATTCATAAAGTTAAAATCTTGTTATAAGAGGAGCTTTAAACTAATGATATGGAAAGAGAGTAAAATTCAACAGAAATGTTGTTGGGGGAGGAAAAGCTGGAGCCTAAGATAAATAGGGCATGATATGCACCTAGAGAAAGCTTCTCAAAAATTCAAACGCACAAATCCATTAATCAAAAACTTGCGCCCAACACGCAAAGCTGAACCCCTGCATTTCTAGCGTCATTCTCCCCCCTCCTCCACACCCTTTTTCACAGCACTAAATTCTTGAGGACCCACCCAACCCAATTCTTGGATTCTCGATTTTTATGCTTTTATCATAGAAAATACAAATTTTTAAATTTCGAAGTGAAAGGGTTTGCTTTTTGTAGGTTTATTTTGAGATTGATTTTGATAATATGAATTGTTTATTTTTTAAGATTTGTTGAGTAACATATTCATGCAAAAAAAATAATATGATTGAATATCAATAGTTATATATTTGAATCATATTTGTTTTACATAATAACAAATATAATTTAAAAAATAACTATTTATTTTTTGTAATATAAATTTGATCCAACCGTATAACTATCAATGTCCAATTATCTTATTTTTTTGCATGAATAGTCTATTCGATTAGTCCTACAAAGTGAACAATTCGAATTACCGAAATCTATTCCAAAATGGGGATATCAAGTTCAAACGACCAACTTGAGAGAAGCCAAACCCAAAGTGAAATTAGTACATTGTGAGATTAATTTGTACTCTTTTTAGTTATCTGAATCCTTTATATCATATAATAAGTTAAGAAAAATATACATGTAAAAAATTTGATAATCAAAGTAATTACATGATCAATATAACATGTATGTTGTATAAATAAAAATTATCTGATTGTATGAAAATCGATGTTAAATCAATTTATTTTTTTGTATAGATAATTTTCTTTTATGATTGTATGAAATGAATAATTTAGATCACGAAAATAGGTCCAAGTTATTTTCATAATTGGTCAATTTTACCGTGGAAGTGAGATATTTAAATTTAGCAAATTTAGAATCTAAAAGAAGTCAGCAAAAGATATCATTTTTAATTTTGTTGGTACAATTAATTTTTTTGGTACAATAAAAATAACATTCAACTATTAAAGTTCAAATTGAAGTAATTCAAAACTAAACATCTAAAATGACTTCCTTTGTTTAGCCGAATTTTAAATCTAGGTTGTTGAATGACCATAGCAAGATTAAAAAACTCAATGAACGTAGAAATTCAGAAATCAAACATATAAATAGACAAAAAAAAATTAAATATAAGTCCCATCAAATCTTACTCATTTATATATACTTTTGTGTTCGTCGCATAAATAAAACCACACCAAATTTAATCACCATTGACGCAATATCACAGGTGACGGATTTGTGATCCAAGAGCTAAGCTTGTTGTCTCTTTACGTAGGTACATGCATTGAGCTAGCTAAACCCTCAAAAGAAACCAATGTTGGTGAGCTTTTTTGAAGTTATGGCCGATCAATCCCTCTTTTAGTCCCCTTTTAGCATCACATCTCTCTCTCTCTCTCTCTCCATTGAATTTTCAAAGCGTGTGTGAAAGATGATCATGGCATGGAATGGCAGGAGAGTGTTTTACTCCAATCCAGTACTTGTTCTGAAACTTTACTCAATTGCTCTCTCTATGCCCATTGCCTTTAAAGCAATAACCCCTGTTATCTCTCTTCAACAGAGACACACACTTGAGCCTATAAATACATAGATCACTTTCCTTGTGTATCTTGTGAATTGTGATCACATTTGATCAGAATTGAGAGAAAAGGGTCTATTGTGAGTGATTTCGTCGAACAGTAGGTGGGCAGCTCCTTGTTGGAGAAGCAGGGCACGTGCAAAAAGCTAATGCTAGTAAGTTTTGTGCACGTGCTCCCCTTCTCCAACACGGGTTCCCTCACCTCCCTCGATTGCTTCTTCCTAACTGGACACGTTGCATGTAAAACTGTAGGTAAAGTGATTCAAGTTTTCAACCCCAAGAACACCTTCTACTGCTTCCTTTCCATATTCACTGAGTCACCTTCTCATTACTATTACGATTGTATTGTGTGTGGAAATGGTGTTTCTCTAAATCTAACATCCTACTTGGTTCAAATTTTCTGAATTTAACTTTTTGAAAATTGAATTTTTTATTTTTGTATTATTTTATTTTTGGTGAATTTTTTTTAATATTTTAAATATTTTTTTATTTTTTAGATATACTTTATTTAGATGTATTTAAAAAATTAAAAAAAAATTATAAAAATTAATAAATGCGTAAAAATATAAATAATGTACTGAATTCTCGTATTTTTTTATATTTTTAGTATTTAGTTAATTTTTAAGAGATTTTTTCATAATTTTTTTACTTTTTAAGTATATTTATGGTAGGTATGTCTAAAAATTTATAAAAAAAAATATTTAAAATATTAAAAAAAATTCACT
>NW_021024659.1:1382949-1400296 GCF_004153795.1 Camellia sinensis | reverse complement strand
AAGATTGTATGGAATTTATAGTTTTATAATATTTAATTTTTATTTAATTAATGCATGGATTTATTAAGTGGACTTGAGATTGTAATATTATTTTAAGGGTAAACTTAAGGGTGTTTGATAGCATGATTTAACACTTAAAATTGAATTAATTAAGTAATAATTATTTAAATTCGTTTGATAATTATAATTGATATCACTTAAAAATTTAAGTACCTCTTAAAATATGGGTTAAAACTTAAGAAAATTTTAACTCATATAAAACTTACTTAATTCTGATTAAATTTATAAATAT
Organism: Camellia sinensis; assembly: GCF_004153795.1. Taxonomy (NCBI): domain Eukaryota; kingdom Viridiplantae; phylum Streptophyta; class Magnoliopsida; order Ericales; family Theaceae; genus Camellia; species Camellia sinensis. Next base: position 1,400,004 of record NW_021024659.1, on the reverse strand, counting down.
TAAATATAAATATCGATATATATTATTATAAACTCACTACTATCACCGCTACAACTACTACTACCACCACCGCCACCATCACCACTGCCACCGCCACCGCCATCACTACCACTATCATCATGTCACTACCACTACTATCACTACCACGACCATCATTATTGCTATTACTACCACCACCACTATGCCACCATTACCATTACCACCACTATCACCACCATCGTGTCGTCGTCGTCACCGTCACCACTATTACTACCATCACATTCATTACCATTGTTATTATTGCCATGAACATCACCATCATTTTACTACTACTATCATCGCTACCATCACCACTATCACTGCCACTGCCGCCGCCACCACCACCACCATCATCACAATATAAAAGTCAAAATATACAATTTAAAAATAATAAATTTTAAATTTTATCTTATACATATCAAACAACTTATTTTAAATTTAGCACTTAAATTATATATATAACTTAAAAATAATAATTTCTCTATTTTTCTATCTCTGTTTTCCCTAATTTTCAAAATTAATGTTTTCCCTAATTTTTGAAATTAATTTTCAGAATTAATGCTGTATTTTATTCTTTCCAGCAAGGTTCATCTTTAATAAATTGTGAATGTGTAAATTGTAAACTTGGCCATCATTAATGTGTTTTGCTTGTTTCTGCTATAAACTTGAGAATGAATACCCGTTAAGGGCAATGAGGTTTGTCTTTGGATGATGCCCCTCTTCAATATTTTCTGTGAATTTGTCATTTCATCCTCTCCAATTGGTATTCCAATTAGGTTTGTCTTTGGATGATGCCCCTCTTCAAAAACCAAAATTAACACCCACCATAACTATATCAGACTTAATAATTGATTCTTGTGTAGTGAATACAGAAGATACTTGTGTTTGGATTTTGTAAAGCAAAATCATATGTAAACTTAGAGATTTGATTGACCTGCAACTTTGGCAATGGCAAGGCCGAGGCCAATGGTAGAGTAAGTGAAGGACATAATAACAGCGACGATGGACAGTATTGAAAGATCATGAAAGTTTGGTATTTGGCTGAGTATTATCTGCTTCGCCCCAAATATTATCATGAAGATATTGTTTGATGTATGACAACCCACTTTGTGCCCTTGCTGGTGGAAACAGTTCGATCTTTTTATAGCCCTAATGCATATATATGTTGAGAGAGAGATCAAAAGTTAAAACAACATATATATATTAAAAATCAATAGGTGATGACTTGAATGAAATGAAGTTCATATGATGATGAGGATGATGATACTTACGCCATGCTAATAGCTGTAGTGATAGTGTATCCAATTGTTACTCCAACAAGATTTGCATACTGTGCCACTCCACAAAGCTTGACTTTTATTCCTCCTGTGTTCACACCCACACACACACAGAGTTAATCATAGTTTGAAGAGAAAAATTCAGTGAGAGAGGGGTCATATTTTATGACATTGCATCTTCTGTTCTCAATATTCAAATCTCAGTTCCTTTGTTTATTCTTAGCCACAAAATTGTCTTTTAAGATTTTTACCACATCGTGTGATTGACAGTACATTAACGCTTTGTTTTTGTTTTTGTTTTTTGTGTGTGATCAAAACACACTGTTTGTTTGGACTGTATTTTTTTGTTCTTGGTGCGACAAAAAATAAAAGTTAATAGAAATTTGGGCGGAAAATGTTTTTCACTTTTAAAAAAGTGAAAAATATTTCGAATTACTAATACCACCACACTATCACTGTCACCACCATTGTCACCACAACCATCACTGTCACCACCGTTGTCACACCACCACCACCACTGTCGTCGTTGCCATTCCACTACCTCAACTACCACCATCACCTCCTAACGTTGCGTTTGATTCAAGAATTTGTGTGAAGAAAAGAAAAAGGGAAGGAAAAAGTTTAAAAAAGAGAAGTTATATTTCATATATTGTCACCATCTTTTTTCTTTTTACTCTCTAAATTTTTTATCCAAACAAAACGTCCTTATTCCATATTTGAATATATTTCATACTAAAAGATGGTGGAAACACAATGCCAAGAAAGATTGATGAGTAGTTGTTTCAGCCAGCATGTTTTGGAGCCTTTCAGATGTCAAGACTGATGAGTAGCTCATTTTTTAAAATTTTTTTGGATGAATACCCGTTAAGGGCAATGAGGTTTGTCTTTGGATACATACATATAAGTAGTGGCAAAGTCATCCTTCCTGTGGTCTGAATGAGACTTTTGGATTTCAATCAAACCTTACCAAGAAAAGGGATCAGGGATACCAAATATAGCTCTAGCAGTTCCTGTATGTGATAGATTTCTAGGTACTTCGACCTTGTAATGGCCCAAGTATTGCATTCTGCAAACCCCCTTTTTGTACCTAATGGAGTCATACCTCCATTTTTTTAATCCCATCGATGTTGCTAATCTAGAGACAGACTTATAGAGAGATTCATTAAAATTTAGGCGCCATAGTAAATTTCTTTTTGTCTTAAGAACTCATAATTTGTTTTCTATATCTTTTATGCAAGGCTATTGTTGAAAGTTTGAGCAATGATCACAGATCAAGAGAAATAACAATGAGAACATAACCCATGATGGGTTAGTACCCTCATTTTTATTACCGCTACCAAAAATAGTTAATTACATATTTGCTCCTTTATACATATAAATATTCTCAACACTCCACCTTAAGTTGAATTATAGATTATCTATCATACCTAGCTTGCTACTTAACTTAGACAACCTAGGACAAAAAAAAGAAGATAGAAGAGAAAATAGGGAAAGGAAGGGAAGAGCAGTCCATCAATTTTAATCCTTTCCTTCATCGATTCGATGCTCAGATGCCGTGTAGAGGGAGAGATTACATCTTTATACCAGCAATATTCTCAACAGCTACTTTTCAGTCTCAATTGGAGAATATAAGAGTTTGACTATTAACTCGTTGCTTATATCTTAATTTGGCTTCTGCTAACTTCATACTAACCCCTACTGATTTTTATTTTATTTAATTTTATTTCTTACATCTTCATAAGAAGGCTCTCTTACGGGTTAAATTCACATTTTGCATTTGGATATTTAAGTACTTAAATTGACTGCTTTAGAAACTCAATGTGGCATATTGTGGGTTTTCTTTCCGTATCATGTTATCTGTTTTTTACTCTTAGCTCACTGCTTTATTGGTTAAATTTTCTCTGAATTGTGTTATTTGTCTTCTTATTGATGGTTATTTTACTGTGGTTTATGTTTTGGTTTTGAATACTTCTCTGTTTATGCTAAATTGCTTTGGCTATTTTCTCATGTGATTTATATAACTTAGTATAATCATTGGACTTCAACTTTTTTTTTTTAATTAAAATATATATATATATATATATATATATATATTTATTTATTTTTATATCTAAAATTTGTCCTATTCACCTACCTTTATTTTTAGCTGGTGCTAACTTGAGTTGTGTACCAAAGCACTCGTATTTTCATATTCTTTTCATATTTTTTTTTGTTTTTCTTCTTTTATTTTTAGCTCATCAAATTATGACTATCCTTGTTACATGATTCTATGAATTTTTAATAATACAGTCTTATGTTGTAATTCTTTCAGTTCGACTGAAAGTAGGCAAATATCCAGATATATGAAACTAGTTCAAAGAAGAGTTTTTTGGATTTTAAATTATATGATTTTGAATCATTATTTCAAATATCTCTAGAATTCTAAACCCTTTAATCCAAACACACTCTTAGCTTATTAGAGTGGTTTGTGACTGCATACGCCCCAGGAAAAAGATTTCTTTGGGCCTCATAGATGTGCTCTTAAAGCTGTCATGGCTTCTGCTACTTCCACTCAAAACTTAATGTATGCTGCTTGTGAGTTGTCTCTTGCTGACAAAAAGAAAATATTTGTGCAAATCTGTAAGCCATTTTACTTGTTCTTGCAGATTGGATTACTTTGTGCATACGTTATCAAAAAGTTCTACTTTGGCAGGTATGTAAATGCTGGTCTTTTGATTTGCCTCATTTTGTTCCACTGGAAAATCATGTTTTCATTTTCGCTTTATTTATTAATTTAATTGAGTCTCCAGAGGCAAGTGCTTCTGCATTATTATTATGCGGGTGACCAAATGAATGAATATAGCCCATTGTCGTGAATCAAATGTACCTCAATGCTACGTTATATTTTAGAGCTATTATATATATATTCTACCATTAGTGATAGTGATATATGGTATTCTTGCAATCTTTTGGCATCTTATGTTATCCGTGTTGCTTTATCATCAAGGATCACCTCAACTCTTTGAAGTTTTGATTTGTTAGATGCATTCCTACTAAATTGGTTTATAAAATAAAATTATTTATATATGAGTTTAGATGTAATTGATAATATATTAATGTTTTCTTTGTTTATTTTCTTTGCAGATTGGTTTTTGATGACGTTTGGAAATATACTTGCAAATGAAGATCAACTGTTGAATTTTGTTTCCTGAACTGATACTTAGTTGTAGTTGCAAATCAAGATTAAGTGTTGATTTTTTTTGTGGATTCCACGTTATTTTATTTTGGGATTTGCTTTGACGGTTTTTTTGTTATACTTAATGGTTTATATTATTAAAGTTGTTTAATGGATATATTTTGATTTATAATTTAAATTGTTTACTAAATATTTTTGTGGAGTAATGTATAATAGCTAGTGGATTTCTTAGTACAATTAAAAGACTATTGGGATATGAGCAGGGATATTTGTGAAATAACAATTGAAATTGAAATATAAAATATGGAACAGGTTTAGTGACGAATTTATTTCGTCATTTGTACTTGTTATTATGACAAAATGATTATTCGTCGTTAATAAACATTTTTTGTGACAAAATTTATTGCAGTGCATATATGAAAGTTTTCATTGATTTTGTTGTTTGGTGACGAAATATATTTCGTCACGTATATATATATTTGCGACAAAATATATTTCATCACGTGTATAAATATATTTGCAACAAAATATATTTCGTCACCCATGTATGACTTTTGGAGACGAAAAATTCCGTCACCTTTGCATCTTACTGTGACGAAATTATTTTCTCATCAATGATCAACATTTGTGACAAATTTATTTGTCAACTAAAATTATAAATATGGTACTGAATAATTATTTGGTGACGAAAATGAGAATTTTTGGCGACAAAATCCTGTTTTATTGGTGACAAAAAATTTCGTCACTGAATTAATTTCATTGGTGACAATTATTTTTCGTCACGGTGGTTTTTAGTGACAAACATTCAATGACGAAACTGGTGACGAAAATATTTCGTCACAAATATCTATAGTGACGAAATTAGCTCTTTCGAGACAAAAAAATTTCGTCATTCAAGACCCAACTTGTTGTAGTGAAAAGTGCACTTTTTGACTTTTGTTTGGGGTGTCCTAAATAAGTGCACTTTTTGTCTTTTTAGACTAAAAAATTGAGGTTGAAAATATTAATGTTTGGGTTAACTTTTTGACTTTTTATGAAAAAGTGTGTATTAAAAAATTGTATAAATTAATGTGTAGAGGAAAATTAGTATTGGGAGTTGTGCAGCCTGACTTTTGGTGAATAGTGATAACTTTTTAACTTTTTGAATAATTTTTTTGGCTTTTTAGCTTTTTTGAGACTTCCTAAACTTGGCCTTATTGGCTTATATGGGTTAGGTTTGGGTTGGGTTTGATGTGATGTGTTAGAGAAGTGATATGATTTAAATAAGATGATGTGACTTAAATAGGATAGTGACTTTTTGACTTTTTGTAGTATTTTTAGTTTATCTAGGATTCAATAGAAATTAAAACATCAAATAATGCCCCAAAATAAATAGACATCTAATAAAAAATCCTCAATCCTCATTAATTATGAATCATTTACAATTTAATAATCATATGTGTATATTCAAGACATTTATTTTAGAGAAGAAAAGTTCTGCATGTCTTTATACATTCATAACTTTCAAGACAGTAATTTACAATATGTAACTAGGATTCAATAGAAATTAAAACATCAAATAATGCCCCAAAATAAATAGACATCTAATAAAAAATCCTCAATCCTCATTAATTATGAATCATTTACAATTTAATAATCATATGTGTATATTCAAGACATTTATTTTAGAGAAGAAAAGTTCTGCATGTCTTTATACATTCATAACTTTCAAGACAGTAATTTACAATATGTAACTAGGATTCAATAGAAATTAAAACATCAAATAATGCCCCAAAATAAATAGACATCTAATAAAAAATCCTCAATCCTCATTAATTATGAATCATTTACAATTTAATAATCATATGTGTATATTCAAGACATTTATTTTAGAGAAGAAAAGTTCTGCATGTCTTTATACATTCATAACTTTCAAGACAGTAATTTACAATATGTAACTAGGATTCAATAGAAATTAAAACATCAAATAATGCCCCAAAATAAATAGACATCTAATAAAAAATCCTCAATCCTCATTAATTATGAATCATTTACAATTTAATAATCATATGTGTATATTCAAGACATTTATTTTAGAGAAGAAAAGTTCTGCATGTCTTTATACATTCATAACTTTCAAGACAGTAATTTACAATATGTAACTAGGATTCAATAGAAATTAAAACATCAAATAATGCCCCAAAATAAATAGACATCTAATAAAAAATCCTCAATCCTCATTAATTATGAATCATTTACAATTTAATAATCATATGTGTATATTCAAGACATTTATTTTAGAGAAGAAAAGTTCTGCATGTCTTTATACATTCATAACTTTCAAGACAGTAATTTACAATATGTAACTAGGATTCAATAGAAATTAAAACATCAAATAATGCCCCAAAATAAATAGACATCTAATAAAAAATCCTCAATCCTCATTAATTATGAATCATTTACAATTTAATAATCATATGTGTATATTCAAGACATTTATTTTAGAGAAGAAAAGTTCTGCATGTCTTTATACATTCATAACTTTCAAGACAGTAATTTACAATATGTAACTAGGATTCAATAGAAATTAAAACATCAAATAATGCCCCAAAATAAATAGACATCTAATAAAAAATCCTCAATCCTCATTAATTATGAATCATTTACAATTTAATAATCATATGTGTATATTCAAGATATTTTTGTTTGGGGTGTCCTAAATAAGTGCACTTTTTGTCTTTTTAGACTAAAAAGTTGAGGTTGAAAATATGAATGTTTGGGTTAACTTTTTGACTTTTTATGGAAAAATGTGTATTAAAAAATTGTATAAATTAATGTGTAGAGGAAAATTAGTATTGAGAGTTATACAGCCGTAATTGTTGACTTTTGGTGAATAGTGATAACTTTTTAACTTTTTGAGTAACTTTTTGACTTTTTAGCTTTTTTGAGACTTCCCAAACTTGGCCTTATTGGCTTATATGGGTTGGGTTTGGGTTGAGTTTGATGAGTGTTAGAGAAGTGATGTGATTTAAATAAGATGATATGACTTAAATAGGATAGAGACTTTTTGACTTTTTGTATTATTTAATTTATGCCAAACCAACCCTAAGTTTGGGTAATATTGATCAGGTGGGATTGGGTTCAAATTTGACTTAAAAGAATTTCTCATTGCAAACTTAGCCTAATCGGCATGGATTTTTTTGACTATTTTAGTCACAAAAAGATAAAATATGTTAAAAAGTTAATAAGATAAAATGTTGCATTCAAATCATAATCATTTCATTTTTTCTCTCACAAAAGTTAAAAAAAGTCAAAAAAACCCATTCCAAATTAATTTTTTTAACCCCAGTCTAAAATGGCTAAAAAACTAAAAAACCAACCCACATCCCAAACGAATGATTAAATTCTCATTCAAAGCTTGATTTTAAAATGATGTTAAAATTTCAAACCTGTTATACAAATATATTTTACATACAAAATTAAGCATTAATGAATCTGTAATTTAGTTAATAGAAAGAAGTTTAAAATGACTTTACATTAAAAAACAATTACTTTTTAATTTTTTAAAAATTAAAAAAATTAAAATTTTGAGAAATGCTAGAAAAGTAGAAGTAAACATTTGTCGGTTGAGTTGGATTTGGATCGGACTTGCACTACCTAATAAGCAGTTTAATATTTGTCAAAAATCGATTCAATTGGGACATCAGGCCTACATAGTCACCGAAGTCTATCCCTACTAAAAAATGCAATTCACAAATCCGCAAATCCAACTGTTTCCAAAAAAAAGAAAAACAGCTCAAAGTTCTTCTCATTATCTATGTACAAAAATCATATATATCCACCACCATGATCCAATGGAGTAATTTTAAAACAAACTTATGCTAAATATTTGTGAAGCCGTGCTTAAATTAATGCACTGGTGAATGAAAACTAAAGCAAAAAGTTAACATTGTTCCAATTATTAGACAAATAGAATATATGATGAAGAAGTGATGCAAAAAAGAAAATTAAACTAAAACATTTATTTAATTTTCAATATATCACATAAACAAAAATAATAATAATAACAATATTAGCAGGCCAGAATGCAAACCTAAAACCTGCACCCGATTCAAAACTTAAGCAGGTTAAGGTATCGGCCTGGCCCAGCCCAGTTTTATGGGCCCAAATATCCTTTCCAATTCTTGAACAAGTAGGCCTGAGTTAGGCGGCCTAGCGGGATGATAAACTTTAGGGCCCAAAAAAGAAAATGGACAAATTTTAAAAGGCACAGTGTAATTCATACTTTATTTTTTATTTATTTTAAATTTAAATTATTAATCTATTTTGTTAAGTAAAATCGTTTGAAAAAATAAAATTTTAATTATTAAACTCAATGAAAATTAGTATTTTAGGTATTTATGTATACCTAGATTGAGGAGGAAATATAATAAAAAATTAATTCAATCTATGTTTTTTTAATAATATCAACTTTATACCTAAACTATTTGATTTTGAATCAATTTTTATCTTTGTTGTTAGTTATCGTTTATAATAAAACGAAATTTACTAACGTGACACCAAAATTTCCTTTGAAATTTCATTTTATCCTCCAAACTATTCAGTAGTTTAATTGATATTTTGAGAAAAATTTGGGGGTAAAATAAAATTTTAAATGAAATGTGAGTGCTACATTAGCAACTCCTTTTTGATCATAGACGACAATTGACAGTGGAATAAAATTGACGCAAAATCAAATAGTTTATATATAAATTTAATATTATTAAAATAATATGGGATTTTTATTGATAAATCCATTTTAGAGTTGTCATAACCCATTAGGTCCACAGAGGATTATTATAACCTGATTAGTCTCATATACTTTTTTTTTTTATTCCATGAGATCCATTTTACTAATTTTATATTTTATCTGTACTATTATGTCCTTATATATATATATATATATATATTGTGTTAATACACATACCACGTTGCTTTTTTTTTTTCATTTATTTTGTTTTGGTAGTTTTTATCTTCACGCTTTTGATCATCATTCTAATTCAGATGGATACGTTTCTATTTTGCATGCTCGTTTCAAGGCTTTGATGTGCTAGGATTTCATTGTTGCTGTTGTAGTATGGTTCGGTGATTTTTGAGTGAAGACAACGAATTGGATGGTATTCGGTTGTGACATTTTCTGGAGTATAACTAGTTCAAATCAGTTATTTTCGAGTTACAGGACGAGTATAGGATTGCATGATTAAGGTTAGTATCATTTTGGTTTTGAATACATGTTCAGTTTATGTTTTGATTTCTATGATGGATGAGATGCTCTATTTTTTGATTGATATGGATTGGATGCTCTATTTGTTTAATTATATGCATTTTACGTGGTCCTGTGGAGGGGAGGTCATTCAGATTATGTGAAGAATGTGGATGTTCTCATTTTACTTTGATACTTGCTTAATGAGGCTCTGTGTAGGCGATATAATTCAGAGTATATGTAATAATGTAAATGTTTACATCTTGTTAATATGAAGTTATGGAGAGTTGCTTGCATGTTGTGTACTGCCACCTTATTGTAGTGGTGTCATTTTGATATTGTAAAAAATGTTTTATGTTGTGTAAAGATGGTGGTGATAGTTTTCATTATGGATTTAGCACTTGAATTGTACACATAGGCATTTAATTTTGCACAATGTGAATTTTCATATCGTTTGGATTATTGTTGACTGTTGTATTGTCGTGTTTTTACAGGGGATGGATACCTTTATGATGTTGGTGTGCACATATGGTTGCAGTACAACTGTAATAAATGTTGCCCGTGCATTGTGTTATTTGCGTTTAGTGGAGTGTTTGTGTGAAAAATGGAGTGAATTGTCTGCTGATTCTATTTCATTGTTTTGTCGGCTACCAAGGATTAATAAGTGTGACTTAGACAATGAGGAAGAATTTCAAAACATTGAGGTACAACATGTAGAAGTTGTCGCTGATTTGAAAAGTGATATTGGTCAGTCGAGTAGCTCTAGGTCGCTACGTGTGGGGAGTGAGGAAGAAATTGCACTACAGAGATTTTGTCACCATAAAGAGAAGGTGTTGTTATTAGCCTCTTGGGCAAATGGTATTACGCATGCGGGAAAACGGTTTGTTGGAGGTGCACAAGAATTTCATGATGTTTTATGTAAGTATGCCATCCAATGTAGGTTTTAGTTTATGTATGTCAAGAACAAGACAATAACGGTTATTGCGGTGTGTGCGATGCGCAATGAGAGAGACTGCTTGTGGGCTATACATTGTAAAGCACAACGAGCAAATGTTTTTTTCTACATCAAGAGGTTCAGTGATGTGCATAGTTGTAGTATGGATGTCCGAACATTAAAGAATCCGAGAGTTAGTTTTGATTTGGTGTCGAGTACCATATTTGAAATTGTGAGGGACAAGCCGTTGACTCGGCCGTGTGAGGTGGTGACTATTTTGAAAATGGATTATAGGCTAAATGTGAGTTACCACGTGGTATGGTTAGGTGTGGAGAAAGCAAAGGCTGTTATTCATGGAGATCACTCATTATCGTTTGACCAGCTGTGGTGGTATTCGGATGCTGTGATGTGTTACAATCCAGGGAGTTATGTCAATATTGATTATGATGCGAGTAGTCAACAATTTTGTCGTTTCTTTGTATCATTCGTTGCGTGTATTTCTGGGTTCAATTCTTGTCGGCCTTTATTATTCCTGGATGGAACATTCCTCAAAGAAGAGTACAAAGGTTAGCTACTTGCAGCAAAGGCGAAAGATGGAAACAATGGTTAGTATTTTTTTTAGCTGTCTATTCATGTAAATATTCACATTGAGCGGCATAATGTGGACATATGATAGATGATTACACAGTGTATTCCACATTTACATTGATGTCAATGTTTATATCAATACACATTGATGTGGACAACAACATAATATGACTGATTGAGAAATTAACAGTAATGTAAACATTCACATTATTATACACTGATGTGAATGTTTACACCAGTGTCTACTAATGTGAGTTTATCTATTAATGGACAGTAATGTGAATGTTCACATCATTGATGTTTATGAAATCAAATCCAAAAAAAACAATAGTAATAGGGCAATGTAAATATATACATTCACATGACCTGTTTCCTTTATAGTGTTTTCTATTCACTTTGGGATATCGTGAACAGTTGTTTAATGGTGTTGTGTTGTAGGTCTATTTCCTGTTGCATTTGCGATTGTTGATTCAAAGACCACGGCCAATTGGTCGTGATTCTTGCACCAACTTGGCAAGGTTATTGATAGTAAGCGTCAAATTACTTTTATTTTGGACTGTAATCTTAGTCTGTTAGAAGCGATGCCAAAGGTGTTATTATCTGCTCACCACGGTTATTGCTTACAACACTTGAAGAACAACTTAAAAGACCAAGATGAAGGGAATTGATAATGGATTTAGGGGCCACCTCGTTAGTAGTTTGGGTGACTATGCTTATGAGCCAACTGTGGTAGGGTTCCATGAAAAGCTTGAGAAATTAGAAGCGGAGGGTAAGCAATGAGCACATAACTTTTTCAAGGACTTGGCATCTGAGCACTGGATGAATTCATACTTCAGGTAATAGTAGTTTCCTAATGTATTCTATTTGTCAAGCTTAGAATGGTAGCGATGTGAATTTTCAGTTATGTTTTGTGGCGATGTGAGATTTCATATTCAGTTTCGAAGAAATTAAATTCAGTATTGTACAATGTTTGTGATGTTGTGCAAGGGCATGCGTTATGGAGAGATGACATCCAATGCAGTGGAGTCATTTAATAATTGGATTAAAGAAGCACGCAATCTTCGTATCACTCAAATGGTGGACACAATTCGTACTCAGTTGATGTGGCAAATGTCTGCATGGCGTGACCAAGAAAACAAGTGGAATGAGCTTATTTTTCCTACATTCTAAACAATGCTTATTTTTCCTACATTCTAAACGATGTGAGATTTCATATTCAGTGGAATGAGCAGGTCTTGGCAAGTTAGCAAAGCCAATGAGGATGTGTTTGAAGTTTATTCAATACCATCTGTTACAGTTGATATTGCAAAGCGTACGTGTTCTTGCTTCAAATGGCAAATCAATGGATGCCCATGTGACCATGTTGTTATTGCTATTCAGAAGAGCCACTACAATCTTAATAATTGTGTGGAACTTTACTTTCATGTAGAGACATATCGTATAGTCTATTCGGGTGCCATATTTCCTATACCATCAGTGGAAAAGCGGTCTTTTGATCCTACGGACTTCACTATATACCTACCAACTAAGAAAAGACCACCCGGAAGGCCGAAAAAGAATAGAATCCCATCAAAGGGTGAGAAACTGAAACAAATAAGGTGCGGGAGATGTGATAAGTTGGGAAGCCAGCCACAATCGGAAATCATACAAGGAGTCGATATAGGGTGTACATTTTTTCATTTCAACATTGTGTTTTACATGGGATTCTTATATTGATTTTTGAAATAAGATTATGTTATATTGACAAACATTGTGTTGCAATAAGATTACGTTGTGTTGGCAAACATAATAATGCATTGGCAAACCTAATAATGCATTAGTATTTGATTTGTGTTTTATTTTTATTTTTTTTAGGTAGCAAACTGACATTTTTGTTGTTATGTTAAGGATGAATACATGATGTGAACATTCATACTTGTGTAAGTTAATCACATTATGTGAATAATTGCACATGGGTTGAACTTTTTAACATTACTGTGGTGTGAATATTCACATTCTTGTTACCGTAAACAACATCAAAATAGATGACATGAACATTTACATCAATGTAACCATTCACATCATCAACTCAGAAGGTGTGAATATTTAGATATGTATTACGAAATGTAATTGTGAGTGTTTGTTGCTAGCAAAAATAAGATGTTCTTGTGTATATTATGATGCATGCATGGGCGTAGTGTGAATATTGACATTGTTGCTGTCATTCACATAATCAAAAGTTACGATGTGAATATTCACATCATCAAATTATTAGCTGTAAATATTAACTTATGTGTTAAGAAATATCATATTCACACCTGTCACACTTTAAGCAATATTCACATCCTGTAGTAGGGCTTTAAAACATATGAATGTATATGATCCTTCTGTGATATGAAAATTCACATCATGTTGTGTGTCAAAAAAAAAAAAAATACAATCTCAATGTGCATAATCAACACAAAATAGGCCTCAAAATGCATATACATATATTGACTGGAAAATAGCAGTACAAGTAGTGATATAGGATTGATTTACAATTAAGCTAGTCTGCTCCAATATGTCAAATCATTGACACTAAATTGTCTTAAATGTGGATAACAGTTTCAGGTAACAGTGATAGGTGGACACCCCCCACCTATAGGTTTTCACATTGCATATTCTTTCTGTGATTCAGAAAAATGTGTATTAATGAGTCTCTTATTTGACACCATTTAAAGCGATTTAAGTTGTCAACAATTTTCTCAAGTATACATGCGCCGTCATGATGTAACACACTACGGGCCCACAATCCACTCTGAAAATGCAAAGTTGTTGTTGTTAGATTTTGAAATTTATGTGTGTATAATGGCTGTGGAAGATGTGTGCAAATTGATTTCAGGCTTACGAATCTGATGCTTACTGAGGACAGATGTCTACTGATATGATTGGTTGCGATGGATTTTGGCCTGATAATTTGGTCCATAGTGGTGATGATGGTCTGGTGTTGCACACCACAGCCTCGATGTAGTCCCTCTACTATGGGGGGAACAATGAAATTTCATATTAGGCACAAAGCAACATAGTATATACGTCCAAGTTCAAATATTACACATCATGACAAGTATTATAGTGTCAGCCACTTACCACTATTTGTGCTTTATCAATATATGGGTCATGTATGTTGGGTCTTGGTCGTAACGAGTTATAATGCCTCCATAGATTGTTTTTGACGTCGTACACAATAATCGTCCAGCGGAAGTTGTGATATATAGGAAAGATGAAGTATCTCTGGCCTTGATAGTTATTGATATGTACATTAATCAGTTTGTTTCTTTTGTGGGAGGGGTACTCTTACATGACTTTCTGCACACAATGGGCATATAATGACATACCGAGTATTTATATCAATGTTCACTGTGAATGATGTGAATGTTCACATCTGTTAATTTGTCAAACAGTCCTGCAATGTATTACAGATGTGAATGTTCATACCTGTTAATTTCTCAAACTTCCGAATACATGAATGTTCACTGTGAATGATGTGAGTATTTACATCTGTCAATGTGAATGTTCACACCTGTCATATTATGTTGTTGTTAACATTCACATCTTTCTATCATTTAAGTTAACAATATAAGCATATAATGTTGAGATGAACATTTACATCTATTGAACATGCAAATTAAATACTGTTCATGTGAACATTCTCATCAACATTAAACATAAACAAACCAACAATATAGTAGTTACCAAACATGTGCTTGTAAAGATGAATGCTGAATCCTTCAAACTTGGGTTGACCAGCCTTTGTAGTTCGAGTAGAATTTCACCATATGCATCTATCACTTGCACAAACAGAGGGGTGTCAGTACATTATTTACAGTGTCTTTACAGTGTATGTGTGTGTGTGTGTGTGTGCGTGCGTGTGTTTTGTACACATTTACGATTGCCATACGTTGTTATGTATTGATTCTTCCTTAATGATGTGTATAATGTCATCAAAATACACGTTTCTAGTCTTTGAGTCCCCTCGCCACACAAGCAACCTGTGCGTTGTGATTACAGAAAACGTGAATGTCAACATTACACAATTATAAAATGATCTAATCTATTAAGTACATATGTGAAGCTTAACTTCATCATAAAAATAAATTCAATCTGAATATGTATGATCACTTACTCATCACTGCCGTTCTTGTGCCAATTTTGGACCTTCTACTTGTTGAGTTTGCTCATGTTGGCCTAAACCTTCAGTTTGTTGGTCAATGTTAACTTCTTGTACTTTGTTAGGTGCTTTTTTTGTGGATGTTTGTCTAAATCTTATATAATTTGGACTGCATGGGATTGCTCTTCAGCTTCCTCCGTCTTTCCATTTCTTTTGACCAGGGAAGTCGGGGTATTGAAACTCATCCAAGCGGTGCTCTTTCTTTACCTTCTGCTTGATGCACTTTACCCTAGATAATGGGCTGAGAATGTGTTCCAGTGCTGCAATGGGATACTTCTTAAGGCTGTCATGAGCCTTTTATGCTTCGACTTGTGTGATAATGTGGACGGATTGATCATTATAGAGGTCTTGAAGAATTTTTTTTCATATTCTAGGTTGAAGACCAATTTTGTCAACCGTTGAATTTCTATATCTTTCCACTCCATGTAACTCTTGATGTCCATGTCCATATTGGATGAGCCCGATTGGTCGAACAATTTGGTTCGAAGGGCAACAATCACCCTTGCCCTCAACTCCCACGATTCTTCCAATTGTTTGTATTTTGCTTCCCATTGTCATACGAGACCCCAAGCTTTTTGGTTTTCTTTTATAAGTACATCCACAATGTTCGGTTTACTTGGTTGTACTATGATGATACCTCTCTCAGCATTGGGGTTGTTAAAGCTGGTGTTGATGTCATCTTTAACATCATTTAGATCCATTGCATCGCCAGAAATTCCATTGCTGTTGTCACTGCCTTGATTGTCTTTGCTTTCATCGTCATTGCTTTCATCTTGCTTTGCTGATGCACTCGACAAAACCTCATGTTTGGGCTCCACATTCAATTTGGTATGATGGTACATCTTTGCTTCAGTTGGGGAAGCTCACCGTTATATACCTGGAGTTGGAAACATTATGTTAGTTACATAGTTCCTTGTCTCACTATGTGAATGGGCACAACATTTTTTGTTGTACTTTTACCTCATTTAAACCAAGCTTCGCCACATATATGGACTTCATGTTGGTATGTGAGGCTGTGAGGTCCTACTTCACACACCTATAAACACCCGATTTTGACCGGCCGTAAGACTTAGACGCTTTCTTTTGATTACCCGATGATGACAATTAGAATGTTTTTCTCACAGAATCCTCAGTAAGAGAGATGGAATTTGAACTTTAATCCCAACCTTCACCATTATGGCCAAATTATTTTGAACTACTAAATATTTCATTAGTTTAGTATTTTGTAATTTTGTATAATTTTATGTGTTCGTTTATATTTTTTGTGTTTTTATATAAATTGATATAAATTATATATTTTTATATATTATATTATATAATAAAACTAATTGATGTCGATCAGCTCAGCTGCCGACATCAAACATATATACATTAAATATTATATTATATGCACACACACACACACATATATATATATATATATATATTATGATTATATATTATTATATTCTATGTTTTGGCTATATAAACATAGGGGTTTTTTTGATTACAAGAGAGGTTTTTTTTTAATTAAGATGATTTAAGAGATGTAGAGAGAAAGAAAAGTAATTTTGTCTACATTTTAATCTTGAGCTAAAATACTTCCAAACTTCCATAGCTACTGAGGATTTGAGAACACACTTCCTACACTTGAGGGTGATCAAGAGGGAGTTTGTA
>NW_021024659.1:1357040-1382454 GCF_004153795.1 Camellia sinensis | reverse complement strand
CTATGGCCCAATTGTTTTACACTACTAAATATTTTATTAGTTTAGTATTTTGTAATTTTGCATAATTTTATGTGTTTGTTCATATTTTTAGTGTTTTTATATAAATTGGTATAAATTATATATTTTATATATTATATGTATATTATATTATATAAATATTATATAATAAAACTAATTGATGTCGATCAGCTCAGCTGCCGACATCAAACATATATACATTAAATATTATATTATATGCACACACATATATATATATATATATTATATATGATTATATATTATTATATTCTATGTTTTGGCTCTATAAAGATAGGGGTTTTTTTTTAGAAGGGAGGTTTTTTTTATTAAGATGATTCAAGAGAGTTAGAGAGAAAGAAGAGTAATTTTGTCTACATTTCAATTTTGAGCCAAAATACTTCCAAGCTTCCATAGCTACTGAGGATTTGAGAACACACTTCTTACACTTGAAGATGATCAAAAGAGAATTTGTAAATTAAGGAGTTCATCCTTTCCTGGGAATGTGAATTTCACAAACCTTTCATTTTTTTGTATTTCTTACTTATTTTGCTCTTTTGCTTTGATTTATTGTTATATTGTATATTGTTATAATCTAATTAAAAATGGTGAATTGAAGTCCCATATATGTTGTTTTTAGCATGAGAAAGAGACCTTCCATACTAAATGGTTTAATCTCTTCGGAGGTTCATTATCAGGGCATTACATCTCTCTCATGCTAAGAACAGCTTCCTGTTTGACACTTTTCTCCTTTTAGAGAACTTAATAATCACTTCGGACAAATAGACTAAAAAATGGAACTGACTAAGAAATTGATTTAAAAGCAATGAACATACATAAGAAAATGAGTCATATTGCTTGGGCTTGGCCGGACATTATGCCGAGTCTATTGTGTCAAGGCTTGTCTAAACACCAATTCATGATGTTCTAGATAAATCTTGAAGCGTCACCTATCATCCATTTCTTTAAATTGAAAGTGATTTCAAATGGTTGATGGTTATTCAAAATATGAGCTAGAGATCTGTGCTTAATGGCTTAATATCTATGGAGGTTCATCGCCAACGGTATAATCTCTCTTTCATATTAAGAATTACTTCCTATTTGGCGCACTTCTCATTTAGTGGATAAAATCGTCACCTTGGACTTAATGAATCAAAGAATGGAAAGGACTAACAAAAATTGCTAAAATGAATCAATCCACATAAAGAAAATAAAGTATATTGCTTGAATTCGGCCAGACGTTATGTCGAATCTATTGTGTCAAGACTTGTCTAAATATCAATTCATGATGATGTTTTAGATTAACTTTGAAGCGTCTCTACCTCCCTCTTTGACTTCAATCTATGATAAGAGGGATGGGTGGATCCTTTCATTTATTAATTTTTGTTCAAATTGTACCCGAAATCATTAAGCAATCAACTTGCTCATTAATGATTTTGAAAACAATTTCACCATTCTCTCGAGGCTTTCCAATTATAAAGAAGTGTGAGAGGGACAAACAGAATTCGGAACACCCTGTCTGCACTGTTTTTACCTCAGGCACGAATAAACAGTCTTCTGCAAAGAAATAAGGCAGGGTTAGATTTATTTGAGCTCAAGCCGATTGCGGGTCAGTCAGACTCTAATATATGCCAAACCGTACATTTTTGGTTAGCAGTAGTGATTGCAATAGTGACTGATGGTGAAACAGAACAGTTCCCAACAAGGCAAGGCAGATAGAGTGGCTTCCGAAGAGCATCATGCAAGTATTGCATATGTAATGTTGTTATAATAAATTAGACAACCCTTTTAATTGCTTATTCATTTGGATTTGTAATAAATAGTTAATTTGGACACTTAGACATTCAGACCCTCCTATGTGAGGGCAAAATTTTGTAATAATGTATATGTCTTCCAACTCCATGTTTTTCTCTATTTTATTTAATCGCTTATGATGGTTAGATTAGGGACATCATGTTTTATTTAGCATTATTCATGTTTATATCCACTTGTCTTGTATGCACCAAGGCTCGGTTCATCATTTTAAATTGATTGTTTACATACTTCTTTCAATACATGTTAAACTGCATACTATCAAATTGATTCATATGCCATATTAGTAGCTGAGCCTATTTAATTTAATATCGTATGTGTTGCATTAGCCATGTTGCATAGTTATGATCATGTATTTTTCTAACTAGTTTCTCTTTTGGCTTGGAGTACGAGGTAAATTTTTATGCTTTAGTGTTGCATAAGTGTGATTGTTGCTATGTCTAGCATGCTTGTCATAAGGCTAAATGCTTAATTGATAAACTGCTTGAATGCTTGTGGATGAAGACTATTTGCTTAAATTGGAATAATTTAAATAATGTTCATATGCGATCACTTTTTCAAGTGGTACATATTCAAAGTACTTTTGTTTTTCAAAACAAACATGAATCAAGCATTCTAATATTTGCAAAATTAGTCTATACCTGTATGTATCACATAGTAAAGTTAGCCTAATAATTGGAACAAGAGCATATAATGTGAATAAGAATTGCATCATGATTAGTAAAGGCCGATCTTTGACCAAGCGAGCAGGGGTGCTCAAATGCATTCATGACCTTCCCCTCTCGTACCTAAGTTCCCGAATTGAGACAATCTTGGTGATGACGAATAAGTGGCCTTCGGCACGAGTCATGGGTTTCCTAAATTTTTCAAAACAAAATATTCAGGTGGCGACTCTGTAAATCTGGCAAAGCAGTCCATTTTTGACATTTGATTCAAACATCGATTTTCTAAAAAGAATTGCCGAATTTGGATTCTTTCTGTGTTTTCACTACTTCATATGACACTTGTGAAATCAGATTCAGAACCACAAGTAGAGTCCGATACTGTGAAGGCTTATTCAAATTTCCGAAAAGAGGGCGCGAAAAAGTCGAGCTACAACACCGCAAAATGGCATTAGGTTTGCGGGATTGTAAGATGGTTGTGTGCTTACACAACTAGTACTGAAACAAATATCAAACATCAATAAACACTGATGTGAATGTTTACACCAGTGTCTACTAATGTGTGTTTATCCATTACTGAACAGTAAGTGAATGTTCACATCATTGATGTCAACTTCTATATCATTGCCTTGTAATGTGTGTTCCATATTTATTTTGGTACTAACATGAGTAAAACACTGGTGTCAATGTTTACATCAATACACATTGATGTGAACAACAACATAATATGACTGATTGAGAAATTAACAGTAATGTGAACATTCACATTATTATACACTGATATGAATGTTTACACTTATGTCTACTACTGTGAGTTTATTCATTAATGAACAGTAATGTGAATGTTCATATTATTGATGTCAACTTCCACACCATTGCCTAGTAATGTGTGTTCCACATTTTTTTTGGTGCTAATATGAGCAAAACACTAGTGTCAATGTTTATATCAATGCACATTGATGTGAATGTTCCTAACATTTCACACTGTCGTGAACATTCACATTAGTGTGTACTTATGCCAACCTTGCCACTATGGCGTACCGATGTGTATGTCACATTTGTTTTGCTAACAATATGAGTGGACAGACCCCGTGAATGTTCATATTAAATATAGAATAAGATTTATGAGATTTGCCATTAACAACATAACACATCCGGTGACTCGTCCTGGTTTTTCCCAATTTTGGCCCACTGACCCCATCAGGGTTGCCCGGATGCTCTCAGCCCAGTCATACTCGATCATGTTGTCTAACAGGTCTATGTATGAATAGAATGCTCATCCAATTGTTTCTCCGGACGTGGAAAAGAATAGTTTGACGCATGCATACATGCAAACTAATCTTGCAACCTCTTCATTGTCTTGTTTCTTTGTGCCCTTTAATGCTTCTCTTAGAATTTCATGTATTTTTTCTACACTTAACCGACTGGCATCCTTGCACATTCGGTGTATGATGCCGGCCGTTGGTTTTGCACCATAAGAGAGGTCCATTGGCTTGGTACCGCAGTCTACACCAAAAATAAGTGATACATCACTTCTAAAAATCTGAATGCTCTTGTCCCCGATGTAAAACCTCCCACTAGATGGCTTGAATGTCAGCACTATACGTACAATGACATCATTGTATTTCATGCAATGGTTGAAATCAACTTCATTACTGATCAAACAATCAAATAATGGCCAAAATGATGTTTTCCTAAGGCATTTCAATTGACCATTTGTAAATTTCGTATAGCCTCCAATAGTTTCAACAATCTAGTGATATTTGATCGGTAGTTGACCTTTTTCATGTTCGCTTGTTCGGGACTAGCTGTTTGATCGAGTTTGCCTTTGGCACGGGATTTCTCTCTATTTCTTTTGCCATCAAATCTACAGGAAAGACCTGTTTGTTCAAATACAAACAAATTTAATATTACTGTTCATAAACGAATAGTGATAATAAGTGTAAATTATTATATGCCATGTGAATAATGGGATTGTGATGGTGAAATAGTATGTGAATAGCTGGTGCAAATGTTCATGTGAAGAAATGATAGCACATGACAAACCAAAATTCACACGAAGAGGTGAGAACAATCACACATTATAACTATTAAACTAACACAATGTATACACTGTAAGAAAAATTGATAGAGAGAGATACAGAGAGAATGAATTATGTATTGATTGATGTAATGTTATATTTATTTCTATTACAATGATTCATGATTCCTATATATAGAAGAGGGTGAGTGTGTAGTAGGTAAGGAGTAGGTGAAGTGGAGGTGTTGCAAAATTAGTCTATACCTGTATGTATCACATAGTAAAGTTAGCCTAATAATTGGAACAAGAGCATATAATGTGAATAAGAATTGCATCATGATTAGTAAAGGCCGATCTTTGACCAGGCGAGCAGGGGTGCTCAAATGCATTCATGACCTTCCCCTCTCGTACCTAAGTTCCCGAATTGAGACAATCTTGGTGATGACGAATAAGTGGCCTTCGGCACGAGTCATGGGTTTCCTAAATTTTTCAAAACAAAATATTCAGGTGGCGACTCTGTAAATCTGGCAAAGTAGTCCATTTTTGACATTTGATTCAAACATTGATTTTCTAAAAAGAATTGCCGGATTTGGATTCTTTCTATGTTTTCACTATTTCACATGACACTTGTGAAATCAGATTCAGAACCACAGGTAGAGTCCGATACTGTGAAGGCTTATTTAAACTTCCGAAAGGAGGGCGCGAAAAAGTCGAGCTACAACACCGCAAAATGGCATTAGGTTTGCGGGGTTGTAAGATGGTTGTATGCTTACACAACTAGTACTGAAACAAATAACAAACATCAATAAACACTGATGTGAATATTTACACCAGTGTCTACTAATGTGTGTTTATCCATTATTGAACAGTAAGTGAATGTTCACATCATTGATGTCAACTTCCATATCATTGCCTAGTAATGTGTGTTCCACATTTATTTTGGTACTAACATGAGTAAAACACTAGTGTCAATGTTTACATCAATACACATTGATGTGAACAACAACATAATATGACTGATTGAGAAATTAACAGTAATGTGAACATTCACATTATCATACATTGATATGAATGTTTACACCTATGTTTACTACTGTGAGTTTATTCATTAATGAACAGTAATGTGAATGTTCATATCATTGATGTCAACTTCCACACCATTGCCTAGTAATGTGTGTTCCACATTTGTTTTGGTGCTAATATGAGCAAAACACTAGTGTCAATGTTTATATCAATACACATTGATGTGAATGTTCCTAACATTCCACACTGTCGTGAACATTCACATTAGTGTGTACTTATGCCAACCTTGCCACTAGGGCGTACCGATGCGTATGTCACATTTGTTTTACTGACAATATGAGTGGACAGACCCCGTGAATGTTCGTATTAAATATAGAATAAGATTTATGAGATTTACCATTAACAACATAACACATACGGTGACTCGTCCTGGATTTCCCCAGTTTTGGCCCATTGACCCCATCAGGGTTGCCTGGATGCTCTCAGCCCAGTCATACTCGAACATGTTGTCTAATGGGTCTATGTATGAATAGAATGCTCATCCAATTGTTTCTCCGGACGTGGAAAAGAATAATTTGACGCATGCATACATGCAAACTAATCTTGCAACCTCTTCATTGTCTTGTTTCTTTGTGCCCTTTAATGCTTCGTTTAGAATTTCATGTATTTTTGCTGCACTTAACTGATTGACATCCTTGCACATTCGGTGTATGATGCCGGCCGTTGGTTTTGCACCATAAGAGAGGTCCATTAGCTTGGTACCGCAGTTTACACCAAAAATAAGTGATACATCACTTCTAAAAATTTGAATGCTCTTGTCCCCGATGTAAAACCTCCCACTAGATGGCTTGAATGTCAGCACTATACGTACAATGACATCATTGTATTTCATGCAATGGTTGAAATCAACTTCATTACTGATCAAACAATCAAATAAGGGCCAAAATGATGTTTTCCTAAGGCATTTCAATTGACCATTTGTAAATTTCGTAGCCTCTAATAGTTTCAACAATCCAGTGATATTTGATCGGTTGTTGACTTTTTTCATGTTCGCTTGTTCGGGACTAGCTGTTTGATCGGGTTTGCCTTTGGCACGGGATTTCTCTCTATTTTTTTGCCATCAAATCTACAGGAAAGACCTGTTTGTTCAAATACAAACAAATTTAATATTACTGTTCACAAGCGAATAGTGATAATAAGTGTAAATTATTATATGCCATGTGAATAATGGGATTGTGATGGTGAAATAATATGTGAATAGCTGGTGCAAATGTTCATGTGAAGAAATGATAGCACATGACAAACCAAAATTCATACGAAGAGGTGAGAACAATCACACATTATAATTATTAAACTAACACAATGTATACACGATGTTAATCTTCACATCATTACACTTATATGTTTGACTGTGAATGTTCACAGCCAAATATATGATGTGAATATTCAATGTGAATGTGACAATGTGAATATTAACATTATATTCACAATGTGAATATTACAATTATGTTCAGAATGGTACAATGTGAATATTAACATTATGTTCAGAATGTGCATATTGACATTGATGTTAATAAATAACAACTGAAATAATATGATGTTATTATTTAACATGCCTACAAGAATTCACATGTAACCAAAGGCCTCGTTTGGGAAGCGACTGGTTTAGTTAAAAAGTCAAAAAGTTACTAAAAAAGCCAAAAAGCCAATAACCCATACCAAAAAGTTAAAGATTCTCTTTTCTCTCTACTTTTTGAACATCTTTTCGTAAAAAGTCAAAAAATCATCCCAAACATACTAATTTTTTTTAGCCCATATTTTAGGCAAATAGCAAAAAAGTTACTAAATTAGCATGTTCCCAAACGAGGCCAAAATAGGGTTAGCAACCATCCATAGTTTGGACTGTAATTAGTTCATGACCATCAACAACCAACAACACCAACAAGTTTGACATTGATGTCACAATTTGAATATTTACTCACTAACTGATCTAATATGTGTTTATCCATTACTAAACAGTACTGTGAATGTTCACATCATTGATGTCAACTTCCACACCATTGCCTAGTAATGTGTGTTCCACATTTGTTTTGGTGCTAACATGAGCAAAACACTGGTGTCAATATTTACATCAATACACATTGATGTGAACAATAACATAATATGACTGATTGAGAAATTAACAATGATGTGAACATTCACATCATTATACACTAATGTCAATGTTTATACCAGTGTCTACTACTGTGAGTTTATCCATTAATGAACAGTAATGTGAATGTTAACATCATTGATGTTTACAAAATCAAATCCAAAACCAACAATAGTAATAAGGCAATGTAAATATATACATCGGCGATCACATTATGTTATCATTGGCTGAAAAATAGAAGATGAAACCAACAACACCCAACAACACCAACAAATCTAACATTGATGTCACAATGTGAATATTTACATCATATTCCATCACATTTTGGGTAAAGATTGGGGGTTCTACGGACATCAACCATCAACGATACCAATAATGACAGTAATGTGAACATTCACGTTATTATACACTGATGTCAATGTTTACATCAGTGTTTACTACTATGAGTTTATCCATTAATGAATAGTAATGTGAATGTTAACATCATTGATGTTTACAAAATCAAATCCAAAAATAACAATAGTAATAAGGCAATGTAAATATATACATCGGTGATCATATTATGTTATCATTGGCTGAAAAACAGAGGATGGAACTAACAACACCTAACAACACCAACAAGTTTGACATTGATGTCACAATGTGAATATTTACATCATATTCCATCACATTTTGGGTGAAGATTGGGGACATCAACAATCGACAATACCAACAATGCCAGTAATGTGAACATTCACATTATTATACACTGCTGCCAATGTTTACGCCAGTGTCTACTACTGTGAGTTTATCCATTAATGAACAGTAATGTGAATGTTAACATCATTTATGTTTACAAAATCAAATCTAAAAACAACAACAGTAATACGACAATGTAAATATATACATTGGTGATCACATTATGACTGAAAAACAGAAGGTGAAATGATGTTGCTTACTTTTGTTTCTCATTGTGAGTGGGTACGGAAATTGATGGACCACACTCAGTCGACCGACGGGAAACACAAAACAACGAACCACCCTCCTTCCGATGTAAACCTTCGCAGCGGTGAGATAAAATAGAATAGCAGTGGCCGACGACAGTAGACGATGGACGATGACGGTGGTGAGGCGATGTGAATCTAGGGTTACGGTTTGATAATTTTTTGGGGTCGACGATGAGATTTTGTTTGGGAAATCAGTGTTTTGTGGATTGAATAGATGGAATATGAATGGTTCGTTTTCAGAATGGAGTAGATGTGGGAGAAGTGGATGGAGGGTTATTTCGTCCTTTAATAATGAATGGATCTAATGGAATAATAAAAAATGATTTGGATTTTATGGAATAAAACTGTTAGGAATAGGATTTATGAAAAAAGAGCCCAAATAATATGGGTTGAATTGATTTTTGAATTATAATTTGGGAGCAAAATGATATTTTCTCTATATTATCGATTTTAATTAAAAATAAATCAAAAAATTATAATTTAAATTGATAAAATAAAAAATTCACAATTTATTTTATTACAATTACAAGACTTAAACCTTGTTTTTTTTATTATTTAATTTTTAATTGTCCAAAAAAATTTGTTGAAAATTAGGGGTGTTAGAGCATCTCCAATCGTTCATCAAATTTTTCATCAAATCTGAGAAGAAAAAAAAACGATTTCCTTTATTTGATATCACCTGCTCCAACGGAGAAATTTAACTTTTCGTCAAACTACCGGTCAAGCGGGTCCGACCAATGCAAAAAATAAAAAACTGAGAAAACAAAGAGGTGGTTGACCTCCTAGTGTAAAATTTTCACAAAATTTTGCTTAAGCTGGTTATTCAAGAGGACATCTGGCCGGTCGTCTGGTAGAACTTACCTCCAATGTAAATGCACAGTGTTTTGGTGAAATCTGTCCAGCTCCTCAATTTGCTGAAATTTTTGGACGATTCTCATTTTGATATTAGTTTGATGAAACTATTAGAGCAAAAAAAAATTACTTTTTTTTCACCAAATGGTAATGGTTTTGTTTGACCGTCGGAGATGGTCTTAAATGATATTTAAGATTAGTTAAGGGGTTGTCCGTGAAATAAAAAATATCACCGTCCTTTTGGTGCCCTAAACCCTTCCTGGAAGTGAAACATAGCGCCCTTCTGTTACTCTCCCGCTTCACAGGGATGGTTGAGAAGAAGAGAAAAACCAGAGACGATAACAGAGGACTAGCCATGAAGAAGAATAAGAACAGTAAACCTTCACATTCCAAAACTCTAACCAACCCAAACAAGAACAACAACAAGAACTACAAGAACAAGTATGGGGAGAGAAGGAAAAGGATTGGGCCTCGCTTGCCGAATGCGTTGAGGAAGGAGGTCGAGCACATGAACCCTAGAAAACCTTTGAACAGCGACGACGACGAAGAGATCGATTCCGATGACGCCAACGATGTGTACGTATATGAGGAAGCGATCCCCGAGGAAGAATCGCGGAAGAATCGGAGATACGACCCTGTTGACAACTTCGAGTATGAGCTCCCGGAGCAATTCGAGGTCGGTTTCTTTCAAATTTTTTTCTATCAAATTCAAATTTTGATGAAAATTTGGCTAAAAGTGTGCTCCAACTAGGGCAGTTTTTTCACCAAATCAAGTATGAACCAAATCTTTCACCAAATTCCCAACAGTCATAGTTTTAATCAAATTCGATGAAATTTTAAAATGACTTAGGATTGAAGATGCTTTTATTTCATTAACAAAAATGGTTAAAACAGGTTTTTAGGCTTATTTTGGAATTTTCCAGAACGATTGTGAAAAAAAGAGTAAGGATTGGAGTGTCTTATATCAGATCAAGCTTTTTATTAGATTGGCACTCAAATTTGATTTAAGGAAAAGGTATGGATTGAAAATGATCAGTTGTTGAAAATTTTGCAGAAAATAAACTAACACTGTGTTTGGGAACCTACACTGTGTTTGGATTGAGTGATTTGGAGAGAAAAGAAAAGAAATAGAGAGAAATGCATTTCTCTTCCTTGTTTGGTTATCTTAAGTGGAGAGAAATGAGGAGAAATAGAGAGAAATGGAGAGAAACTCATTTCTCTCATAACCCTTATTTTCAATCTTCCCAAAAGTGGAGAGATTGGGAGAGAAAAGAAATCCACAAATGTTTATATTTTCATAATACCAATTTTACCCCTACAAAAATAAAAGAAATAAAATGATTGAAAATATAAAAAGGTTATTTTGGTAATATAACATAAAATAATTTCTTTTCTTTTCTCTTAATGAAATCTAACCAAACAAGAAGGAGAGAAATCACAATCATTTCTTTTCTTTTATTTCTTACTTATCCAAACAAAAAAGAGAGAAATTACAATCATTTCTTTTCTTTTCTTTTCTTTTCTCTTATTACTTAATTAATCATTTCTTTTCTTTTCTGTCCTAAGATTCCAAACATAGCGCTAGAAGAAAAAAAAGAAAAGAAATGATTACTAAGTTATAAGAGAAAAGAAATGAAAAGAAAAGGAATGATTGTGATTTCTCTCTTTTTTATTTGGATAAGGAATAAATAAAAGAAAAGAAATGATTGTAATTTTTCTCATTCTTGTTTGGTTAGATTTCATTAAGAGAAACGAAAAGAAATTATTTTATGTTATATTACTAAAATAACCTTTTTATATTTTCAATCATTTTATTTCTTTTATTTTTATAGGGACAAAATTGGTATTATGAAAATAGTAGTTTCTTTTCTCTCCCAGTCTCTCCACTTTTAGAAAGATTGAAAATGATGCTCATAAGATAAATGAGTTTCTTTCTATTTCTCTCAATTTCTCTCCACATAGGTTATCCAAACAAGTAAGAGAAATACATATCTCTCCGTTTCTTTTCTTTTCTCTCCAAATCACTCAATCCAAACATAGCGTTTTTTTGAACTGCAAATATGATTTCTAATTTAGTTGATTGTTTAATTTATTTGGGAGCTAGTAATTAATGTTTGGGATGTGTAATTTTGACATTTTTTCTAATTTTGTTTACAAGAATACGTTTAGATTATCCTTAATTTGTTTAGTTACCATTACATTTACATTTAGGTTCCATTTGGATGGGTGGATTTGAAATGAAAGGATTTGAGGAAGAAATTTCATAAAATTGTAGGAAGGTTATCTATTGCATGTATAGATTGATAATATTAGAATAGGTGATTGAATAGAGAATATAGATAGGAGGGAGTTGCATTTTGATAAGATCCCAGTATAAGAATAATTCATATAAGGATTTTTTTTTTGGGTGAATATATATAAGGATTTCAGGTAAACTATATTTACCAACTATTTCAAATCCATCATTCTACAGCTCTTGAATCCATTCTTGATATCTAAATTTAAAATACTACACTGAATTTATAAGATACACTCCTTGAATGAATGATGCCAAATGTATTAATCTGAAACCCATAAATCCAAATGCAACCTCAAATTTTCATGTCATATTGTGGTGTGCCTGACCTTCTGGATGTTGATGGATATGTAAATGGATGAAATTTGGATTTGAATTAAGAATGGAGCAGATTTGGATGAGGTTGAGCCATAATTATCATATTTCCAAACCGATAGAACAAGTTGATGAAAGGGTTTAGTTTAGCTTCCCTACCTTTTCTTTTCTTTTCTTCTGTGATCTGAATTTTTTTTAGAGAGGTCTCCCCCCCACCCACCGGGCGGCTCAGAAGACTAGGTTCACTCTGTTAAAAAGCTGAATATGTCAATTTGTTGAATTTCCTGTTAATGTGTAAATTATTCAGTCCTTATGTTTCTTTTGTGTAGGATGAGAATGTAGCATCAGATGATGACGAGGATGATGGTGACGCCAATGGTAGTAGGGAAGATCGGAAAGGAGATGAGGTTGAAGAGGAAGATGAAGGCAGGCATGCTAGGATGTTGCAAGAAATCACTGGACTTCCAGCTGAGGCTTTCGAAGGTAACATTAGTCATCAAAGTTTCTCGCGTTGGGCTGCACTCGAACCACATTACAGGATCTGGGGCCTGTAATGACCATTGGGGTCAAGCCTGGAATATGCCTTGTCAGTGTCATACCAGCTTAGGGCTTCATAAGTTCATATGATTAGATGTCATTGTTAAACTAATTCTACACTTTTAGGAAGAAAGTTAAAGGGTATATAGTTCAGACCTTGAAAGATTTTTATATTTAAGCCATTTGTTTATATCCACTATTTTTATTTTATGTCTTAAGCGATCTACTTTGAACTACATTGCTGTTGAATGGTTATTGGTAAGATTAAATGGTAGGGAGACATTTTGATTGGCAATTGAATTAGAAAATCTTATTCTGAAGGTCATGTGCCTCAAGTAGGTTTTGTATGGTGTCTGGAAATCATGTTTCTATTGCTTTCATTGCAAGATTTTATGATTTTGACAGGTAAGAAGAGGAAAAATGATGTTGTCATATCTGAGGCATACCCAGAGTCTGAATATAATCCCAGTCGTGATGTTCTTGATGGTGATGGCCACATTAACATTCAGGACCTTCTGGATCCTCTCCATGGGAAGTCTGGCTTCAGCAAACTAACAAAGAGTGTGCATCGAATGGAGAAAAAGTCTGTGCCCATTCATGCTCCGCTTCCAAAAGCAGATCAGGAGAAGTTGGACAGGCAATTAACTTATAAACATTCAAAGAAGGGTATTTCAAAGTGGGAGTCTATAGTCAAGGGAAATAGGGAGGCATCAACTCTTTTTTTTGATGAAGACATAGACCTGGGCTTTTCCTCTGTAGGTGCAATAGCTTCTGAATTTGAACCTAGAAGTGAGTTTGAGAAAAAAATTGCTTCCTTGGTTAATGATAGTGGCGTTGTGGAAGCTCACAAGAAAGATGGTGCAAGGCTTTTAGAACTGAACAAGGTATGGAGGTTCTACATTTGTTAATCATGAAATTTAGTGTGGTATCTGTCTTATTTGGTTATTGTGTTTTCACTGCTAAGATATCATTCATTGCAAGTTTATTGATATAATGGTTCAGTCAAAGAAAAAATGGTAGTTATTAGTGCTATATTGTACAGATTTGACAAATTGGCATGTTGATAATTCAGTTTTTTCAAAAAATTTGCTGAACATCTTTAATTTTGCATGGAATCGTCATTTTGCTGATTTTGTTCATTTATGCTGATCCATTATGAATCTTTTTTTTAGAGCTGAAATTTTAGTAAAAGTTGTGGTATTTTGCTCATAAGAAATTGAACTGTGGTACATTTGCGTGAAAATTATTTTCAGTCAGCTTGTGATTGAAATTAACTGTGCAAATGCTAGCAGTGTTTTCAAGAGAGATGGAGAGTGGGTTCCTGTGTACAATTATTTTGATTCACGAGAAACTATCTTCAGTTACTCTGCATGATTTATTAGAGGACTTGCTCAAGACCAGCCATGTACCACACATGGAATTTGCAAAGCCATATATTTTTCCAACTGTATTTTGAAATTGTCTGCAAATGGGCAAGTTTGGGGATTTGTTTCCCCCCTTTTCCCTAAAGTTTGAGACAACACAAACCTATTTGGATGCCTTTTTGTCTTTATTTTGTTTACTCCTAACATACAGAGGTTGCGCCATTATGCACCTTTAATTTATTTATATCATATTTGCTTGTCATTTATTCTTGCATTGTCTTGTAGATTTATTTTTATGTTGGAGTGTGGATATGGAATGGGTAGTTCTATTTACTTGTGTTCATTTATTATGTATTGATTTTGGAGGCTTCGGTTCTAGTGACAAAGCTCGGGCTCTTTGCAGATGTGTGTGGTTTTTGTGGGTTTTATGGTTAGAAAGGAATGATGCTAGAATTTTCAAGGAGAAAATTGAAGATTTAATGGGATAAGATTGTTTACTTGGCTTTATTATATGGGTATTGGTGTCTCCTGCTTTCAAGGGGATTTCTTTATTTTTGATTTTTAGAGATTGGATAGCCATATGTAGTTCATGATGTTTTTGTTGCATTTTTTTTCATTTTTTGGTAGACTTATTGTCTCCTAATACTTCTTTTGTATCTTTTCCTTTTCATTTAACAAATTTAGTTGATCAAAAAAATTGTTAAGAATTTGTATATATCAAAGGAAATCTTATATATATTTGTCGTTGGCCTTTATAGAGGAGATCTTTCAATATGTTTACAGCGGACATAGATTTTTCTACTTTTTAAGTTTTTGATGCATCCTTCGTTATACCATTGCTTGTGACCGCGGTTAATCTGACTGTTTGTCAGTTGTTTTCTTTATTGTGGACGATGATTGGCAGATATCTTTTGAAGATGTGAAGGACCGTCAGAACCGTCTTGCTAAAATGCGTAGCCTTCTTTTCCGCCATGAAATGAAGGCCAAGCACATAAAGAAAATCAAGTCCAAAACATATCGTCGTGTATTGAATAAGGATAGATTGAAAGCAGCAGCTGCTGAAATGGAAATGAACCCAGAAGCTGCTAAAGAACTTGCAATGAAGCAAGAGTTCAAAAGGGCTGAGGTAATTAGCACCAATTCATGTTGGCATTTTCAAGAGCCTGGTGTTAATAATTTGTTTCCCCCACCCCCCCTTGGTTCTTAAATAGATAAGATGTTCATTGTTTGTCCATTTCCCCCCATGACATTGATACAGGAACGCATGACACTCAAGCACAAAAACAGCTCCAAATGGGCAAAGCGAATTTTAGAGCGTGGTTTGAGTGTCCAAGATGAAGGAACTCGAGCTGCTATATCTGAGCAGCTCCATCAGCATGCTCTCTTGACTAGAAAAATGAACTCTATGAAGGACAGCAGTGATGATGACGATGGTGATGACAGCAGTGATGAGGACGATGGTGATGATATTTTGGATACTTCAGACCAGGATCGTGCATCAAAATTATTAGAGAAAGCAAAAGAGAAGACACTTAAAGTAATAGAAGAAGAGGATGAAGTGCCTAAATCTGGAGTGCTTTCTTTACCTTTCATGGTAATCTTTGGTGCATTATTGTCAATTATCTCAAAAAATTCATATTTTTAATTACCCCTTTTATTTATTTCTTCTCATTCTTTTTGACATCATTCTTTTTGTTCTATATTTCTACCTCCTTCTAACTTGGATGTTCCTTTTGGGTGTGAAACTGTTTATCTTCTATCTATTCATATTATCTTATTTTTCTGCTTAATTTTATTGACATAGGTCCGTGGGTTGAGAAAGAGAAAAGAGGCAGCCGATGAAGAAGCTAAGCTTGCTCTTGAAGAGTATGAATCATCATTGAAGCAATTGGAGGATAAGGAGGTGGAAGGAAAAGTAAAAACAGGAACTACTAAAAGTGGTAGACGGGTTTTTGGTGCTCGCAAGAAGCAGGTTGAAGAATCAAGTAATAAGAATAAGATTAAAGTTGATAATTATTATGGTAGTAGTGATAGTGAAGACAATTTGGAGGGCAGAGAAGGTATTGATGCTGAACAAGACACAAATAATAAATTTCTGAAGGATGTTAACATTGATACTGTTGTATTTCGTGAAGAGTCTGAGATTGGTCATGATCCTGTGTTTAAGGTGATTGAATTTTTGGTTTGTTAACCTTTACTTTTAAGTATTCTCTTTCTATCTCTGTGAGTGTGACAAGAATTACATTTTTATGGTTTGAAGAGTTTTGATGAAATTGTCAAAGGCACAGCACCCAAGACAACATATGACGTGGCTATTTTCGCATCAGACTCATGGAAAAAGGCTAGTTTCTTTGTTTGTTTGTTTTTTTTTTTTTTTCATACAGAGAAATCATTACTTCTCATTCTGACTGTTATTCAAGTACTGAACAGGTGAAAAAAAATTCGAGAAAAGATAATGAGCAGATCAAAAGTGAGAAAAAAGTAGATGCCAATATCAAGAACTCTTCAAAGATAGTGGAACCTGTTTTGCATGACCAAGATATAGAGGTATTATCTCTGGCACTGTTTGATCTGCACTTTAATATGATTGATTGTCTCCCTGACCTTTGCATTCTGCCTATGTTCTCATCTATGAAGGAAGTAGGGGACGACTGTGATTCAGACAGTGAGGGACACATGGTGGATGGAATTTTGACCTCTGGCACAAAGTCAACTTATGAACTACCATCTCAAGCAGATTTAATACGACGTGCTTTTGCAGGAGATGATGTGGAAGATGATTTTGAGAAGGATAAAGAGGATGTGTTGAATGAAGAAAATCCTGAACCTGAAAAACCTGTTTTACTCCCTGGCTGGGGCCAGTGGACTCACATACAGAAAAAGAAGGGCTTACCCTCTTGGATGGTAGAAGAGCATGAGAGTGCCAAAAAGAAGAGGGATGAAGTTCTTAAAAAGAGGAAGGATGCTAATCTTAAACATGTGATCATCTCTGAGAAGTTGGATAAGAAGGTGAGGAATCTTGATTTTAAGTTTCACTAGACTTCCTTGAATTTCTACTTTGTGCATTGCAATTGAATACGGAGTTCACTGAAGAAAAAATTAGATGGTTGACGCCTAAGGGGAATCAAAACAAATTCTTGCATGGTCGTATATTCCTGTTTCTGAGTAGGAAAATTGAGCAAAGGAATAAGACAAGCTGTTAGTGTAGTTGAAAATTTGCAAATTTTGGTCAACAATTTAATAAGATGAATGTGTGATCAATTTTTCACAATTAAAGAATTTATGAATCTGAAACTTGACAATCGACATATTTGGAAATTTGGCAATACAGAAAGAATCTCTCTGTTGTATGATGTCAAGTTAAAGGATCAGGTTGTATTTGTTATTTTGCCCCACTAAAAAAGAAATCCTATTTGTATGGGAGCTAAATTAATAAAAAAAATTAAGACAATGGAATTTACCTTCTTAGTTGGTTGATCCACAAGGTCTTCCAGTTGAGGTAAACATTTGCAAGTGTCCAGTGTTGCGGATAGAAGATATCATATGTATAGAAGCGCTTTTATATGGTTTCATTGATTAATGGCATCTTCTCATGTATTTGGACTTGGCAGGCTGAAAAACTGCTTACAAAGACATTGCCGTACCCATACACATCTAAAGAAGTGTTTGAACAGAGCATCCGAATGCCTATTGGACCTGAATTCAACCCAGTGACAGCAGTTGGAGCTCTTAATCGGCCAGAAGTGCGTTCCTTACAACTTATTTTATTTTTTTTGTTGTGTAGTATATTTATTCTTATATTTTATCACGTGTTGCTTCTATATGTGCATTACGTTCATGTTATGAGGAAAGAACATTGGGTTCCTGTCAAGGCTTTCAAGAATGGTTTGGCTTTTATATCTATTCTCAGTTGATGCTTTTGTTACAGGTGGTGAAGAAAGCTGGTGTGATCATAAAACCAATTACATTCAAGGATGTGAATCCACATGAAAGACCAGAGGAGCACAATAAGAGTGGACAGAGGCAGAAGAAGAAAAGTAATGGCAAAGCTACAAAAAGTATGAACGCGAAGAGGATTAAAGTTAAATGACGCACTGGTTTTGTGAAAACATAATAATTTTGCAGTTCGAGGAATCTTGAAGCTTCAAAAGGGAAGCAGCTTTGCTTCAGATGTTTCAACTCAGGACCATTTTCATAGGATGTCAAGTTTTGTTGGTTAGAGGCCTTGTTGAGTTGAATATTGGTAATTTTTTTGTCAAGATAGGGACAATACGAAAGTTTATTGCATACAGTTGTAACAATATTGTCTTTTCATTACAATGAGTTTATTAAATTATAACCAGCGGTTATTGTGCCGATTGAGTAGTCATCAAGTGTAATTGGTGATTAAAGCCTAGGCAGTCTTCACTACTATTGTTTGCTGTATGCAATCAATGTATTTGTTGATTTCTTGGTTTGATGGATTTCTCCTTGTACTGTGATGGATAGTATTTCATTCGGTTGAACTCAACAAAACTATTTGCAACTAAACAGTCTTATCTATCTTCCAAACTTCCACCATCACTTCAACGAAACAACCACCAGACTTTTGCCATTACACGCCACAATTATGCCTCACTACCAATGTCTCTTGCTGACGGCCATTCCACAATTTCTCCCTTCCTCATCGACCTGGATGCTGCCATTGGTTTTCCCAAAATGATTTCAAAATTAGTTGTATTTGTTTTAATAAATGCATGAATGAATCTGGGTGAAACCACCTCTCTTTGAAATCAAATCCATTATGGGTCTCTGGTTTATTACATTACAACTTTACATTACTATCGTAGGTAGCAGAAATGAAAATATGATATGGAATAAAAGTAAAAAAATATGGGTTTTTCTACTGGTAATTTAGATCCTTTCTATGCTGAAAGATAGATTGTCACTTGGATTGTTTTCATTGGATGAAGAAGAAGAGGAACCAGTAGAAGATGAAAGAGAGTGAGTGAGTAGGTTTTGTGGGCAGACAATTTGGGGAGACAAAAGAAGAATGGGATTTGAGTAGATTTGAAAATAAATAACTAAATCCGAGAGGTTCAGTAGTAGACACATTAGGTGTACCTGTTTTTTTTTGAGGACATTAGGTGTACCTGTTATATATATATATATAATTAAAAAAAAAAGAAGTTTTTTTTGAGGAAGCAAAAGAAGTTGTAGTCATAGAGGTTTGGTTGAAGAAGAGAGTGGAGAAGAAGAGAGATTTGAAAAAAGTTTATGAGAAAATAATAATAACAAATTTAGTTTTTTTTAAAATTTTTTTTATATATATATGTATATATATTTTTGTGCGTGTGACAAAGATAGCGTTAGTATGATAATAGTTAATACTATGACGCAGACTAATATCTCTCTATAGATTAGAACATAAAACTTCACCTTACTTAAGTACTCTCTCTATGATCACCTAGGTTACAATTAGAATCTTCTACTTTATAGTTTATAAGATAAAATAGTTTAAATTTAGTTACATGATTTATAAGTTTCTAATTGTTAACCTTAAAAAAATTTATGATTTGAAATTTATAATTTGTGAGTGTTGAAATTTAGTTGAGTCACATAGTTAAGATCGTGAGGGTACCAGTCAATTCTATTGGTTGCTGATTCTCTGGTGACAATGTTAGGTGGCGGTTTGGTTAGGGTCCATTTATCTGATCGGGACATTTTGAATATTTTAGTTTCGCTTTAAGGTTTGTTTTTAACTTTATTCCCATTTTAAGATAAAACGGTTTTAGAAATACTGTTTTCTAAAAAACGGCTTTTGAAAAGCCGTGTTTTTGGATTAAAATAATAATAAAATTTAAACATAGAAAACGGCTTTAGAAAAGTCAGTTTTAATTAAGTTTTTAATTAATTCTAAATTAATTAAAAACGATTTTGGTAAAACCGTTTTTACATTAATTTTTTTTAATTTATATTTTTAACATAAATATTTTTTGACCAAAAATATTTTTAATAAAAACGGTGTTAGAAAAGTCGTTTTAGAAAATGTATTTACAAAAGCCGTTTTTACATTAATTTTTTTTAATTTATATTTTCAACTTAAATATTTTTTGACTAAAAATATTTTTAATAAAAAACGGTTTTAGAAAAGTCGTTTTTACATTAATTTTCTTTAATTTATATTTTCAACATAAATATTTTTTGACCAAAAATATTTTTAATAAAAAACGGTTTTAGAAAAATCGTTTTTACATTAATTTTTTAATTTATATTTTCAACATAAATATTTTTTGACAAAAAATATTTTTAATAAAAAATGGTTTTAATATTTTTTTTAATTATTTTTTCTCGTGTGGGAAGGTTGGACACATCTGAAAAAGTAAAATGCATCTAAAAAAGTAAAAAATATTCACTAAAAACAAAAAACTCAGTTTTCAAAAAACTTAATTCAAAAAACTCAAACCTAGGGCTTGTTTGGTTTGTATCTTAAGATATAATTTTTGAGAATTTTTTTTAAAATTTTGGTTAGTTCAAATTTTTTGAAAAAAATTTCCAAAATTTCAAAGTCTTTTCAAAACCCACCCTAGAGTGAGAATAAATATTTTATGTTTTAAATATTTATTTATTTTTTTAATGTGCACTATATTTCGGGGCTTTTCCCATATTTAGTTAATTTATCATCTTAATTCTCAAACTAGGCCTAGTTTGGGCTAGTTTGGACGGAATTCCCAAACTAGGCCTAGTTTGGACGGAATTCCCAAACTAGGCTAAAGTGCTATTATAGATCTTTCTAAAATCGTTTTTTATTAAAAAATTTTTTGGTAAAAAAATATTTATGTTGAAAATATAAATTAAAAAAAAATAATGTAAAAACGACTTTTCTAAAACAGTTTTTTATTAAAAATATTTTTGGTAAAAAAATATTTATGTTGAAAATATAAATTAAAAAAATTAATGTAAAAACAACTTTTCTAAAACCGTTTTTTATTAAAAATATTTTTGGTCAAAAAATATTTATGTTGAAAATATAAATTAAAAAAAATTAATGTAAAAACGGCTTTGGTAAATACGTTTTCTAAAACGACTTTTCTAATACCGTTTTTTATTAAAAATATTTTTGGTCCAAAAATATTTATGTTGAAAATATAAATTAAAAAAAATTAATGTAAAAACGGTTTTATCAAAACCGTTTTTAATTAATTTAGAATTAATTAAAAACTTAATTAAAACCGGTTTTTCTAAAACTGTTTTCTATGTTCAAATTTTATTATTATTTTAATCCCAAAACACGACTTTTCAAAAGCCATTTTTTAGAAAATGGTATTTCTAAAACCGTTTTACCCTAGTATGAGAATAAAGTTAAAAACACACCCTAAAGTGAGACTAAAATATTCAAAATGCCCCAATGAGAGAAATTGGCCTTTGGTTAGTTTCCATGTGAAAGAGGTTTGTGTTGTGGCTCTAAAACTTGTTTTCTCAACTAGTTTGTTGTACCTCTTTCCTGTGTGATTTGCTATTGAAAGAAAGTCTGGTAGTGTTCTTGGTAGCTGGCTTTGCTTTTGGGTACCTTCCCTGTTTCTCGTTGACCATCCCTGTCAGTTGGGCGGTGCTTTTGATTAAGAGTCAGTACCGGGCCAGATTGGGCCGTGAATATTATGCTCAAGCTCGCTCTAAGAGGATTCGTATCAAACTCTTTAAATTAAAATTAAAAAATTTATTTTGTTATTTTAATTAGTCATCAATTACATCAAACTTTCTATTCTAATTTAATTTTATTAAAATATTATTTTGTTATTATATTTTTTATTCTTTTTTTATTTATTAAATTGATGAGGTGCTATTCAAACAATTCTCAAAAAATATAAAAATGCAAAAAAAAATAAAATAAAAAATAAAAAAATGCCGCTGACCGGTCAACTAGTTAGGACTAATTTTTGGCATTTTTCCTTCTTTTGCTACGGGCATTCACAGGATATCCGGGTAGATGATCGGTTTAAAGATTTTGGCCCAGTTTTGTTCAAAAAAATATAATAAAAAATCATGCAACGAATGAACAGTGCCTCAACAAAGTTATTGAGGTACTGTAGCAAATTTACTAAAATGTTAATTTAGAAAAAATTTGTTGAGACTGATGGAGAAACAAACTAGTTATATTTTAGTTTTTTTGTTATTTTGACTGTCCTGATGCAAATGCTCTAACAAGTTTTTTTTTTTTTTTGGGGGGGGGGGAATTGGCAAGGTCATGGGCCAAAGTCTTAGGATGTGTTTGGAGATAAATTTTTAATTTTTTTTTTTGGAAAGAGAGTTCAAATTTTTTGTTTGTCTGTTTGTTTAATTGTATATTTTGAAATGGGTTAACTTCTCTCCAGTCCATGATAGGACTGTAGGGTACTATTGGGTCCTTGGGACCCACTACAGGTCCTGTTTTGATAATTCGAATCGTTTAATGTATATGTAGAATTCGTCGAGTACTATATATCTGTAAAAAATTAAGTAAATCAGATATCGATAGCCATGTGATCAAATCAAATTTTTGTAAACTGTTTATTTTTCACCTTCTATTTTTTTTATATATAAAACTGATTTGATTACATAATTATCGATATTCAATCAATGAGATTTTTTATAATCGTATAGTACTCGACGAGTTCTACATATTAAATGGTTCGGATCATCAAAACGGGGACTCGTGGTGGGCCCTCAGGAGCCCAACAGTACCCTCAGCCATTTCCATTTTGAAAATAGTTTTGGAGTTTGGAAGTTTGGGATAATTTGATATTTTATTATAGTTAAGTAGATGTGTATGAGAGAAAAAATTATTGAGAAGGATAAAGGAGAGAGAAAAAATCATTGATTGATGTGTAAGAGAGAGAGAGTGAATTTGAATTTTTTTTAAAAAAAATTTGAACCAAACAAAATTTTAAAATTTTTTACAAAAATTATATCTTGAAATAGGAAGCAAACAAGGCCTTAGTTCCCTGTTTTTTGTTGACTATCCCTGGTGCTTTTGGTTAAAGGTCGGCATCAGGTTAGGCCGTTAATATGGTGTTTAAGTTCGCCCACTGGCTAAGTTCAACATTTTTTTTAAAATTTTTTTCTAATTTTCTTTTTTTTATGGATAAGCCTTGAGCCAAAACTTTAGGTCTATTGCATTACTGTCTTTAGTCTTTTTAATACATTCAAATTTTAAGTTTTTTTTTTCAAAAATGTATTTCTTATTATTTCAACAATTTCTAATTAATTTTTTAGGTACTAAGGGTTATTTAAAAAAGATAATTACAAATTAATTTTTTAAACTTTTTAAAAAAATATATATAAAACATATGAAAAATAATATAACTTAAAATAAATTAACAATTAAATTTTGATTTCAAACTCAGTTCTGAAAATAGCCTAATTAGTATTGTGTCTTTGCAGATTATCAAATTCCTGTAGAACCAGCCTCATATCATATCCTACCTACCTACCAACCCCAAAACTTGAAACTCCGAAAATGATGTCCATAGCCTCCCTCTGTGGAAGCCATGGAGTTTGAAGGTTAGTCCCAAAAAAATTAGGTACGGTCGTGGGAAGAACGAGAAAGAAAGTTGAACCCCCGCCATCAAACTT
Organism: Camellia sinensis; assembly: GCF_004153795.1. Classification (NCBI taxonomy): domain Eukaryota; kingdom Viridiplantae; phylum Streptophyta; class Magnoliopsida; order Ericales; family Theaceae; genus Camellia; species Camellia sinensis. The sequence continues at coordinate 1,358,829 of NW_021024659.1, read as the reverse complement.
ATTACACATTCATTTCTCACCAAACCCACAAAAACCAGAAATTGAAGAGAGTGAAGATTGAAAGAAAGAGCTTCAGTTCAATCCCCAAAACCGATCATCTTCTTCCTCAAGAAACTACTGAAAATGGATTCCAAGAACCAAACCCTAGAGGACCCAGAATCCCAAACACCATTAGAGGGCCAAAACCAGCTTGTTCCCACTGTACCCTTTGCTTCAATCTCTGTTTCTCTCTCTACAATCCTCCCTACCCACTTCCTCCTTCCTCCCAAAATCTCTCCTTTTCTTGCCACTCATCCCAACAAGGTTAAAATCCCCTCTCAAATCTCGTCTCTCTCTCACCTCTCTATCTCCTCTTCTCTCTCCCCTCCAAAACCATTCTTCAAATCCACCATCTCCTCAAACCCTCTCCAAAACCCTCTTTCTCTAAACCCTCGCCGCCCTTCCGATCCTTCCAACGCCGCCGGAATTCGCCGAGCCTCCGTCGTTTGGTTCCGAAACGATCTTCGAGTTCACGACAATGAGTGCCTCAATTCAGCCAACAATGAGTCCATGTCTGTCCTTCCCGTTTACTGCTTCGACCCCAGAGATTATGGGAAATCATCATCTGGGTTCGATAAAACTGGGCCTTACCGCGCCTCGTTCTTGATTGAATCGGTTTCAGACCTTAGGAAGAACCTTCAGGCAAGAGGGTCTGATCTTGTGGTGAGAATTGGGAAGCCTGAGATGGTTTTAGTGGAATTGGCGAAGGCGATTGGGGCCGAGGCAGTGTATGTAAACAGAGAAGTTTCGAATGAGGAGGTTAAGGCGGAGGAGAAGATTGAGGCGGCAATGAGGGATGAAGGGGTAGAAGTGAAGTACTTCTGGGGAAGTACTTTGTTTCATGTTGATGATTTGCCATTTAAATTGGACGAAATGCCGACGAATTATGGTGGGTTTAGGGAGAAAGTTCAGGGATTGGAAATTAGGAAGACGATGGCAGCGTTGGATCAATTGAAGGGGTTACCGTCTGGGGGAGACGTGGAAGCGGGGGAGATTCCATCTTTGGTTGAATTGGGTCTCAACCCAAATGCAACATTGGGTCAGGTATGGCCTTTATTTGGTTCAATTCTCCAAATGCCATTCATTGTTTTGATTCATGCTGTCACTTAATTCTTTTTCTTTTTCTTTTGGTCATGGATGTTCTTATTGTTTTCTTGAATCTAGTTCTTGTTGATTCTATATGAGAACAGTTTTTGTGTGTGTATTTATGATGTTGGTATTGCAAGGAATGATAGCAAGTAATTAACATATATGTAGCTGAAATATGGATAATACTTGAATTGGGGGGGGGGGGGGGGGGGGGGGTGTCATAATTTAAGTTTGGCATTTGAATTTGACATGTCAAATGGAGTTTAGCTAGAGTTTTCAAGTCTTTTCACTAATTTGTTCATCTTACCAATACTTTTGAACATTCAGATTCGCTTGCAATATTTGCTGTGAATGTTTGACGTGTGTTTGATTAGGAGATAGTATAGATTAATGAATCTACTTTGTGTGAAACTCCATTAAGGTTTTCTACTGGTGTTGTGACTTCTTACAAAGGGGTATTAGAAGCAAACTAAAGGCTTTTTTAAATTTCTGCTCCATTCTCATGTCGTTCCCTGTCGTTTTTCCTTTGATTTGAACTATGCCAGGATTGTGGTCATGTCCTAATTCAAATCTTTTTACTTTGCCTAAAGTATATTTTGGTTCATGTGCCTGCAGAGTGTAGAGCACAGTTTGCTTTCTAACATATAGTGTGATAATATTA
>NW_021024659.1:1325779-1353103 GCF_004153795.1 Camellia sinensis | reverse complement strand
GGGGGGGGGGGTTTGGGTTTGTTGTAAATCGCGCGATTACCATGATTGGATTCCAGATTTGGCAATGTAGATATGGAATGAAAATGCCAAAGCGTGGAATATGCACAACAACTCAATACCCCCTAATTCTAATTGAATCTAAAGTGGCGACCGTAACATCATAGTTTATTGGCGAGGGTTGGTGTGCTTGGCAAGTTTGATACGTGTTCTTGGCAGTACATTGAAGATTTACCAATCCAAATTCGATGACGACGCCGTGCTGCAGTAAGTGTCCACATCTCCCATTTCTGATTATGTGAATAGTGTTGGTTGTGAATGTGTTGTGATGCAGTTTTTTACATGTTTAGTGTATGGTGTGTAAGTGTTGGTCGTAATGGGGTTTTGAAAATGACGGTGTCCTTTTGTTTAACATGAAGAGAATTTTGTGTGTGTTTCTATTGTTTTGGGTTTGGGTGTTATGGATTGGTGTGTGTAGTGTAGGTGTGTGGGTGTTGTGGGTAAGGGTGAGAGGAAATGGGTTTTTGTTTGGGGGGTTGGTGTGTGTTTGGACAATGATAATGTTGAGTGTGGGGGGTGTTTTTTGAGGTGGGTGCGTTTTGGTGTAGGTTTGTTTGTGTCACATATATGGAGGAATATCGCGACAGAATAATGTGTGTGTGTTCTGGGAGTAGGGGTTTGAAGTGGCATGTGTGTGCGCGAGTTAGTTGGTGTTGTGATGGTTTGTGTAACACTCTCAAAATAATATATATAAACCTAACATTCATAATATTCATAGACAGAGAATAAAGCATATTTCCATTCATCAGAGTATTCTTTACAAAAATATTACATGTTGACAACAAAAGTAAATGCCCTACGGGCTTATAACTTTCCAAGTCGACACTTGGTTGCCAAAAAGTGAGTACTAACTCAAATACACGTTAAGCCCTTGGCTTGAATTTACATGTAATATCAAAAAGACAACAATAATAATCAAAAGAGTCTTCAACTCCCAAGACCTCCCAAGCTACGTCCTTGGAGGTGGCATAGCACCTGAACCTGAAAATGATGTCCCATATAGGGTGAGCCAACGCCTAGTAGAGATATGCTAAACATAACATGAGCAATAACTAAAACATTGGCATATGATAAATGTTCAACTCATATAAACAAACGTACATCTCTTTCCATTTCATTACCCAAACCAATTCATAGATATGGTTCCCTATTCATCCAGATTGTTCAAATGAGACTACAGCTCATATCAACAATACTTCGGTTATGATCAATTAACATGAGACTACAACTCACATAATTAACACTTCAACACTTCAAGTTCAAATGAGACTACAACTCATATTATCATCATTTCAATACTTCAATTTATCTACGTTATACAAACACAATGAGGATTTCGGGACTTTCATCCTGGACGCCCCGGCCAACTTAGTTATTACTGGAGTCCATCCCCTCTCTCCTTCCAAATCCGGTTTAGGAGTCCATCCCCTATCTCCTCCCAAACCGTGGAGTACATCCCCTATCTCCTCCCAAACAATATATATGTACAATGTATTTAAACACTTATCATATACAATGATCAAGCCAAGCACATATTCAATGTGTTATTCCATCCATCATATTCAATGACATACTCAATTGATTAGTTTTAATTCATCTAATCATCATGCAATGTCTACAACAATCAAGACTATCCTCCACCGATAACCCAAAACAATTATTTCTAAACAGATAACAAATTATCAAACAGATAAATTATCTATAATTTCAAAGGTGAGTGATTAATCAATCTAACTCCACCATTAAATCTCATAATTACCCAATTTCATTATTTCCAATTCAATTTCATATTTCCATAACTTTTCCAAATTAATTCATCATAATAAATTAGGACTTTTCTCCCCCTTTTCTCAACATTGACCCAAAGGTCCAAATATCATCAATAAACATCAATTATCTCATTTTAAGACCCAAATACATGTGTATTGGTCAAATGAACAAAACCCTTCTTTATAGATTTTGAAACCCTAGCACCCACAACTTCCCAACTTCAACATTAAATCAAAATGACCACAAGTTTATGTCAAAGATCATAAATATGAGTAGTAATCCCTACCTCAAATTTCGGAGCTCAAAGGAGATGATAAACAAACTCGGAAGTGCTCCAAACCCTAAGATTTTCGAATCAAAATGGAGGTCTTGCAAAGTTCTACCACTTTAATGAAGGAACAAGGGTTGGATCTCACTAAACCAAGATCAAAATGTGGAGAGAGAGAGAGAGAGAGTTCTAAAGAGAGGAGCTCTCAAATTAGGGTATTGAAAAGCTAGAGAGAGAGAATGGCCCGAAAAAGTGATTCAAAATGCTAAAATTCAGACTGAAATAGTACATAGTCCGCTCGAGCGTGGAACGCCCTGCTTGAGCGTCAGACACAGACTCACGCTCGAGCGTGAAAAGCGCCGCTCGAGCGTCGAATGCATACTTCCAGAAGTTCTGCAGATGAAGGTCCCCGCTCGAGCGTGAAAGTGGACGCTCGAGCGTCCAACGACCTGCAGGGAAAAATACTGAAGGTTGAAAAATCTTGCTCGAGCGTCGGAATGCTTGCTCGAGCGGAGGAGTAAAAGAAAAAGGCCCGCTTGAGCGTGAAGGCCAAAATCTGGGCATCAACTCTTGGTTTCCAAACACAACCAACTTGTTTCAAACCTGCCCAACACAACCCAAGACTCAAATACAAAGAGTAAAGGATGGAAACGAGAATAAGACAACAACACATCCACGGAACCGAGTTCGGAATACAATAAACAAGGAAGGAAAAACCGGGATCGCTATAGTTTGTGTGTGGTAATGTACCTGGATGTTTGTTTGGTCATGTTTGTTGGTGTTGTTGTTTTGCTGTATGCGTTAATAAGGGAATGTGGTAATTAGTTGTGTGTGTGTGCAAGCACAGCCCATGGTGTCATGTAGTGGTGGTGTGGTTTTTATCGTACTGTTTGCGTGTCCAATTTTTTTGGGTATGTATGTTGGTTTTGTGTGTTGTCGAGAAGTGTGGTGTGTTATGGCTGTCATAGATGTGTTGTAGTAGTAATGTGGGGTGGGGTGGCACTATATTTGTTAGGGCGTATGATGTGTAGTTATGTAATTGTGGGTTGACTATGAAGTTAGATGTGCCTGCTGGATATGTGTAATGTGCACAATTATGTGAATTATTTTTTGGCTTTTGTATTGCAGGATGTGTGATGACATCGAGCCCGTATACGCGTTCAAGAGATAAGACTCGCCTTTATGTTGTTGCTGGGTCACCGTCGAAGAAGATTGGTCTTAGGATTCAAGGACGTATATTGTTCAAACAAGTGAAACCAATAAGAAGTATGCCTGCAGCCGTGGTTCCTCGGAAAATGCGATTAAATTATCGGTCCAACATTGCAGGGATCGTGAAAATTGTAACCATAGCAGGATTGACAGAGGCCTACCGTCCACCTGAGGAGAACCCCATTCTGGTTGCTATTTAAAGCCATTTTGGAGAATGACCTAAAACCACACGAGTTCAGAAAATGTGATGAGTTAGTGTTCAAACTGACATAGATGTACGTGCCGGATACTGGTTGTTTTCATGTTGGGAATGGTATGTTGATGCTGAGGGATAGCGACATCAGATTGATATTTGGGTTTCAATTTGGTGGTCAGCCGTTGGTGATGAATCTCGGGCCGCGCATACCGTCTGACTTCATGCAGCGAAGATACGGGTCTATGAGCCGTATTAGTTTGAAGCTTGTGAAGACCCTTTTCTTTGACACAGTGCGTGGCACGTCTACGAGAGACGTTGAGGATGCCGTGATGTTGATAACATTGTGTGTTTGTGTAAAATTGTTCTTCTTGACATCAGAGGAATCTGTGAGCTGGATGTTCATTCGTATTATAAATAAATTGGATTCAATGAAGTTGTACAATTGGATTGGTGCGATACAGAGCGCGCTGATGGGGTCAGTGAAAGAGTTCCATTGTATCTCTAAAAAAGTTACTGGATGCATCATCATATTGCTTGTAAGTGAGACAGTTGGTTTGTTTTTGGTTTTGTGTTTTTCTATGGCTGTACTATGTTATGAACTGCGTGATAGTATTTTTTATTTCCCTTTTCGATACAGTATTTCCTATGCGAACACACGTCGTTGGTAGTGGTTGACAGGGCCGAAGTGTTTCCCAGATTTTTGAAGTGGAATGTTGGCAATTTGTTGACAAGGATGCGGAATGTGACATTGGATGATGTTGACAGTTTTGAGGTAATCTGCTACCTTTGCACCTTAAGTTTGGTGACATTTAGCGTGGTTGTTTGAAACATACATGCATTTGTGTGTAATTGTATGGTTGTGGATTGTATTAGCAGGTGGTACCGGGTAGACTGCAAGTGTTGGTGTACGAAAGGGATCAATTGCTGAGTGGTAATGACGTAATGGACCAGGGTGATGATGACTTTGTGGATATGGTTAACATGTTTGATGACGTACACATGGATGAGAAGACAGTAGATGAAAGGAAATCTGATATGAATGTGGTTACCGAAGGAGTCCCATCTGGAATGCAAGTAAAGGCACAGTTCGCAGATAAACCGTCAATTGGTAGAAAGAAAATGGTAGCTGAGACGGGAAAGGGGGGAGTCCGGTTTTTGACAAATTCTGATGGCCCATCGGTTCCAGACACCATTGAGAATGCACGGAGAAATTTTTTTGCTCTAGAGTTGGAGAACAAAAGCAAGGATTTTGTGATTGCAAAGTTGAAGGAGCAGGTTTCAAAACTAACGATTGAACTTGAACAACAAGCTTCGAATATGTTAGTTGGGTTCAACGGTTGACTGAAAGTGAAAGATGATGAAATAGCACAGATGACAAGTGTTATTAGTGGTCTGAGAAGCACCATAACCGGGCTTGAGGAGAAACTCACTTCGTCAGATGTAAATCCCAATGGAGAAAGGTGCATGTAGGGCTAACACCGAGGGTGAGACAGACTCGTTTGCGTTTGGGGATGTAGAAAATGCAGAGAAGATGATCCATGATGTTACTTAGAAGGTTGTGGGTTGGGACAATGTTGGCACCGAAAATTGGATGGAATTAGGAGCGGCGAGTGGAAAAGTGTTACAGGAAGAAACGTTTGATGCCGATGGTGGGAACTGAACGGAATTGAAAATGGTAGGTGGAAGGCTTGTTGAGGTATCGGTAGGCTTTGCTTTACAAAACTCATTTGTCAAGAAAATCAAAGAGAGGTGAGGCGGGAAAGGAAGTTGCCAGAATTTGAGTATCCTATGCTTCGGGGGCGACTTCGTCGTGTGGAGGAAGTGAGGGGCAGTGTGCAGTTAGCGATGGTGGTATTAATTTTAATATTGATTTGTGCGATAAAGTTATAGTTGTTAACGAGGTTAATGGGCATAACAAGAAAACGTCGGGGTTTGGGTTGAATAACCATTTTGCTGTTTGGAAATTAGTGAAAGAGGATGTAAAACGTAAACTCAGCACAGCGTATGAGCAGGATGAAGGCAAGTGAGTCGCGTTTGACAATTTTTTTTTATTTAATTTCATTTTGTTTTATTTAATTTCATTTTGTTTTGTGGTTGTCACTATCAAATGTATGGTATTTTTTCAGGGTTGTTATTTGGACTGGTGGCAACAAAGATGTGTTTGTCTACTTTTCAGACATTAAAAATTTAGTCCGACATTCTGTAACTAGGGGAAATGTATGTTGCGCACGGTAGCTTGTACCCCGTATGCATGCATTCTAGCTGTACACTATGGCACCTTATTCAACACACTTGTGGTGTCGCATTTGTTATTGTTATAGTGTTAGGGTAGTGAATAATTGTACTAAATGTGTAGTTGGTTGGTGGCAGTGAGCAAACAGAATGTGTTTGCGGCGGGAGTGGTTTGTCGGAGAAGTCATATTTCTTCAATGGCATATGTCTGGTATGTTTTTTTTTATTCCCACTTCACGTAATTCAGGTTTTAGGGTATGTTGTTGTTTTTGTTTGAAATGGTGGTCACATAATGGAATGCAAGATACGGTGGTAAACGTAAGTGAAACGTCAAGGGATTGATACCTACAAGCCAACTTTTGCGCCTGCGTTGGTTGTAAATACTTACATTTTCCTATTTACCACAAAGCCTACTAGACGTTAGTGGTGTACGATACAAAAGATGGGTCGTGGAAACATTACAATTCGCTTAGGCCACGCACTGGTTCGGAAGACATACATTACAATGTAGCATCAATTCTGGTATGTGTTTCCATAAACTGTTACAGTATAATCGTGCATTTTGTATTTTTCTGTGAAGTTGTGTTTGCATATGTAAATGTTGAGACGTTGTGTGACACTTGGTTGTTGGTTAATGTAGCAGAAATGAAATGCACTGGAATACATGCTAGGCAGCCACAGAGGATGAAATTGTTTGTACCGCTGACCGGGACATGGTGCTAGAGGCCATTACTGATTGTCCGCAGCAGCGACCGGATGCGTAAGTATTTTTAGTTGTGAAATTGTTTTGGTTACATTGGCTATTGATTTTGATGCCTTGTTTTTGTCTGTGTGTGTGATATGTCCATCCACGGCAGTCCTGATTGTGCAATTATCGTTTGTTACTTAATACGGAAATATGTACACCACGTCGGGATCCAGAGGGCAATGAAAGGTACTACTTGCATCAATACACGTGCAGCTATGGTGGAAGCTTTTGTGAATGACCCACAAAAATGGATGGAAGACGTGGCATGCGAGTAATGTGCTTAGCGGTGAAGCGTTTTGTTTTGTTTTGTTTTGTTTTGGACGGTTACTTTTGTTTCACATGGTAATTGTCCCCCAGTTTAATAAAACAAACTGTGATGACACATTTGGGTGGTATTGATTTTTGAATAGTGGCAATTTTTCGATTAATCGGTCCGGAATGTCCGGGTTATATGGTACATTTTGTTTTGGAGAAAACTAACTGCTTATGGGTAATGTTTATGGTTGTCTGGATTTATTTGTCCCCCAATCAACTTTGTTTGTGTTTGTTTGCTTGAATTATGGTTACTCATATGTTGTAGTGTTTGTGATATGAAGAGTGCAAAGAGTAATTGCTAGGGGTGGGCGCGGGTTGGTTGTGGCCACGGAACGTACAATCCACCATCTGTCCGCCATATTGGCGGATTGAAGAAAATCAATCCGTATCCGTCCGCTAATCCAGTGGATGTGAATTGAACAGATTGGCAGTTTGGTGGATGGATGCGAATCGGTTTGGCGGTTTCAAATTTTATAAATTTTCAACATAATTAAACTCATGCACTTTCTCAAAAAAAAGAAAAGAAAGTATTATAGTCAATGACTTAAAAAAATATTACCATCACTGCATGCCTCATCCAAAGCAAGAAAGTTTGAAACTTTAGAATATCACAATCACAGCATGCCTCATCCACATACTACAATCATAGCATGCTGCATCCACATAAAGTATTACAATCTGTGGTTCTTAAAATATAAAAACAATTCAAACCACCAAAACTATGAACAGAGCAGTAGTAGAGATTGTATGTCTCTGTATTGTTACATCTATATCTATTTTTGAAAACAAAAACCAACCAGCATATATCATATTTTCTATTTATTATTTTAATACAAGTGGTCCATAAGAGCAGTGCATAAGTCAAATGAAATGGTATACATCTTTACATAGCTTTAAAACTTGAATACAAACAAAATAAAGTACAAAATACATGTTACATCTTAATAAAAGGCTTCTCAAGCCGACATGAACAGAATACATGAAATACAAGTCAAGAAACATAATCTTCAAAATTGCCGATATCCTCATTGCCGACATAACATGCATACAAAACACACATCTCGGCGAAGCTGACTTCTCGTTTGTTACCTACATACATACATAGAGAGGGTGAGCTTGGATACTCAGTGAATGGTATAAGTAATAAAGGGGTTAAATGAATGATACCCGAGATCTTTTCAAAACAAAACATATTATATCCTTGTCAAAACCATACATAACATAGCTTAGCTTGGCTTGAAATAAAACATCATTCGAAACTTAGTCTTTCAAAGCTTGCTTACTTACTTAACATACGCCAAATCTTAAAACATGGGGTGATGACATTCCGGGCAAAAACAAAAGCATAACCTCGGCATCGAGCACACCCGTTCATAGTCCGTCGGTGGCCGATATCTTAACAAGGGTGCTACATAGGCTTAACGTCCCCTAGCACGAAAGGACGGTGCTACCTAGGCTTAAAGTCCCCTAGCACGGAAGGACTTGTGCCACAAATGCTTAAAGTCCCCTGGCACGTACAGACTAGTGCCACAAATGCTTAAAGTCCCCTGGCACGTACGGACCATGCTACATAGGCTTAAAGTCCCCTAGCACGGGAGGACTATGTTACATAGGCTTAACGTCCCCTAACACGAAAGGACGGTGTTACTTAGGCTTAACGTCCCCTAACACGAAAGGACGGTTCCAAGAATGTCATCCAAAACAAAGCTTATACTTGATACATAAAATAGGGATATCATTCATGCTTAACAAATACTTTTATCAAGACAAGGCAAAGCTTTATCAAAAACCTTAAGAACATAACTTTATTAAAAATACCACTCACTTAGTTTTTGGGACGTCGGGGTCAAGGCAAAGGTCCAAGTCCTACAAACACATGGCAAGGTCTACTGAATACACTTCTCAAAACAAGTCTAACATGCATGCAAATGATGTCGGGAAAACATGCTGGAAGTCAAAACACTGTTTTACATGTCAGGAAGACATGCTGGGTACCAACCAGGTCTTTGCCGAGGTCCCACACCTCCTGGCCGAGGTGTGGCTACCTAGGCTTCGGCGTGCGGCTGCATGTCGAGGTGCGCACAAGACAAACTAAAAGTGTAAGTGATCATGCAAGGTAGGCCAAGGTGAGATACGATGCTTGACCTAAGTGTGAGGTCTAGGTGAGAGTGATCTCGGCGACTACACCTCGGGAAGTGAGGTCTGGAGATCTGGGTTTCCACCCGTGAAGAACATGAACATGGAGTTCATGAAGAACATGAATGCTAAAATCATAACTTCTTTACTACAAAAATCTGGGATTTCATGCCATGAGTTCGAAAACATGGACCTGGGTACCCATGCTTGAAAATCATATGAAAACAAACACAAAAACATGGATCTTGGCATGAGGTTTCGGATCAAAACATGACTTTTCTTGAAGAACACATGAATGCCGTTTTCTCTTTCTAAAACCGAACTTCAATCATGCAATGCAATAACATAAACATAAAGAACGACAAGAGCAGATCAAGAATCTAACCTTAGAACACGGATCTAACGGTTCGATCTCTAGGGATCAGGCTTGGAAGTCTACCTCCTCTCAAGAACTCCTCTCCCTCTTCTAGAGCTTCTCTCTCTACGCTCCAAAACAAGTATAGGAACAAATGAGGGGTTTCTCTCTCTGCCAGCTAACTTAACTCTCAGCTCGGACACGTGGCAGCGGCTGATTGGTTCTTTTCAAAAAGGTGATAGATTGACAAGACAAGACTATGACAAAGTGTATCTAACAAGCTACTCGGAATGGCACTCCAGCAAGTGGTGACATCGGCTAAGGACAAGGCTTCGGCAACTAAGGTGACAATGACCTCGGCTAGGAAGGACAACTTTTGACTAAGCTGTGCCATACCTTGGCCTAGATGTGCCACACTTCGGTCTAGGTCATACCACTCCAGGACAAGATCACTCAGGTGCAAAGGTAACATCTCGGCCTAGATGATATACATCTCGGCCTTGGTGATTCACACCTCGGCCTAGATAATGACATCTCGGCCAATATGCCAGGGCGAAGGTGGAGGTCAAACAAAGGGGTTCCAAGATACTTCTAGACTGAAGATGACCTCGGCTTGGAATGATCTAGGCTTAACATAACCTAGGCTTGGCACGACTTCGGCTAAACATAACTTAGGCTCGGGGTACCAAGGAAGGAACAAAGCAAGCACACAACACTTAGACAAATCACATAGACATCAAAACAAGGCATGGATCTTACTTAGACAAAACAAGTCATAATTATGCAAATGCAAGCTTAACGGGTCATAATCATACCAATGTTCATGAACATGACTACGACATAAATGTGGGTTATTACATGTGGCCACGGAACGTACAATCTACCATCCGTCCGCCATATTGGCAGATTGAAGAAAATCAATTCGCATCCGTCCGCTAATCCGGCAGATGTGAATTGAACAGATTGGTAGTTTGGTGGATAGATGCGAATCGGTTTGGCGGTTTCAAATTTTATAAATTTTCAACATAATTCAACTTATGCACTTTCTCAAAAAAAAGAAAAGAAAGTATTATAGCCAATGACTTAAAAAAATATTACCATCACTGCATGCCTTATCCAAAGCAAAAAAGTTTGAAACTTTAGAATATCACAATCACAGCATGCTTCATCCACATATTACAATCATAGCATGCCTCATCCACATAAAGTATTACAATTTGTGGTTCTTAAAATATAAAAACAATTCAAACCACCAAAACTATGAACAGAGCAATAGTAGAGATTGTATGTCTCTGTATTGTTACATCTATATCTATTTTTGAAAACAAAAACCAACCAGCATATATCATATTTTCTATTTATTATTTTTAGAGAAAGATTTAAAAACCAAAAAATATAGATAAATAATACGTTTATTTTTTTCAATTAAAAAAAGATATTCAATTTGAAAACTTTTTTTCAACAGAATATTTAAACTCTTTTTTAATTGAAAATACAAACAGAATATTTAAACAAACTAAAAACACAAAGTCTTATAAATTATTAGGGGTGCTCGCGGTTTGGCGGTTCGGTTCGGTTCGGTTGTGGCCAAAGGAATCTCAAATCCATCATCCGTCCGCCAGATTGGCGGATTGTAGAAAATCAATCCGCAAACGTCCGCTCGTCATCACGCATCTATCCAAAATGCGGCGGATCAGTTCGGTTCGGTCGGTTTTGGCAAATGCAGCTACTTACATGCTTTTGTGTGTGCTTTTTTATTAATTGTTCGTTGATGCCGAGCATGCATATGGCAATCCCACAAATGCATTGTAGTTGTTAACCGTCTGTAAGGTCACATTTGGATTGAACCCCCCCTGTGGGTGTCATTCCCCCATGTTGTTCAGTGGTCTGTTAGCGTTTGAACAACATTCCCTCCACGCCCAAATAGTGTGCCCGAACTTGTAAACGGGGATGGTAATGAAGAAAATTGATTTGGAAAATGAACATCGCGTACCTGTATTGCAATAACGTAATTTTCGTAAACCAGGTAGAATTGTGTAGGTGTTGCATTTTGGGTGAAGTTCAATGTGTGGAATTGTTCTAATTTTTATAATGATTTTGGTTTTGACTCGTCACTTGTTGTATTATGGACTTGGGTTTGTATGGTTTTGAATGATGATTCATATCTTATTTCCCTTGTCTCCCCACTATTTTGGTTATTGGATTGTTTTGTGTGCGTTTGGAACAAGTTGGTTGCTTATTTTTTCAAACCTTTGTTGCCCAGATTTTTGCTCCTCCGCTCGAGCGACCATTCTTGCGCTCAAGCGGGTTTTGCAATCTTTGTTCCTCCACTTGAGTGTCACTTCTCGCGTTCGAGTGAGTTTTGCAAACTTTCAGTACTTTACAGGTCTGCAAAACTACTGGGAGAGTGTTTTCTACGCTCGAGCGGCGTTTCCTACGCTTGAGCAGGTGCGCACTTGAGCGGCCCTTTTTGCGCTCGAGCATTGGTTTACTATCTGCAAAACTACTAGATGTGTGTATTCTGCGCTCGAGCGGGACTTCTTGCGCTTGAGCGGAACAACTTATTATCTCTAACGCTCGAGCGTTAACTCCTCCGCTCGAGCGGACTGTGCGTATATCAGATCACGAAAATGACATTTTATATTACTTTTTCATTCTTCTCTCTCTCTAAAACTTTCTAAAAACCTAGATCTTGACCCTCTCTCTCTAAAACACACACTCTCTCTCTCTCTACATTTTGGCCTAGATGCTTTGGATTCTCTACCCTGGTGCCTTTGAGAAAAAGGTATAGCACCTCTAGATCTCTGTTTTAATCTAAACAAAGTTGGATTTGAGGATCCTTGGAGTTTCACTTTTGCTTTGCTTGGTCTTCTAACTTGAGATAGGGATTTTCTACACTTTAATATGGTTTTTAACTTAGTTATTTGTCATTGTGTAACAATGGTGGGATTTGGTGGTAATGTGAACAAACTTAGGGTTTGGGTGTAAAATGGAAAGAGGGGTTTTTGGTGAATGACAGATAAATGATTGTGGGGTTTGAAAATGATGTTGTAGGGCGTCAAAATTGTTGATTTGGGTACTTGGTTGAGACATGGGAAGAGAGGGAGTTTGCCCTGAAATGATTATGATATTTATTTTGTATAAATAAATGAAATTGGTGTTGTAAACATGAAATTGGACGAGTATTGAAATACAGGGTGGAATTGAGTAGATGATACATCTCATCTTTAGAAATTTTAAATAAATTATATGTCTTGAGATTGTATATCTATTTAGAAATAACTGATTTGGACTATCGATGGAGGATATCTATGATTGTTGTAGAAATTGCATGAGGATTAGGGAAATTAAAACTAATACATGGTTGGTTATCATTGAATATGATCATGTTGTAAATACATTGTATATGTATGATTGTTTGGGAGGAGAAAAGGGATGTACTCCATGTATGATTATGTGTTTAAATACATTATATATGTATGATTGTTTGGGAGGAGAAAGGGGATGGACTTCATTGTAATTAAGTTGGTCGGAGTGTCCTGGGTGAAAGTCCCAAAATTTATACATGGGTGCCGATCTTGCGGACGAAATTTCCATAAAATGACAAATTGAAGTGTTTGTGTGTTAATGGTGTGATCGTAGAACCATTGAGTTGTAGTCTCATTCTGGTTATTGAAAAATAATGAAATTGGCTCATGTATTGAAATGAATTGAAGAAAAATGAAATGAAATATGGACATGGTGTTCTATGACTATACAAAAAAATGAATGTTTTATCCCTGGCATTGTACATGCACATTGCACTTATATCTTCGTTAAATCTCATACTGGGCTGTGGCTCACCCTATTTAGGAAAAACATTTTCAGGTAATAATGGCATGCCTCCACTAAGGCAATAGCATTTGACAGACTTTTGGGAAGTAAGAGTTTCTTTATTTTGTTTCACTTTTTGTATAGCCTATGGGCTTAAATTGTATGAGCTAGTCTCATTTTTGTTGTAACCAAGCCAAGACTTGGAAATGTGTAAGCCAATAGGGGATTTATTTATGCTAAACTCTTTTGTACTATTAACATTATGAAATGAAAGAACTTTACACTCTGATTCATGCAGTTATTTATATACTTTTGGGTTGAATTTCTGGTCATATTTTGGGGGCGTTACAACTTTGGTGTTATAGCACAAGTCACATATGCCATAAAACGTAATTTATTATAGAATCCAGGAAAGGGTATTCCAACAATAGAACATCACACCAAATGTGACGCAACCTAGCCAAATTAATTCTGCACGTCAATTTGAAAATGAACTAACACATATTATTGGTATTGACGGAGGACATAACACAAACCGTGAACCGGGATAGCACAATTTACGTTGCATGTCAAATTGAAAATGAACTAAAACATATGATTGGTATCGACTAGAATTAAATGAAAACATGATAGCGTTGTGGAATGGGTAGATACTCCAATATCGAAAACATAACACCAGCGGTGAATCGAACTATCCAAATTTGTGTTGCACGTCACATTGAAACCAAACTAACACATATGTTTGGTGACGAAAGAAATTAAAAGAAAATGTAATAGTCTTGTGAAATGGGTATGTATTCCAACATCAAAACATAACACTAACCGTGAATCGACCAAACACATTTCATTTTACACATCAAATTGAAAACGAACTAACACATATTTTTGGTAAGGACGGAAGGAAGACGAAAATGTAATAACCTTATGGAATGGGTAGGTATCCCAACATTAGAACATAACACCAACCATGAATCAAACTACCCAAAAATTAATTATGCATGCCAAATTGAAAACCAGCTAACACAAATTATTGGTAACGACGGAAATTAAAAGAAAAAATACGTCAAATTGAAAATGAACTAACACATATTTTTTGTAAGAACGAAAAGTAGACGAAAACATAACAACCCTGTGGAATGGGTAGGTATCCCAACATTGAAACACAACACCAACCATGAATTGAACTACCGAAATTTATTATGCATGTCAAATTAAAAACGAACTAACACATATTATTGGTAACGACGAAAATTAAAAAGAAAAAATAAAAGCATTGTGGAATGGGTTGAATTAAACATTTCATTGTACAACTAGTGATGCTAAAATGGTTCATTACATGTTTTCCTGTTATGATTCCCCAATCACTAGCAATGGCCAGATCGAATTTGTTGCACTTCTTCACCTTTCGACGGCGTCCTCTTTTTCTTTGGTTTGCCAGGTGGTTGCTGCACACTCAGAGGTAGGATACCATAATGTCTCGGAATAACCTGTGGTTTCTTAACTGTTGGGATCGAAAATATGGTTTGGGAGTATGCTGATTGATAGTTGGTGATGTGGAAATAAGGGTCAACCAACGCATTCAAATCACTGCCCTTGTTGCGGATAGCCACCAGTGCATGTTCGCACAGGAGCCCGTTGATTTGCCATTGGAAACATAAGCATGTATGCCTGCCAATGTCCACTAGAACAGATGGGTCTGAATGAACCTCGTACACGTCATTGGTAGACTAATTAACAGTCCATGATCTTCCTTTCTTGTACGCCATTTCTAGTTTGTATTCCTTCTTTGAACATATTATACCAGCCTATGAACTTGACACTCCCCTATGGTCCGACATCTGATTCATAATCTATGTCCTAATTGCGTTAACCATTCGGGTGATTGGTAAATGACGTGCTTCCTTTATCCAATTGTTAAATGATTTTGCAGCGTTCAAACACATCTCACCATAACGGTTACCCCTGCAAATGTGTGCGGTTTGTGATACATAATGTTCGATGTCAAACAGGGAATAATAAGTCATGAACATGGTGGGGGAAAAAATTAAATGAAGTTGTTTACGTGTTCCGTTACCTGAAGTACGCGTTTTCCCAGTGGTGCGGCTTTAGATCTTGTAAGAAATTGACAGCGATGTGCCTTCCAGACTGTATGAACGCCTTTATTTTTTCATTAAATTCAGCAACGGTCGGTGCGTATGCACATTCCCGTAATTTACTTACCAATGCAATACGGTACAATTTGTTCACATATTTCATCTTATCCTTCAAATTCCTTTGTAAATGTTGCATACAAAAAGCGTGGTGGGCAGACGGGAAAACAGTAGGCAAAGATTCAATGATACCGATGTGTCGATCGGAAACAAATGTCAAGTTCCAATCCCCATCAACTACATTAGCCAGATTTTGTAAGAACCAAGCCCAATTCGCTGC
Organism: Camellia sinensis; assembly: GCF_004153795.1. Classification (NCBI taxonomy): domain Eukaryota; kingdom Viridiplantae; phylum Streptophyta; class Magnoliopsida; order Ericales; family Theaceae; genus Camellia; species Camellia sinensis. The sequence continues at coordinate 1,337,574 of NW_021024659.1, read as the reverse complement.
ATTTTCAGAATCAACGATCGCAAAAGCCACCGGGAATAGACCTGAAAACAAGCACCAAAAAAAGAAAAAGAAAAAAGAATTGGTAAATCCCAATATCTACCACTGTGTGTATAACACTACAATGTGCGTATAATCAAACATGACCATGACATGCAAAACAATAATGGAGAACATTACCTTGGTTGCCATCTTTTCCAATAGCTGCAAGTAGGTTGCCTTTAAATCTACCTTTTAGAAAAGTACCATCAAGAAACAATAATGGACGATAGTGGTTAAGCCCATCCATGCATGCTTTGAATGATATGAATAGCCTTTTAAACTGACGTGTGTTGTGTTCATCGAAGTCAAGATTAATATAACTTCCGGGGTTATATTCCATTACGGTATTATTGTACCAACGTAACTGGTCAAATGACACGAAAAGATCGTCATAAAGTTCTCCTCTGGCCTTTTCAACCCCTAACTAAGCTACACGGTAACTAATTTGCAACCCGTATGCTTTTTTGAAATCATATTCGACATCGGTAGCGCAAGTCAATGGTTTATCATGTACACGTTCTGCAATAACATCTGTAACAAGCTCGGACCCTATCCTCGGGTTTCTGTTAGTACGCACAACAACCCCACACGTGTGGTTACGACACCATTTCTTCAGATAAAAATACCCATTCACATTCAACACCCTCACATGGATGGACCACAAACACCCCCTTAACTCACTAAACATGCATTCTGCCATAATACGAACTGAGTTGTTCTTTCTGAACCTAAATTGAAACCCATACTCGATAGCGTATTTGCTAAGTACCTTGTGAAATTCTGCAGGTCCACCCTCAAAACATTGCTCGATATGAGTTATGCCACCCGCCTAATCCGCCAACAACAACACCTTGCCAACGTGTTGGCAAAAATTTGGTAACAAATCAGCCTTCTTATCAATATTTATGACAATTTCCCCTTTGTCAACACATGTGTCATCATGTCCATGTGCCAAACTACCTCCACATTTGACACCTTGAGCTGCACCACAGACTACTACATCGACATCGATGTGATCTAGCTGGAATGACCTGGCAAGACACAACATGTTTTCGAAGTCTACCTCACTCTCCATTTTGAAATTATTGTACCCTGGGATCTTGAATGACAAGGAAACCGACGTAGGCGTCAGTCCATCGTCAATCTGGTAAACGTGAAACCAGCATGCAGCGTAATAGCAACGTTCTTATTCTCGCACAAACACAACAACATCATACAGTCACCCATTCCTACACGAAAACAAGAAAAAAACAAAATAAATTAATTGTGCAACTCATGTTCATTAAGTATGCATTACACGTATACCATTACTATACTTCCCGACGGAGCGTATCAAACGAAACAACAATCAGGATTATAGCAATCCCGGTTTTCTCTCCTTTGGTTGTTGTATTCCGGACTTAGGTTCTGTGATGTTGGTTTTTGCATATATATCTTGTTTCTATCCTTCAATTCTATATATTTGAGTTTTAGGATGTGTTGGGTAGGTTTGTAACAGGTTGGTTATGTTTGGGAACAAATGGTTGCTGCCCAGATTTTGGTGTTTTCGCTTGAGCGAGGATTTTGTCGCTCGAGCGAGATCTTTGTTTTTGTTCCTTCGCTTGAGCCAGGGTTCTTTCGCTCGAGCGAGAGTTGGGTGATGTGTCTGGTGGCTCGAGCGAGAAGTCTTGCGCTCGAGCTTGCGTCTGCGTCCTTTTTTGACCTGAAGGTTGCAATTCTTCGCTCGAGCGAGCTTTCCTTCGCTCAAGCGAACGAGGTCTATGTTTTAGGGTTTCTTCGCTCGAGCGAGATTTTCTTCGCTGGAGCGTGCTTCTGGGTTGCAGACCTGAAGCTTCGAATTGTTGGCTCGAGCAAGACTTTCTATGCTCGAGCGTAGGATTCTTTGTGTCTGGTCGCTCGAGCGACCACTCCTTCGCTCGAGCGAGCATCGTATATTTCAGTTCACAGCAGCTTCTCCTTCCTTCACTTTTTCATCTCCTCTTTTGTATAAACCCTAGATCCGGCTGCTCCTCTCTCTACACATACCTTCTCTCTAGGGTTTTATCTAGTTTTTGAGTGTTTCTACCCAAATCCCTTTGTAAGAAAGATAGAGGGTGGCGTGGGCTTCACTTTAATCTGAATAATCTTGGATTTGGAGCACTTTGGGTTTTCACCATTTTCTCCGTTTGGTCTCTTCATTTCGAGGTAGGGATACCCTACTCCATCTTATGAGTTTTAACATAAATTTTAGTCATTTTGACTAGTTGGTGTCGTTGGGTAATTTTGGGAAAGTTAGGATTTATTGTAGATGTCCCCGAACGCCCCGGGAGGATGTCCCGTTCTGTTCATATGGGCTCACTATAGTTCAAGACTCAAATCGTCACGGTTCTTAATCTGATCTCACAATGTGAGATGTGAGATTGATAAATCACCAAAGAGTCCAAATCCGGCAAATCGTTTTTTAAACAAAACAGATTTTTAGAAAGAAGTGCCAAACATGGACTGCTTTGTCAGATATAGAGTCGCCACATAAATGTTTTATTTTTGAGAAATTTAGGAAACCCTGACTCGTTGCCTAAGGCCACATGTCCATCATCACCAAAGTTGTCTCGGCTCGGGAACTTGGGTACGATTGGAGAAGGTCAGCTATGAGCACCCCCGCTCGCCCGATCAAAGATCGGCCACTACTAAACATGATATCTCGTTTTTGAAAACACATGTGTTCTTATTTCGATTAATTAGCTAGAATTACTATGTGATGTGCACGACAAAACAAGTACAGACTAGATCACCTAATTTGGAACAAAGTATCGCATATCTGTTTGTTTGGGAAAATGCTTTGAAGTTTGCTACTCGTAGGTAGGCTAAAACATGGATTTCAATGAATTATCCCAATTCAAGCAATCCAACCTTCACCCACAGGTATTCAGGCAATTATATCACCTAAGCAATTAGCCTCATGGAAAGCATGCTGTCATGTTAACATTCACACTCATGCGAGATGCTAAAGCATAAACACTTACAGTGTACTCCGAGCCAAAACAAGAAACTAGTTAGTAATCATGCATGATCCTGGTTTATGTTAAGATGGCTAATGCAACGCATGCAAAATGTAGCTAGAATAGGCTCGGCTAATCTATGGATGGCATGTGAAATACAACAGATAACATGTATTCAAGTTAGATTTGAAATACTATGCAATTAGTATGATGCGGCGAGCCCGGTGCATGCAATACAAATGAATGGATGCAAACATGCTATCATAAGTATGCTAATCAAAACATGTCCTAATACTAACCATCAAAAGCAGGTAAGTAAAGGGGAGAAAGAAGTGGGGGTTGGAAGACGTGCATCACACATATGCACGCTTATTACACAATTAGCCCTCTCTCGGAGGGACCAAAAGAATAATACAAATTTAACTAACTAACAAGCTAATTAAATAGTTACAGACCACTTAACTAGTTAAGCAAATTAACTAAGCTAATAAAGCGGTAAAACAACCTCGGGAAGAGGGTCCAATGCATGCGTGCTCGGCTCCGCTCGGAAATCCACCACCACGCACAAGCTGTCTCTGTTTACACTGCTCTGCATCTCTGAAGACTGCACAAGTCCCAAGGATGCTTCAGCATCACTCCCTAATCACTGTGGAAGGTCACCGACCAAGAGGAATGGTCACCGGCCATGGTAAATTGGTCATCGACCATATATGATGCTCTCGGCCATCAATTATTGGTCGATTGGCACTGAAAATGGTCGGTCAACCATATCTTCCTGCAGAATCCTGTTTTGACAGCAGCAGAGGACAGACAAGACATGGCAATGCGTTTCACATCAAATGTTTGCACAACCAACCTCCCTATCATGTCATGGACTCAAGGGAGTTTGATCTTCGACCCTCGGGCCACCAATCACGCATTTCAATGCATGATGGTCCAAGAGGCCAAAGTGTGCAATTTCAATGTCAAATGGAATGCATACAAAACACATAAAGGACCCAACCTCTATCATGCTTGATCAAGAGGCAAGGCATGCATGATATGCACAATGTTATGCATCCTAAGCATGCAAGCTAAGTATGCAACATGAACATGCAAACAAGCAATGTGTACTAGGCATACAACCTAAGCAAACAAGCATGCGAGGCATGTAACAACAATGCTAATGACAAACATGCAACAACATGTGAAGGGGACTTAGTATGGAAACATGTAAAGCAACTTAACAAAGAAAATGCATGCCAAATGCAAAGTGATTCAAGCATGTAACAACACGCAAGGCGAGCATGCAACAACATGCAAAGGATGGACTTACACCAAGATGGACAACCCTCTATTAGGTCCAAAACAGTTGCCAATATGCCAAGGAAATGGAGGCAAATGTACATACAAACATGCATGCATACATGGTCCAATACTTAAGCATAAAGAGGCAACTTTTAAACACACTTAAAAGGAACAAACATGGACAAATGGCATACATTGTAAGCTCTGAAATCATGTTAGAAAAAGGTGCCAAACCAACTAAACAAATCAAGCAAAGCATGCAACAAGGTCCAAGGCTCAAGGCTAGCCAAGGGGCTCAAGCCATGACCATGCCAACCAAGCCTCAAAAGGCCAAAGGGACTCAAAACAATCCCAAGGCAGACCAAAACAAGGCCAAAGACACACTTAGATGGCATCCCAAATGCCTACACATGATGGCATACACAATGCCACAAACATGGAGCATGCAACACAAACTCTTTAAGACATTAAAGAAGCATCAATTGTGAGTAGACAAGCATGCCGTATGGACTGAAATGACATGGTAAGTGACTCCAAGTCACTAAAATAATGCAAGTAAAGTATGCTAGAGGATCCAATACTCAAAGCCTAGAAGCTAGGTTGGTAGCTATACAAAGCAAGTCATGGATGACCCAAACAACCAAAATCAGACCTTAGGAATACCAAAACATGCATAAAAACTTCACAAAGTTAAGCCAAAATCATGCTAGAAAGTCATGGTACATCATGATGCATGTTAAGGCAATTTCATGGCATTACAAGACAAGTATGCAAAGCATGCATGGTATGTCTAAACCAACTTAAAACAGTGCTATATCATGACAAAATAAGAACAAATACCAGCTGAAATGAAGCTAAAGCAAGCTAGGCATACAAGCTACAACACAAGCCATTTGTGCAAGCATCAAAGGCAACATGGAGAGAGGATGACCCTCTCCCTTTTAGGACCTCAAAACCACCTCTCCACCATTGAAAATCCTCTGGATTTCAGTGGTAGAGAGGTCATGCAAAGCTCAAAGCGAGGGCCAAAAGGTATGGCCTTAAACAAGGCCTAACAAGGCCTTGGAGGGGGGAAACAACCCCAAACCTCAAAGAAACCTTAAACAAAGTTCTAAAACACACAAAATCAGAACTTTTATTAGTTATGCACTAAGCTCAAAAATAGATGCAAGATAGGTCAAAAGCTTGTGCAAAAATGGGGAATAAAGGGGTAAGGTTCTTACCCTTGAAGACCTTCTTCAAGAAGACCACTCCAGCAGCCTCCTTAGGTCAAAACCAGCTCAAAAACTCCAAGAACAACCCTTTGGCACCTCAGCAACCAAGGTATGGTGTAATACTAGGTGTCTTAGTGCAAAACTAAGAACAAAACAACCTTTAACACACACAAATATGCAAGAAGAAGGAGATATAGAGATAGATAAATACAAATATCCTAACCCTAATTTTCAGACCTCGGGAACTTTTTTGGAACCCTTGAGGAGGGAGGAGAAGCCCTCTCTTTATAGGAATTCCAATCTTGCAAAGCTTATAAAACAAGCTAAGTAAGAGGGAAATCCCTCCATACACATGTATGGAGAGGGGCATTGTGGATGCCAGCTATCACAGCTGGCATAAAATATCTGCCAAAAGTAGATGAACAGTGGTCGGCCAGCCAAAAATGACAGATTGACCAAAACAATGGTTGGCCAACCATAAAGAGTGCCAACTGGCAATCACCAATGGCTGGTAGCAACAAAACAGGACTGGTGGCCTCAAGCCATGGCCGGTGAGGTGTAGGGATGACCAACAAGCCATTCCTTGCCCTCAAAAGCAAAACAACAAGTGTTTGGTGTAAAACCAAACACAAAACAAGCAAGTCGAGAGATCCTAAGGCAAGGCGCGTAGCCGAGACCTCCGAGAACTCAAAACGAACATGAACATGGATGATCACCGAGTGTTCAAACGGTGACGTTCAAGTCTTGAGGACGATCAAAAATGGGGTGTCTATAGTTGCCCCTCTTTGACAGAACTCGAAAGTCATAACAGTGACGGGAGTGAGTGTCAAAGCCCAAAGACGACCCATTTTTGACGAGGCCGAAGACTTAGACAAAGCATACAAGCTACAGACAAAGGTATGCGCCCGAAGGCAGGGGCAAAATGCAAGAACAATGCACAAAGCCGAGCATAACTTATGATCATGCAAAGAGAGCTGTAACGAAGTAAATACATACAATAAATGCAACAATTTTAAGCAAGCCGAAAACCAAACTACATTACAATGCAGAAAGGATGTAAGAGAATTATGTAATTCTCGTTACGTTTCACGTGGAGAATATAATACCTGTGCGGTTCGTCTGGTTGTGCCAGCTTCAAATGAACCATACATACAATATCGTTCCTGTCCGGTTCGTCTGGTTGTGCCAGCCTCAAATGAACCGTACATACAATATCGTGCCTGAAAAAGAAAAAGAACTTAACAGGTACAATATCATTAGAAACATGCATATCAATGCAAGTGAAAAGTGCGTGACAACGCAAGTGAGAGGGTGCATGACAATGCAGGTGGAAGGGGTGTATAACAACGCGACCCGGGTGTGTGCATAACAATGCGATTTGAAACAAGCATAACAATGCTACGAAGGCACAAACACATATAAGTAAAGTACATGCGACAACATGTACAATGTGTGGGGGTGAGAAAAAGCATATACATGTAAGTAAAGTATGCGCGACAACGCATGCAATGTGTAAAGTAAGGAATAAAATGTACACATGTAAGTAAAGCACATGTGACAACACATGCAATGTGTAAAGGAACTTGAACACATATAAGTAAAGCACGTAAAGCACAATCATGCAATGCGTTGTATAGGACACCTTGAACACATATAAGTAAAGCATAATGCGACAACGCATGCAATGTGTATAGGAACTTGAACACATATAACACTATAAGTAAAGCACACGCAACAACGCATGCAATGTGTGTGCGGAAGGATGCAAGACACATGCAACCTAAGATGCGAAACAACGCGGGTGGAAGGGAAGGATGCAAGACAATGCAACCTAAGAATGCGAAACAAGCGGGTGATGGAGATGCAGACTGCAACTAAGAATGCGAAAAACGGTGGAGGAGATGCAAGACAATGCAACCTAAGAATGCGAAACAACGCGGGTGGACGGGAGATGCAAGACAATGCACACTAAGAATGCGAACAACGCGGGTGGACAGAGGATGCAAGACAATGCAACTAAAGTGCGAAACAACCGGGTGGAATGGCATAACAATGCAAGATAAGAGAAATGCATGACAATGCAAATGAGACATGCATAGAAATGCAAGTTAGAGAAATGCATGAACATGCAAAGTGAGACACGCATGGACAATGCATGAACGAGAATGCATGACAATGCATGGAATTGAAATGCATGACAATGCAAAAATGAGACACGCATGACAATGCATGAATTGCATGACAATGCATGTAAATTGAAATGCATGACAATGCGTGGTAGGAAACATGCATGACAATGCGTGTAATTTGAGATGCATGACACATGTGAAATGAGACACGCAATGAAATGCATGGAATTGAAATGCATGACAAGGCAAAATGAGACACATGACAATGCATGAGAGGAAATTCATGACAATGCATGTAATTAAATGCATACAATGCGTGGTAGGAAACATGATTGACAATGCGTGTAATTTGAGATGCATGACAATGCAAATGAGACAGCATGACAATGCATGAATTGAAATGCATGACAATCATGTAATTGAAATGCATGACAATGCATGAGAGGAAATGCATGACAATGCATGTGCGAAACGCATGACAATGCAGCGATATGGAGATCATGACAATGCGAAATGAGACACGCATGACAATGCATGAACGAGAATGCATGACAATGCATGTATATTGAAATGTACGACAAAGATGCATGACAATGGTGTAATTGAAGTGTATGTCAATGCATGACTTATTGAATGCATGACAATGCATACTATGGAATGCACAACAATGCAAATGAATTCAAAATCCGTGACAACGCATAACATATGGGATGCATGACAAGCAAATGAACTTGAATGCGTGACAACGCACGTCTTTTGAAATGACAATGCAAATGAATTCAAAATGCGTGACAACGCACGTCTTTTGAGATGCATGACAATGCAAATGAACTTGAATGCGTGACAACGCACGTCTTTTGAAATGCATGACAATGCAAACTGAACTTGAATGTACGTGACAACGCGCGTCTTTGAAATGCATGACAATGCAAATGAGAGTGCATATCAATGCAATTGTGCGGCATTACAAACGCGTGTAGACATGCATAACAATGCAAGGAATGATGGGTGCTACAACGTATGCAAACATGCATAACAATGCAAGAGATGGTGTGCGTTACAACGCATGCAGACATGCATAACAATGCAAACGTATTTGAAGTAGTTTCCGAACTTTCAAGATACAAAAGGATACGAAAGGATACACCTTGCACGTTTCGAGTGCTACGCAGCAAAGACACAGCATAGAGACCGGTAAGCTTCAAAATGCAGTTCCTTGCACTGTCTTGAGCAAAGAAGGTCCCAAACCACATCAATGACCCAAACAAGGGTGTAGGAGATTACCCGGCCACGGGGGGTGACGGGCCATTCACCGGCCGTAAAACAGGCCATCGGCCAAATATTTGCCGCCGGCCAACAATGTGGCCGACCGGCCAAAAATGCTTGTCGGGGCAGTTTTGTCAATTTGCTACGGGTCTTAAATATAGGGCTTCAAGCCCTTATTTCTCACTTGCCTCTTGGTAAAAAAATCCCTCCCCTCCCTCTCTAGTTATTTTCCAAGCTTCGATCCACATCTTTTCCTCGATTTTTGAGCCCGTTTCGTCGTTCGATTTCGCGAACACCTCTCGTTTCGCACATTTTGAACCGAAAAAAACTTGTTTTTCGGTGTCTCTTTCTCGATTTCCACCACTCGGGTTTGTTTCCCTTAGTTTACTTGATTCTCGGGCCTTTTTCGTACTGAGCTTTTCGTCCATTTTTTCACCCTCTTGGGGTTGAACTTTTCAGTTGATTTTTTCACATTCTTTGCCCGTTTTCGTACTTCCGGGCCATTTTTGCACTTCTCTTTTGAGATGGCAGCGACATACCACAGGGTGGGGCTCCCCCGGAGATGGATGTTGACCCGAGTCGAGCTCTTACCTCTCCACATCGCCGTTTCGACTTGCGGCTTACAGGCCGCTATACACGTGTTGCCTCCTGACGGACTTCGCCAGTTCAGGAGTTTTGCCAGGGCGTGCCACCAGAGCTTCTACTGCGTGAGCCAGAGTCACATTGTCTTACGGCGCTTCGAGGTATACTCTTCCCCTTCATTTTTTTGCAATTAGAAACACAGCTACAATACGTCGATCTTGTTTTTTTTTAAATCTCAGCGATACACCGATATACCACATGTTGTAGTTTATGCGAGCACACCTATACTTCGGTATTTGTTTGAATCTGAATACGTGCACACACACTGCACTGACACAATTCATATGCGTAGTTTTTACTGTGAGCACACCGGCACCCGAACGCAATCTGTTTAAACTGGAAACGTGCACACACACGCATTGCATTTTCGCTGGTCCCTGAGTGCATTCAACATTGTATTTGTAACACTGCTTCGCACTGCTATTTTGACCACAGGGGATTCCGATGCCTTCGGGGTATGGACGTCATGGCCCGAGGGTTGGTACATGGAGCTTCCTGAGGCGCGGTTTCGCCGTATCGTTGACTCAGGCCGGCTTTGGGTACTTTTCTGCATGGGGCTCTCACGCTTTACCTGCGAGTAGGCCTCTCCTTGCTGCTCTAGTGAGACGTGGTGGGACACCACCGACTCTTTCCACCTTCCTGCTACCGGGAGATGACGATGGCTCCCTTCGACTTCTCCACTGCTTCACACTGCATTGGAGTGGGGGTGATCCGATCCCCCCCCCCTTCGATAAATCTGACGATGGACGAGTGGGGACGCCGCTCAGATGTACCTGCTCGGCGCTCAGCCACCTCTTGCTCGGGCGGGTTTCGGCGATACTCAATGTTCGAGGCATCATTTTCGGATCTAGGCGCCCACTACCCAGGAGTGAGGCTGAAGCCAGTACGCCTCGTGGCTTATCATGTTTCTACTAGGGACACACTTTTTCGCCGACGGAGCGAACACCGTGCCTTTGCCTACTGATGCAAACTGGTTGACGTGACCAGGATTTCGCGGCTACGACGGGGTGGCGTAGGCTTGGCCCACCACTCTACGGCTAATATGAAGTTCAGTCCTCCCGCCTCAGCGAAAGCTGCTCAGAGGCTACTGCGGCTTGGGAGGTACGTCTTCTGTCTTCAATTTAACATTTCTGTTTTACATTCTCTATACTCTGTAACTGTACACACTGCGGTCTTCTTCACACTGGTCCATATAACTGCACCCACAGACACATATAATCGCTTTATATCATTGACACATTGCACAACACTACTTTCATATACTGCACAATCCTGCTGCTAACTGACTGTACACTGCACATACTGCGAACACGTAAATTAACTTACACTAACTGTTATACTGCATGGACTGTACACTTCTGCACAATGCAGCTGCTCGATGCATGGTTTTGCGCCTTCTGCTTTATCTGCATTCTACTTTTATTGATAAGCATTTGATATCTGTTCTGTCACACTGTAGTTGTGGGATACGCCTACTTCCGAGGCCCTTGCCCCAGCACCAGACGAGGAGCTGCCTCCCATTGATGCCCCATTCTCCCCCCGCTTTGACGTGAGGTGCGAGCGGAGGCCCTCGGGAGTCTTTCATAATTTCTTCCCGTCGCTATTTTGATACCCATCACCGCGGCAGAGGTATGGTTCAAACATTACAATTCATTTTAAGCTTCGGCTTTGCATTGCATTTTCAATAGCAGTAGAAAAAACTTGTATTTTTTGTTTGCAGATCACTTGGCAACCATTGGCGCTCATTAACCCACCTACGGCAGTACGTGGAAAGCAGTATGAGGGCGCTCGAGGAGACCTCACGGTTTAGGATTTTGCTAAAAAGGGCCGGTCTGTCGGTGCCTGGTACCTCTTAGACGAGCCGCTTCGTGCGGGCAGACCTTAGGCGTGCCAGAGCCAGACGACAGCTTCGGAGCTGCTTCCTACGACAATGAGGTAGATCAGAGATTATACATCCCCCACATGGAGTGGCCGTTTATACGATCGGTTGGGACTCGGAGGGCTTTAAAGGCGAGGGCGACTATGCAGAGTACGTCCAGACTAATATCATAGCGGCCTCTTGGTAGTGCTCGCCGAGATGAGAGGAAGAGTGCCTGCGGCGCCAGCTGGCTTGGACGTAGGAGCAGGAGCACCGAGGATAGCTCCGGGCCCGTGATAGGAAGTGGGAAGCTCCCCGGAGAAGGGCAAGAGAGCTGGGTGGCTAGTGCTGCCTACGATGATGTTCCATGCAGAGGGCAAAA
>NW_021024659.1:1307508-1325754 GCF_004153795.1 Camellia sinensis | reverse complement strand
GCTTTTCAGCAGCCCGCATACCTTATTTGTCTTGTATGTTTGTCTGAGTCTTCGGCCTTGTCAAAAATGGGTCGTCTCTGGGCTTTGACATTCACTCCCGTAAACAAGATGAAAACATGGACTTAACATAACCATGAGCATGCAAGTGACAATTCTCCATGGAATCAACTCAAAATTCAACAATTCAAACATGCATGCATGAAATGAAACCATAATTCAACAATTAAGAGCCATAACTTGGCTCTAGACTTCAACTTGCTCAAAACCATGCAAGAATCAATTCAAAACATACGCAAGAGGCAATGAATCTACCTTAGGTCTTGTAGTCTAAGATGTACAAGCTCAATTTTGCAAAGAACTCTTCAATTACTTCAATTATCAAGCAAAACTCAAGCAAAAGTGAGATGAAATCAACTCTTTTAGTCTCTCTCTCTCTCTCTCTATGGTCGGCAATAACAAGGAGAATGGCTGAGGAAAAGTGTTGGTCAAGTGTTGTACAAGGCTCCATATGTCTTAGGTAGTGGCCACTAATAGGGCAAGGTTGTAATTAAGTCTAAGTTGTGCAATTTAACTTCATTTTAATCTAATTTAATCATACCTAATCAGTTTTCAGGTAATTACACCATAAAATCACATAAATCACGATGATCATAAAACACTAATCGGTTTCCGCTTCGACCGCGGATAAGGCCCTCAATTCACAATTTAAACACAAAGACACGAACAGATAATCAAATAACCAAACAGATAGAATTATAATTAAACAGGTATACTCAGTCAATTCAGTTTCAATTTCAGTCAGTCAGTTCAATAGTTTATTCAGTTCACTTATCAGTCATAATTAGTCTCAGTTTAGCGGTAATCGGTAGTTATCGGTAAACAGTGGTGAGGGTTGTTACAGTCTCCCCTCCTTAAAAAGAGTTTAGTCCTCTAAACTCGAATTACCTTCGTTTTGGAAGAAAACAGGATTCAGTGGAAACAGATCAGGATATCTTTTAGCCATGTCATCTTCCCTCTCCCAAGTGGCGTATACGCCACCATGGTTTTGCCAGTCAACTTTCACTAACGGGATCTCTTTGTTTATCAATTTCTTGATCCGTCTGTTTACAATCTGAATAAGTCGTTCCTCGTAAGTGTAGTTATCACTCAGCACTACACGAGTAGGCTCTATCACGTGGAAAGGATCCCGGAGGTAGTCCCTTAACATAGAAATGTGGAAGACGTTGTGCATATGCTCCATTTCAGGAGGAAGCGCAACTTGATACGCCACCGGATTGATTTTCTCAATAATCTCGTATGGTCCAACGTATCTCGGCGCTAACTTGCCTTTGACTCCAAAACGAGTCTGGCCTTTCATCGGTGTCACTTTCACAAACACGTGATCACCCACTTCATATTCTCTATCCCGTCTTCTGACATCAGCATAACATTTCTGTCTGCTCTGTGCGGTTTTCAATCTCTGTTGTATCAATTTCACTTTCTCAGTTGTTTCGTATACAATCTCGGGCCCAAGCGAAGGCCCATCTCCAACTTCTGCCCAGCAAATCAGAGATCTACATTTTCTGCCATACAATGCCTCGAACGGCGCCATACCAATACTTGAATGATAGCTGTTGTTGTAGGCGAATTCAGCCAATGGCAAATGGCTTTCCCAGTTTTCCTGAAAATCAAGGACACACATTCTCAGTAAATCCTCCAGAGTCTGGATGGTCCTTTCTGACTGGCCATCGGTCTGAGGATGATAAGCACTACTCAGTCTCAATTCGGTACCTAATGCAGTCTGTAAGCTTTGCCAAAATCTCGATGTGAACTTTGAATCCCTGTCAAAAACAATGGACATAGGCACTCCATACAGTCTAACAATTTCATCAATATAGAGTATAGCTAATTTGTCCGCATTATAAATTGTCTTAACAGGTAAGAAATGAGCAGATTTAGTCAGTTTATCAACAATAACCCAAATTGAGTCCATACCGTTACTGGAGCGAGGCAATCCCACAATAAAATCCATGGTGATATGCTCTCATTTCCACTCCGGTATGGGTAAGGGTTGCAATAAGCCTGCGGGTCGTTGATGTTCGGCTTTATTTTGTTGGCAATGAAGACATTTCGATACAAAATCAGCAATTTCTTTCTTCATTCCCGGCCACCAGAAATTCAGTTTCAGATCTTGGTACATTTTCGTATTCCCTGGATGGATAGAAAATTTTGAATTGTGGCCCTCTTGCAGAACTCTTCTTTTCAATTCAGAATCATTTGGTACACACAGTCTTTCTTGAAATTTCAGTACATTACTTTCAAATTTAAAACCCGGTCTGGGTTTTATTTCCCTTTTTTCGATGATCTTCTTCAAAAAGTCATCCAGTTGCTGTTTCTCTTTAATCTCTTCAATCAATGCTGGTTGAGCAGAAATAGCAGCTAAGGTTCCACCTTGTTCTCGTAAAACGATTTCAATTTCAGATTTTTCAAGGTCACAAAGCAATTCCTTCTGCCCGGTAAGCAAACAGGCTAAATTTCCAATCGATTTCCGGCTCAATGCATCGGCAACGGTGTTGGCTTTTCCCGGATGGTACAAAATCTGTAGGTCATATTCTTTAATCAGTTCTAGCCATCTCTGCTATCTCATGTTCAGTTATTTCTGTGTGAAGAAATGTTTCAAACTCTTGTGGTCAGTATATACCTCACATGTCGCCCCATATAGATAGTGACGCCAGATTTTCAGTGCAAATACTACTTCAGCAAGTTCCAGATCATGGGACGGGTAGTTCTTTTCGTGCGGTCTCAGTTGTCGGGAAGCATAAGCAATAACTCTCTAAATACAGTAAAAACATTTGTACCTGAAGGTAGGGTAAGAACCGGTGCAGTTACAAGTCGAGTTTTCAACTCTAGGAAAGCAGATTCCCTTTGGTCAGTCCAATCAAACGATATCCCCTTCTGAGTTAACTGAGTCAACGATAAGGCAATTTTGGAGAAATCTTTGACAAATCTTTTGTAATACCTGGCTAGTCCCAAAAAGCTTCGAACTTCTGTCACATTGCTTGGTCTAGGCCAGTTTACTACAGCTTCAATTTTCTGCGGATCAACAGAAATTCCATCTTTGCTAACAACATGCCCCAAAAACATAACATGATCAAGCCAAAATTCACATTTAGACAGTTTAGCATAAAGTTTCTGTTCTCTTAGGGTCTGTAGGGCAAGTCTCAGATGATTTCATGTTCTTCTATACTTTGGAGTAAATCAGTATGTTATCACTGAATACTACAATAAGTCTCAAGGTATGGTTTAAAGATTCTGGTCATGAGGTCCATAAATGCAGCAGTGGCATTGGAACTCCGAAAGGCATAACTAAAAATTCATAATGTCCATACCTCGTTCGAAAAAGATTTGATCAATGTCCTCTGGTTTAACTTTCAACTGATGTATCCTGACCTGAGGTCGATCTTAGAGAACACTTGAGCCCCTGTAGCTGATCAAATAAGTCATCAATACGTGGCAATGGGTATTTATTTTTCACAGTTACCTTGTTCAGTTCACGGTAGTCTAATACACAGTCTCAGTGAGCCGTCTTTCTTCTTTACAAATAAAAACAAGAGCCCATGGCGAAGTGCTAGGCCTGATGAACTTCTTATCCGAGCAGTTTCTTGCAATTGCACTTTCAATTCTTCAGTTCAGTTGGAGCCATTCGGGTAGAGGAGCTTATAATACTGGCTGCGTTTCTGGAAAACCCATCAACGGTAAATTCAACTTCTCTATTAGTCAAATTCCCTGGAGATTATCTGGGAAAACATCTAGGAATTTTCTGAACTATAGGAATACTGTTCACGTTAGCATTAGCATAGTAGATACAGTTAATACAGAACACAGATAATCCCTTACACCCATTTCTAACAATTTAACAGCTTTCACAGATGAATCCAATACGGAGGAGGTACTACTCCAACCCCATTAAACAAAATTCGGGTAAACCTGGTGGATGGAAAACTACTTGTCATTACACAGTCCATGGGTAGCATGGTATTGTAAGCGTCCCCCGAACGCTCTGGGAGGACGAGCTCCCGTTCCGTTCATTATTTGGGGTCACTACAGCTCAGGACTCTCAAATTGTCACGGTTCTAAAGTCTGAACCAAGAGTCCAAATCCGGAAAATCGTTTTGAGAAAAAAAGATTTTTGAAAGAAGTGCCAAACATGGACTGCTTTGCCAGATACAGAGTCGCCACCTAAAATATTTTTGAAAAATTTAGGAAACCCTGACTCGTTTGCCTAAGGCCACTGTCCGTCATTCCACCAAGTCCTCGGCTCGAGAACTTGGGTACGCATTGGGGAAGGTCACTTCGTGAGCACCCCGCTCGCCCGATCAAAGATCGGCCTCTACAACCATGATATCAAATTTTTGAAAACATTGTGTGTTTCTTATTCCGGTTATTAGCCTAGTTATTATGTGATGCGCACAGCATACAAGTATAGACTTGGTCGCCTGAATTGGAACGAAACATTTCATGGTTTGTTTTTGAAAAGATGGTTTTGCTACTCGCAAGTAGGCTTTGAAATGCAGATTTTGCCACCCTCAGGTGGGGCTTTAGGAAAAGTGGTTTTGCCACTATCTAGTGGGCATTAAAACACACATTTGATGAATTGTTCCAATTCAATAACCCAACCTTCACCCACAGGCATCAGGCAGTTATATCACATAAGCAATACCTTCATGTGATAAGCAGCTATTTCTGGCAGTCACTCACACGCATGCAAGGATGCTAAAGCATAAAACTTACCGGAGTACTCCAAGCCAAAAACAAAAGCTAATTTAGAAATCCATGCATGATTCCTATTATACAAAAATGCCTAATGCAACACATGTAAAGTGAACCTATAGCAGGCTCGGCTATTCTAAACATGGCATATGTAATGCTACAGCTAACATGTATTCAATTTGGAATTGAAAATACAATGCAGTTAGTATGATGCGCCGAGCCCGGTGCATGCAAAACAGATGAATGATGCAAACATGCTGTCATACTGTATGCTAATTGAAACATGCCCTAATCTAACCATCATAAACGGATAAATAAAAGGGAGAAAGACGTGGGGATGGAAGACATGCATCGCACACACGCACACTTATTACAATTATGCCCTCGCACAGAGGGTCCGAATAAAATAATATACAGTCTCAAATAAATAGTACAGTCCAAATAATTACAAAAATCCTAATTAATTACCGAATTAACTAAGAAAACAATAAACTGGCATGCAGACCAGGGACTGCCTTGACTCTTCTCCGGATGATGAATGATGCATGATCGGGTTACCTTCGCACGGAAATCCACTGCGATGCCCCAATTAGCCTCTGTTTTGCAATGATTTCTTGGAAAGCGCGCCAAGCCCCGGAAGACTGCTGATTCTTGATTTGCTGCAACAGAGAGCAGGAAAAGGGCATGGCAATGTATTTTCACAAATGTATGCATGCCTCGATCCTCGTGCCACCAATCACGCATCTCGATGCATGATGGCCGAGGAGTCGAATTGTGCAACTCAATATAGAATGAATGCACATGAAAACACAACAAAACCTAAACTCCATCATGGATAATCCGGAGTGTCGGTGACTGGGAATTGAGACACGTTCCGTCACTCGGAGTACGAAACGTACCTCGTTTCCCGTGCTCGGGTAACGCCTATCCCAAGCACAATGCAGTATGCATGACATGCATGAATGCAACTAATATACAACCTAGCATGCACAAGGCTATGAAATGGCATATACGATGCACGAGGTAACATGGCATACACAATGCGCTAACATACAACCTAGCATACACAATGCTATGAAATGAAATGGCATACACAATGCACAAGGGACTTACACCAACATGAGTGGACCTCATTCACACTCACATAGGAGGCCATAAGATGAAAATGAGACTCTTGAGATGTATGCACGCGTGCACGCAAACCGAGGACTGACCCTAAGGCACCAAATGCCACTCTAACAAGACATGGCAAGGCATGAAATATGATATGCAAACATGAAAATTTCATCAGAAAAACATGACCCAAAACAGCCCCGAATCATGAACACATGGCACCCGATGCATGAAAATGGTCCCGAAACGCAAGATTAAGCACATGAAATGACTTGTAGCTACATCAAGCATGCATTATTTGATCATGACATGTGAAGACAGATTCAAGGCAGCCCCAAAAAAAGCATGTTTCAGTTCTAAGCGAGGCCCAAACAGTAACACAAAATAGGAAAAACTAGCATGCAAAAATGCGGCCTAAATATAAGGATAAGAAGCAACTCACAGCGCTGACCCCAAAAAAGATTAGGGCCCTTACAATGTTGAAGAGGGGCCCAAAATATGATGTTTTTCAGTTTATGCGAAACCACAAAACCAACCAGTAGGCTATGCTTCTCATGCAAAAAAGGGCCAAAAGATGGACAAAGAAGCAAGTAAGTGGTTTCTGCCCGTAAAACACAAAGGGACTTTCAACAATGTTGAAGAGGGGCCAAAAATTATTGCACTTTATACGTTGATGCCAGACCCAAAACAGTATACAAGAATGCCTCAATAATGTATGCAAAATAGGGCCAAAAAGAGAGAATAACACAAAGTGTATAAAGGATGCCTCAAACCATGAAAGACCCTTGATGAAACATGAAGAGGGGGTCAAAATAAGGTCATTTTTAGTTCGTACCACAGCCCAAAAATAGAAGCAAAAGAGGCTAACAAATCATGCAAAAATATGGCCAAAAGAGAGATATAATGGCAAGTAGCAAATAGAAGCCACAAACAGCAATGAGACCTTTAACAATGTTGAATAAAGGCTCAAAATAAGCCACTTTTTAGTTCATGACAGAGCTCAAAACAGTTTATACATAGGCCAAAAATACTACGCAAGACAGTGGCATACAAGAGGGATAATGAAGTAAGTGCACCAAGGAGGCCTCAAACAGTGAGAGGCCCTTAATGAAACATGAAAAATGGCTCAAAATAAGCTTAACTTCAGTTAGGGTCGGAGCCCAAAACAGTAAGAAAGAATGACTTATAAATGGATCAAAAAAAGGGTAGAAAAGGGGAAAAGGAGCTCACCCTTGTAGACCAAGCCTTGACAGCTCTTTTGGCTTGAGTTGAAGCACTCCTAGGCCTTGAAGAATCATCTCCAACTGCTGGAATGAAGGATGGAAGGGTGGTGCTAGGTGGTGGTGTGAAAAGGGGTATAGGACTTGAAAGATTGGAACTTGGAAGAGAGGGAGAAAGAGAGATACAACAATGGAGCTTAGGGGGGATTTTTGTAACCCTCATTACAGAGCTGGAGGCCCTATTATATAGACAGAAAGGGGGGAAAAAAGGGGGGGAGAAAACGGAGGGAAAACCATCAAGTTTCTCCCTAAAAGGCAGCCCCCCGGATATAGAATCTGGGGGGAAAATGAATGCACTGCTGCACTGTAGATGATGTGAGGATCCTGGCCGGCCAGTTATCCAGGTTGCAGGTGGCCGGCCGGCTACTTCCCATGGCCGGCCAGCTAGGGGTCAAAAGGGTCAAGTGTGATTAATGGCCGGCCACCACAAAAAGAGGGCCTCTGATGTGTGCACAACACAACCTTATGATTGAACACTGGAAAAAGTGAACCAGGAGAGAGAACAACCCACTTTTCAAAGGGGTTCAAAAGGGTCAACAACAATTACTGGCCGGCCACCAAATATTGGTGGCCTCCCAGATGTGTACATCACAAATATGTGGTTTACGGTTCAAGAAAATGGCCCAAGGGTGTTCAACATTGGCTTTGAAGTGAGGAAGATCGGGCGACGCAGGGCGATGAAGGGATAAAGTTGGCTGACAGAACAACTACTGGCCTCCCACCCTTCTACGGCCTTCTTACCAATGAAACAGAGGTCCCCGCCAAAAATGAACCAAAATCGATGCAGAATGAAGGTTCGGGGGCCGAAACGCGCAGCTCGGGGCCCCGAAAATGGGCTGTTAAGCACCAGGAGTGGTGTTCGACCACGAAGTCGGTCTCTCGGACCACAGTGTCCCTCAAAAAGGAACAAATAATAAGTATGCCAAAAACCGAAGCAAATGGAGATGCTTAAGCAGTCCCGAACCGAGGCACACGGCCAACGATTCTGAAAAACCGGGAACCGGACTCCAAACGGGCAAAAATGGCCTACGACCACGAAACGTAGCCTACGGCCACTGAGAGATGATCTACGAGACCTCTCCCTCCCTTCGCGAAGAGAAAACAGAGAAAACTGAGCCTGGTTCGTAAACCGAGGCAAAGCATGAAAGGGTCCGGAAGTCCGGAGGCAAGGCTCGCAGCCGAGACTCTGAAACTTCTGAACGAGCAAGGTCGGTCAAAAATGGGGTGTCTATAGTTGCCCCTCTTTGACAGAACTCGAAAGTCATAAGTGACGGGAGTGAATGTCGAAGCCCAGAGACGACCCATTTTTGACAAGGCCGAAGACTTAGACAAACATACAAAATTACACAGATGTGCCCGCAGGCAGGGGCAAAATGCAACTGACAATGAAAGAAGCCGAAGGTAACTCAATGATCATGCAAATGCAGCAAGCTGTAATGAAGCAAGTTTTCTCAAATAGATGCAACAGTTTTAAGCAAGAATGCAAAGCAACGACTATATTTCATGCAGTTAGGAATGCAGAGAATTATCCAATTCTCGTCACATCTCACACGGAGAAGATACGATACCTGCGCGATTCATCTGGTCGCACCAGCCTCAAATGAACCGTACATACAATATCGTGCCTGCAAAATAAAGAAACTCAACAAGCACAACATATCTAACAGCATACTGTTCAATGTGATATCAAATGCAGGCAATCACTGTGTTGATAGAAAAGTGCATCGCAATGCGGGAAGAAACGCGCGTTTCGGCGAGGGTGACTCGATCGCAGCCTCCGGTCCACCTCCCGAAGAGGTTACAACATGTTCAAAAGGATATACTTCACCTTCAATGAGTAAACGATGAGACATGTATCGAAAGTTGAAGCTGAAGTTCCGGCGGGCGATTTCGCACCAGAAAGTACACTTCTCTTGTACTTTTTTTTAGGTCTCGGGGACTCCAATCCTCCTCAAAATTTGCAGGGACCTTGGAGGGCATGTGGGGAACATGGCCGGCCAGTTGTATTGGGAGAGGGAGGCCACCGGCCATTTTTTGAAAAGTAAATGGCCGGCCTGCCAGAAAAAGTGGCCGGCCTGCCACTTTGCCTAATCTGGGGGCAGTTTTGTCTTTTCGGCCTCTTTTCTTTAAATACATCCACCCAAACACTTCGGGCTCATAAGTGTAGGTCTGAAATCTTCTTCTCTAGCTTCCCAAACCATTTTCTCCCTCAGATCTGTGCCCTATACGCGTTTTCCAACGTCCCACACAAGTTGTTTTCGCGAAATCTTTCAGTTTCAAGCACTTTGAACCGATTAAATTTTGGTTTCGGGGCTTCTTTTCTCATTTTTGCCACTTGTGGTGAGTTTGTCTCAATATTTGGAAGATTTTCTTAGGAGTTGACTTTTGTTGACTTTTTCATTTCCCGAGAGTTGAGTTTTGTTGGCTTTTTCCAATTTTTGCTCATTTTTGCCCCCTTTTGCAGATTTCCTGAAATGGTGGGTCAATTTTCCCACGGTGGAGGCTTTCCAGGCGCCAGAGGCGATCCTGACATCATGTCTCTGCCCCCGAGGGTTCGCCGCTTCATACCCGAGAGGTATGATCCACCAGTACACGTTCTTCCGCGGGCTATTTTTCATCATTTCACCGAATTCGACGCGCGAGCACCCGGGGATCTCCTCCTATGGGAGCCTGAGTATCATCTCTCCCATGAGGCACGAGAGGTATTTATTTCGTTTTTACCTTTTCTGTAACGTATTATGAATTTTTCTTGCATTCTGCTTCTGTTCTGAACACACAATCTTATCACTTGAATTCCTGAGCACTCAGCCCATAAATTGATTGTGAACACACAGCACACACTGATCGAGTTTTGAACACGCAGCCCAAACACTCATATTCTGAGCACACAGCCCAAATTGACAGTGAACACGCAGCACACACTGATTGAGATTTGAACACGCAGCCCAAACACTAATATTCTGAGCACACAGCCCAAATTGATGGTGAACACGCAGCCCACACTGATTGAGATTTGAACACGCAGCCTGAACACTAATATTCTGAGCACACAGCCCAAATTGATGTTCTGAACACACAGCCCAGACTGATTTTCTGAACACACAGCTCAAATTGATTTTCTGAACACACAGCCCAGAACACTAGTTTTCTGAACACACAGCTCAAGTTGATTTTCTGAACACACAGCCCAGATTGATTTTCTGAACACACAGCTCAAATTAATTTTCTGAACACACAGCCCATACTAATTTTTCTGAACACACAGCTCAAATTGATTTTCTGAACACACAGCCCAGATGATTTTCTGAACACACAGCTCAAATTGATTTTCTGAACACACAGTTCAAATTGATTTTCTGAACACACAGCCCAGACTGATTGAGATTTGAACACGCAGCCCAAACACTAATATTCTGAGCACACAGCCCAAATTGATGTTCTGAACACACAGCCCAGAGTGATTTTCTCAACACACAGCTCAAATTGATTTTCTGAACACACAGCCCAAAACACTAGTTTTCTGAACACACAGCTCAAGTTGATTTTCTGAACACACAGCCCAGATTGATTTTCTGAACACACAGCTCAAATTGATTTTCTAAACACACAGCCCAGACTGATTTTTCTGAACACACAGCTCAAATTGATTTTCTGAACACACAGCCCAGATGATTTTCTGAACACACAGCCCAGACTGATTGAGATTTGAACACGCAGCCCAAATTGATTTTCTGAACACGCAGCCCAGAACACTAGTTTTCTGAACACACGGCTCAAGTTGATTTTCTGAACACACAGCCCAGATGATTTTCTGAACACACAGCTCAAATTGATTTTCTGAACACACAGCCCAGACGATTCTCTGAACACACAACTCAAATTGATTTTCTGAACACACAGCTCAAATTGATTTTCTGAACACACAGCCCGGACTGATTGAGATTAGAACAAGCAGCCCAAACACTAATATTCTAAGCACACAGCCCAAATTGATGTTCTGAACACACAGCCCAGACTAATTTTCTGAACACACATCTCAAATTGATTTTCTGAACAAACAGCCCAGAACACTAGTTTTCTGAACACACAGCTCAAGTTGATTTTCTGAACACACAGCCCAGATGATTTTCTGAACACACAGCTCAAATTGATTTTCTGAACACACAGCCCAGATGATTCTCTGAACACACTGCTCAAATTGATTTTCTGAACACACAGCCCAGACAGATTGAGATTAGAACACGCAGCCCAAACACTAATATTCTGAGCACACAGCCCAAATTGATGTTCTGAACACACAGCCCAGACTAATTTTCTAAACACACAGCTCAAATTGATTTTCTGAACACATAGCCCAGAACACTAGTTTTCTAAACACACAGCTCAAGTTGATTTTCTAAACACACAACCCAGATTGATTTTCTGAACACACAACTCAAATTGATTTTCTGAACACACAGCACAAACTGATTGAGATTAGAACACGCAGCCCAAACACTAATATTCTGAGCACACAGCCCAAATTGATGTTCTGAACACACAGCCCAGACTGATTTTCTGAACACACAGCTCAAATTGATTTTCTGAACACACAGCCCAGATGATTTTCTGAACACACAGCTCGAATTGATTTTCTGAACACACAACCCAGACTGATTGAGATTTGAACACGCAACCCAAATTGATTTTCTGAACACACAGCCCAGAACACTAGTTTTCTGAACACACAGCTCAAGTTGATTTTCTGAACACACAGCCCAGATTGATTTTCTGAACACACAGCCCAGATGATTTTCTGAACACACAGCCTAGACTGATTAGGATTTCAACACGCAACCCAAATTGATTTTCTGAACACACAGCCCAGATGATTTTCTGAACACACAGCTCAAATCGATTTTTCTGAACACACAGCTCAAATTGATTTTCTGAACACACAGCCCAAATTGATGGTGAACATGCAGCCCACTTACTTTACTTTGCACGCAGCCTATTCATTTTATTCGCACGCAGTTTCATTCATTTCATACTGAAACATGTGTTCATTCTGAATGCAGGTGACTTCTCGCAACGTGCGAGGGTATGGCTCTACAGCGGCTAGAGACTGGTACGTTGAGCTCCCGGAGGCCGTTCGGGATCTGGTCGACTTAGCGGGGTTCGGGCCTTTCTGTGCTGGGCTATCTCGTTGTCCTGCCAAGAGGACGCTGATGGCTGCCCTGGTGGAGAGATGGTGGGACACCACCAACTCTTTCCATTTCTCCGCCACTGGGGACATGACTATGACCCCTTTTGACTTCGCTGTATTTACCGGCGTTGATGTGGGAGGCTGGGCGATCCCATATGATGATGACATGGGCGAGTGAGAGGCCGCTTGGATATATCTGCTAGGGACTCGCCCGCCTGTTGAAAGGGCTTCGTGGAGAGTCCGATACACCTGGTTCTCTTCCCATTTTCGGCGGGTGGAGATGGAGCCCGGGACTCTTGATGAGGCGGCACAGTATGCCCGCGGCTTCCTGATGTTCCTCTTCGGGACCACTCTGTCTGCTGATAGAGGGAACACTGTCGGGCTCTATCTGTTGAGTTCCTTGGTGGACCTGCCACAGGTCAGGCGATATGACTGGGGTGGTGTCGGCTTGGCCACCCTTTATTGTTATATGAGCGCGACCTCCCGCGGACGGGGGGATTTACTTGGCGGCTACTGGAGAGCCTGGGAGGTACTTTCTGCCCTCTTGATTTACATTTCTGCTCCTTATTACTTGCACACCGCACACATGGTGCACTTTATACTCTGTATCGTGCATTTTGCCTTCAGCATTTCACATTCTGCTTTGTTTTCTACTGTTATGGGTCTATGCATATTTCCCGACATTGGCCCCGGAGATGATGGTGGCGGGACCTCTCATGACCCCGTACTCACTTGTGTTTGAAGGCCGGCACCGGCCAACACCTCGGGAGTCTCTCCTTTACCTGCGACAGTATTTTGACACGGTGCGCACATCGGAGGTACTTTAGAACTCTCAGTTCTTTCTGTTTTCATCTTTGATTTGTCCTGTACATCTTCGATTTCTGATTGGTTTATGCACCTGTTATCTGTAGATTGCATGGCAGCCGTGGGTGCCCTTAGGTGAGGGTCTCCGTTTCCAGTTCGCCGCAGGGTGGGGTGCCTCCCGGTACAGACTTCTGTTCGAAGGGCCGGTTGGTAGGGCCTTTTTCCTGGGGGAGCGCTTCTTGCGTCAGGTCTGGGGGTACACTTCTCAGGATCCTTCCTCTGCACCCCCGGCCGACATGCGGATTGCTGATGTGCTCATTTCTCGGGACGTTGTTAAGGCTATGCTGGGCACTGATGCTTTCCTATATATTGAGGAGGGGGACTACGCCACATACCGTCACACATACCTGATGCCTCCATTGACGGGAGTCCGCATTCCGATGATGAGGTCTGCTGGCATGCCATCTTCGAGCCAGGCCCGGGCTCGGGCTGCAGACGCTCCTTCCACCAGCAGGGCTGGTACATCTAGAGGTGGGGGTGGATCGGTTCCCCCGATTCCTCCGACTCTTTCTCATCCTGGGTGGCCGGACATGCCGACTGAGCTGATGGGGTGGCAGTTTGGGACTACCTCTCCGATTCCAATCCTGATAGAGCCTCCGATGCCCGGTCATCGATATGTCATTGATCCCGACTCACCGCCGGTATGCTCTACTACTTTTCATCTATCATTCAAATACTTAGACATTCCTTTATTCGTTGATGATTTGAGCATGTATCTACAGCCACCCAGAGAGTACATGGAGGAGGTGATCGGATTAGTGGCCTCACTCGAGGGCATGGTCTTGCGGAGGGAGGCACAGTTGTCTATCCTGGGCTTCCAGGTACCCTTTAGTTTTCTGGCATTTATCATACTTCTGATGACATACTGATTTCTACTGCATTGATAGGCCACTTGTGTAGAGCACATCTGACACATACCTCACTTGCACACTGTGTTTTCATGCACCCGCTTCATGTAGTTTTTGCTTGCATCTGCATCTGATGTACATATTTGGACTGATGTATTGAATTTGAACTCTTTGTTCTCAGATGCCTCCGGTATATGCTCAGCCGCAGGCCGGGCCACCTGGGCCTTCTTGGGGAGCTGGGCCATCTGGGCCCTTTCGCGGAGCTGGGCCATCCAGGCCTTTCCTAGGAGCTGGGCCATCCAGGCCTTCTCGAGGGGAGGGGTCGTCTAGCAGACGTAGAGCACATGTTGTGGAGGAGGAGCCTGATGAGGATGAGGAGGAGGAGGTTGCCGACCGTCAGTCGGAGACATCTGCTGATGGAGATGACGGCTCCGGCCTTGGTTCCGGGACTGGAGGCAAGGCTGAGGGGGATCCCGAGGATGACAGCTCCGATTCAGATGATGGCGATGGCGATGATGGCGGAGAGTCCGTTCCGCAGAAGAGGACGAAGAGGGCCTCTTATCACTGCTCTTGAGAGCACAGATACGGCTGTTTCCTGTTTTACTTATCTTTTTACTAGTAGTTGTAGCACATTGTACATTATCGGGCTGTTTTTTATTCTCTGTAAAACTTGTGCCTTAGTCTGTAAAATGTTGTAACAAGCGAGACGTGATGGGATGAAACAGCTTTTCAAAAAAGTATTGTATTTTAAACATTTAACATCATATCGCATCATTCTGCATCATAATGATATTGAATGGAAATGTGTGTTGTGCATTTTGCCCAGTCAGGTAGTGAACCGACGTGACAACTTAACTTTCTAAGATATAACAAAACATTAGCAAGTTTACAACTCGATAAGCAAAACACAATAATGTTGACAACTCAACAAACAAGACTCAAACAAAAGGCTTAAACAAAGAGTAACAACTCAAAACACGAAAACACGACAGCTCAACAAACAACTCGATAAGCAGAACGACAACTCGATAAACAAAACAACAACTCAATAAACAGGACTTAACAAAACGAAACGTACTTCGGACGATCTGGGCAACGGAACGCATCCGAAAAAGAGGGAAATAGAAGCCTTCGACACATCCATTGCATGGAAATGCTTGAAACCTTCCCTCGGAGGGTAAAACAGGGCCAAAGACATACACTGGAGCATGGCCGGCCACTTTTGGGAGCCGGCCGGCCAGATTTATTGCAGAGGGGGGGTGACCGGCCAGTTTTGAAACAAGAAGTGGCCGGCCTGCCAGAAAAAGTGGCCAGCCGGCCACTTAACCCTGCAGCCGCCCAATTTTTGACACTTGTCCCCCTGAATAGTGTTTTTCCATCTTTAAATGCCTTAGCTTCGTGCTTTGATTCAATTCATCTCAGTTTCGCACAAAAATGGAAGCGTTTCTCATTGAAAATCTCACAGCTTGGATCGCTTCTCTAGATGGCTCAGAAAAGTTGAATTTCCGAGGTTTCGGCCTGAATGCACTATTCACGCTGAGTTGCACTCCGCTATATCTCCCTTTCCTCCATGCCGCGACGAGGTTTTGGAACCCGGTGACGCACGTCTTTAGCTTCGGCGGTCAAG
Source organism: Camellia sinensis (assembly GCF_004153795.1). Taxonomy (NCBI): domain Eukaryota; kingdom Viridiplantae; phylum Streptophyta; class Magnoliopsida; order Ericales; family Theaceae; genus Camellia; species Camellia sinensis. Next base: position 1,310,088 of record NW_021024659.1, on the reverse strand, counting down.
AGGCATGTCCAACTTTTGAAGATTTTCAGGTTTTGATGGAGTCTGAAGGCTATGAAGAGATCTTGCCCCAGTTCCGCTTTGGCCACGCCCAGGCTTTAGGGTGGATGTGCGGACTCACCGCGCATGATGCTCGGTCTCTGATCGGTAATGGGGAACTGGATATCCTTGGTTTGATTCATCGCTTTTCTGACGCCGGTGACCGCAGCAACCATTATTGGCAAGGTTTCCGGCAACACGCCCTTTGCTTGTGCCTGCTGTCTCACTTTCTGCTTTCCCCGGGCTTTGGCGGATGTAGCATTCGTCTGATTGAAGTTGCTCAAGGCTTGAAAGAAGGAAAGAGCTGCATCGCCATGACTTTGGCCGAGACGATGATGGGCTTGGATTTTGTCTATCGCCGGGAGACGACTAGATTTGCTGAGAGTCCACTGCTGCTGCAGGTAATGTTTTCCACCTAATCTTACATATGTATTTGCTCACATCACTCGGCCCTCAGGCTCGGTTTTTCTCACAAAAACCCTTGTCTCACTTTTCTCTCACCGTACATCTCTCTATTCTTTATTCTCTCATTTTTCATCCCTCCCCAGGTATGGTTAATGGACAAATTGCAGGTTGTGGACTCTTGCCCGGCCTACTCAGCTCGAGGCTATTTCTTTCGACAGCGCCTAGTTGATGCCCTTGACGAAAGGTGGTGGTTTGACTGGATGTGCAATTTGTCCGCAGATCGCATTGCTTGGTGTTGTCCTTGGCTCAATCTCCTGGAAATGAGCTATAGCATGTCCCGGCTGATCGGGATCCAGTTGATTGGTCTAACCCACTGTGTATTCTACTTTCCGTTCTGGTTCCTGCGTCAATTCGGTCATGATCAGATCTGCCCGCCAGAGGGGATTGAGTACCCGGCTGCTTTCCCGGTTCGAGGGGCACAGCTTGCCCGATATGCCACAGCATGGAGGACTAAAGAGCTCCTGGCTCCTGCTCCCGCTTTCAGTTGCACTTTGTCTGACGAGTGCTTGGACTGGCTCAACGAGGAGGCACAGGTTGGGCCTAGCTTGGCGTCAAAGGCTTCGACCAGCTCTGGGAAGGGGGGCAGGGATACTTGACTCGACTATGTCCCGAATTTATTGCTTTACTAGTACTTTTTAGTTTTCTTTATGAATATAATAAAAAGCAACTTCGATTGTATGCAAGAGCAGGAGAACTCTGTTTTGAAATCAATGAAATTGAAGGTTGTGGTACTGAAAATTTTCCGCTTTGGTCCAAAAATGGTCTTAGTTGTAAAGTGATTAATTTGAACAAAGTCAACTTTTATTAAAACTTTTCAAAACTATTTTCGATATGGGTCAGAACTGGACACGCCTAAGATCTGTCACTGAGATGCACAACCCCAGATCCCTGCAACTGGAAAGTTGCCCCTAGTTTGAAGAGTACCGCGGCACTGTATGGTAACAGAAAGTTGCCCCTAGTCTGAATAGCGCTGCATCGTCGTGGCAACAGAAAGTTGCCCCTAGTCTGAATAGCACTGTACCGGAGATCGCGATAAATGCTGATGGATAAAGATGACTGAGATGATCAAAATGGACAAAGTTGATCGGGGAAAAGTTTATGGCTGAACTTCAGGGTGAAGTTGCCTACGTATCCCAAAGATGGGAATCAAGCCTTACGTAGTTCAGGCTTAGGTTCACTTGGGTATTTTCACTCTCCTTTTACGCTCTAACTTTTGCCAAGGTCGCCCTTTGCGGGTTTTCAACCTTGCGAGCTCAGTTTTTATACTTTTCAATTTTTTTTGCGCTCTAACTTTTGCCTAGGTTGCCCTTTCGGGTTTTCGGCCTAGCGAGCCTCTCAGGGGTAATATTTTTTCAACTTGTCCATGTTGATCGGTTGGGAGAACTCTAGGCCATCTAGATCCATCAGAACCACAGCTCCACCTGACCAGATAGCTTTGATGATGTAGGGATCAGTCCAATTGGGTTTGAACTTGCCCCTTGGGTCGTGGATGGGAGCTCGGTTGTCCTTGAGCACCAAATCTCCTTTCTTTAGATTCCTGGACTTAACCTTCTTGTTGAAAGCCCGGGCAATTCTGCGCTGATAGCCTTGAATATGGTACAGTGCTTTCAGTCTCCTCTCGTCAAAAAACATGAGTTCCGTAAATCTACTCTGCTGCCAATCTGCTTCGGCTATTTGACACTTAGCCAATACTCGTAATGACGGAACCTCAATCTCGATAGGTAGAACGACCTCCATCCCATAAACCAATGAATACGGAGTCGCTCCGGTAGAAGTTCTGATTGAAGTCCTGTAGCCCCACAGAGCAAATGGCAGCGTGCACTTTGCCCTCAGCACTTCGTATCCTGCTCTGTTTTCCACAGTTATGGGTCTATGTGTATTTCCCGACATTGGCCCCGGAGATGTTGGTAGGGGGACTCTTCGTGACCCCATACTCACTGGTATTCGAAGGCCAGCACCGGCCAAGACCTCGGGAGTCTCTCCTTTACCTGCGACAGTATTTCGACACGGTGCGCTCATCGGAGGTACTTCAGAACTCTCAGTTCTTTCTGTTTTCATCTTTGATTTGTCCTGTACATC
>NW_021024659.1:1295020-1306307 GCF_004153795.1 Camellia sinensis | reverse complement strand
CCTTCCGGCCGCTCCTTCCTAACCCCATCCCAGGGATGATACAATATCAATGGTCTCCCCTGCTCCGGTGGCGACAACACGGGCGGGTTCTGTAAATATTTCTTGATCTGTTCAAAAGCAGCTTGGCATCGGCCGTCCCATTGGAATTTAATACCTTTCTTCAGGAGACCAAAAAGTGGTTCACAAGTCAAGGTTAATTTTGAGATAAACCGTCTTATGAATTGCACTTTACCCAGAAAGCCTCGCACCTCCTTTTCAGTCCTTGGTGGTGGCATTTCTAAGATGGCCTTGATCTTTGAAGGGTCGACCTCGATGCCCCTTTGTGTAATCAGAAATCCCAGCATTTTTCCCATTGTAACACCAAACGTGCCCTTCTGAGGATTTAGCCGCAACCGAAATTCTCTGATCCTTTGAAAGAACTTTTGCAAGGCGGTGTAGTGGCCCTCTCTCTTTGGACTTGACAATCATGTCGTCCACGTACACCTCAACCTCTTTCTGGATCATGTCGTGCAATATTGTGGTCGCGGCCCGTTGATAAGTAGCTCCGGCATTCTTCAACCCAAATGGCATTACTCTGTAGCAGTATGTTCCCCACAGGGTGGTGAATGCGGTCTTTTCTCTGTCTTCTGGTGCCATTACTATCTGATTGTACCCTAAGAAGCCATCCATGAATGAGAGCAAAGCATGCCCTGTTGTGAAATCTACCAACTCATCAATATGCGGCAAGGGAAAGTCGTCCTTCGGACTAGCTCTGTTCAAATCCCTGAAATCCACGCATACCCGGATCTTGCCATCCTTCTTTGGCACTGGAACGATGTTGGCCAACCAAGTCGGGTATTCGGATACCAGCAAGAAGCCTGCATCGATCTGCTTCGTGACCTCTTCCTTAATCTTAAGAGCCCAGTCGGGGCGGATCCTTCTGAGTTTCTGCTTGACAGGTCAGGCTTCGGGGTCAAGGGGGATCCGGTGCTGTACAATCTCAGGATCGATCCCAGGCATGTCTTCGTAGGACCACGCTAAAACATCTTTGAAATCTTTTAATAAAGCGACTAAGCGCTCGCGTTCCTCCGAAGACAGCGTGGACCCGATCTGGACCAGCCGCGGGTCCTCCTCAGTACCAATGTTCACGGTAATGATTTCATCCGTTAAGGGTTTGACAAATCTCTCCTGCTCCTGCTCAATTAAACGTTGTAAAATCGGAGGAATTGCGTCCTCGTCGTTTTCATCAAAATTTTGAAAGTCTGAGTTTATGCAATAAATTAAGGGCACAGAAAAGTACTCAGAAACCACAGTTACTTGATTCTCATTAAGCTCATCCAAATCGTCCGAAATCTCGGTTACAACAGACTCAAATGAGAAAGAAAAAGACGACCTGGACATAACTGTGGCATTTGGGTTATCATCCCCAGGATTACCAGACTTAGACTCAGTCGAGCTGGAACCTGATTCCGACTCACAGGACTCGGTGGAATAAGATTCCGGCTCACTACCTGACTCGGTGTTGCTGGACAAGAATCCCTCCTCGTACTGCCAAGTGAGAGAGGGTGCGATAGATGCATCCAAGATAGTCGCTGGAAGGCCCGCAGCTGTTTCATCCCCAATCATGGAAACCGAGGAGTTATCCCCCAAGCACTTTTGGTCGATCGAAGGATCTGAAAGTAGACACGCCAGCGCTACCCCCATCTCAAGTTCGGTGCTCTCAGAATCTACTGCCTTACACTGCCCAATCTCAGCTGATGGGTCTGTCTGCTCTTCGGCAACGTCATCCCCGGGTAGTTGCAGGTTGAAGAAGATCTCGAAACCAGGCACGCGCTTGCTCTTCGCGTTCAGCCATGGCTCTGGGAAGCCGCAAAATGGAAAGTCTTTCCCCTCCCGGACGAAGCGTCCGTTTAGGGTACCCTGAATGGACCGATGCATTAATTCAAAAGGCTTCCCAGCCTTCTTTGCTCTAGCTCTCCCAGCCATCTCTTTACCCTTCCTCACCCAGTCCTCTTTGGTGGGCAGATAACCCAATCCAAAGGTGTGAGGGTTGTGTGGCACTTCAGCCAATGCTGCGACGCCTTTCCGGCCGCTCCTTCCCAATCCCATTCCGAGGATGTGTTGTAGCTTGTTCATGAGGTAGACGGATTGAGCACTGACGTACACCCTCTCATTGACAGCCATAATATTCTGCACCACTCGAGCCTCAGCCAAAGTGAACCCTGATAAGAACACATCCTCAGTGCCATGCTCGATTTCCAATACTAGTGTGGACACTTCCGGCGGCGGATGGATTGATGAATTCCTGAAGACAATAGCTACCCCCTTCCCGTGAGGGTATTTCCGCATCTGATGTAAAGTGGAAGAGACTGCCTTGACCTGGTGCAACCACGGTCGCCCCAAAAGTAGGTTAAAGGTTGCGGGAACGTCCAAGACATGGAATTCAATGTTGTGTTGTCCTGGACCAACCTGGGTTTGAATTTTGACAGTCCCCATCACTTCCCTGCTAGTGTTATTGTATGCTCTGATTACCTGAGTAGTTGGGACGAAGTCTGCGGGCTTCAACCTAATTGCATACGCTGTTCTGGTTGGGCAGACATTAATGGCAGACCCGGTATCAACAAGTACCACCGGTATCCACTTGTCTCTACATTCCACGGAAATGTAGAGGGGTTTGTTGTGATTTGTGCCCTCAGGCGGTAGTTCTTTGTCTGAAAAGGTTAATGCCGGGGAACCTCCTCCCGGAAAAACCAGCCCAACCAGCTGTTCTGGTGTAGTATCTATGGAGAGTTTGGACTTGTCCATAGGAGATAAGACAGCTTGCCTATGTACTCGCGACGCCATAAGCAGTCCCCAGATGGAGATGTCTACTTGTATCTTCTTTAGCTGTTTCAGTGCAGCTTCCTCTTTAATCTGCTTCTCCTTCTGTTTCTCAACTTCCCTATCCTTCCCGGATGCCTCGGGTCGGTCTATGTGCGGGGGCTTGAAGTACCGCCCACTTCTCGTCATGTGATCAACCTCATCGAGGTACCAAGTGTCATCCGGTTGATTGTTTCCCCAGTCTTTCGTCTGTGTGGGCAAGACATAAGTCATCGTCTTCCCACCACATTCCACTGGCATTCAGAAGGCACCTGTTTGGTTCGGGCATGTTCGTACTCACAGCACTTTCAGCCCGATGCTCACAGCATCCTCTGTTCTTGTGCCCGCAGCACTTTCGATCCCTTCATGGATCTTGGCTTTTCCGGTTCTCTCAGAACCCTGTTGTTCCACCTGCGTCAGTGCAGTTTGTTGTTCAACCTTCACAATGCTTCCATCCTGAGCAAAATTCTTCGTACCGGCGCTCTCCGGCAATATAATCTGACTTCCGGCCTTTCCGGCCACAGCTGATACCCTCGCCCCTGTCGGGCCCTGTTCTGGTTAGGATTCTCCCACTACATCTGGTTGATCATCGAGCCATCCAGTGGCCTCTGCGGATTCCTCATAGTCAAACCAGTTGACTGCCGCGTCCCCTGATTCTTGATCATTGAAAAATTGTAGGTTGGCAAAGTCCTCCTCTACAGCTGTCAGATCATTTGCCCATTGCTCAAATCCATCCTCCCGGATCACACACAGCTCTTCCGTCTCTGGCAATTCTATACCCAGCCCAATCTGGCTCGTTGATAAGATGTACTCACTTGGATCATAGGCTCCCTCAACAAAACTCTGTTCAATCCCAGACTCAACAATCCCATTCTCTCTAGAAGCCTGCCCTTCCCCATCTTCGATGGTCACCACCGTCGGCTCTGGTTGGGTTGTGGAGATGTCCAACATGCACAAGAAGTCAGTGCAGTCAGGGAGGAACACCTCCGGCTTAGGTAGATGGGTAGGAGTAATATAGATGCTAGGATCGTAAGACACGACCCCAGTATGGATAAGATTGACTCTTTTGGGAGGTGGAGTTTGGTTGTGTGTAGGGAGGGGGTTGGTTGTGACGTTGGGTTTTTCTGGTGGCAAAATCACATTTTCATCAACGAGGTCTTGAATCTCGTGACGCAGCCTGAAACATTGGTCAGTATCATGGCCGTGCTGCTGGTGATATGCACAGTATTTGGCTGGGTTATGAGAGGGAGGGAGTGGATTCGGCAATGGCCTCAGGTCTAGGGGTTTTAGGTGCCGCTTTCTGATCAAGACCCCCAGAGCCTTAGACAAAGGCATGTACAGTGGGGTGAAGGTTCTTTGGCCTCTGGGAGGGTATTTAGAGGTTTGAGCATTGCTTCCGGATGCACCGGAGAAGGGTGTGGCTGCCATAGGCCTTGGAAGAGGAGGGGGAATGGTGGTGACCATGTTGACCTTCGAAGCTCTTGCGTTTGCAGCGCCACTTGGGCCTGCATTGTTGTTACGGTTGAAAGTCCTCCTCGGTTGCTCCCTATCCTGGTCAATCAGACCTTGTTTCATTGCGTCTTCGATTTGTACCCCCATCTCATGTAAATCTGAGAAGGTGGGAAAGGGGAGTACAATCATTCTCTGCATCAACTTTGTTTGGAGATTGCGCACAATCATCCGGATTTGGTCCTTATCAGTGGGCCTCAAAGTCATCATTGACGCCTTTGCCCTCCACCGGGTTACAAAATCTGAGAAAGTTTCCTTGGGCTCCTGCCTTGTCGTTTCGAGATCACGAGTTGTAATCTCAATCTGAGTGTTGTACGAGTATTGCGCGACAAAGGCCTCAGCCATTTCATCCCAGCTTCTTTTTACTTCATCCTCTAACTTTGCGTACCAGATGGCGGCCACACCTGACAGGGTTCGGCCGAACAACGAAAACTTTTGTGGTCAGGTTAGGCCCATTGGCCGCAGGATGTCTAAGAATAGCCGAAGATGGACCATGGGGTCTCCGGATCCGTCGAAACGGTCAATTTGCGGCATCTTGAAATTATCGGGCAATGTTACGGCCACATCGGTATATCCGTCCTCGATATCCGGAATAGCCTTTACCCCTTGTGATTTCTTGAAGAGCTTCTCAAGCTTGCTCAGTTTCAGAGCTGTATGGTCAATCTCGAACTCGAAGGGAGAGTCCGGGTGGTTGGGTGTATGGGTCTTGGACAGTTGAGGCAGAAGCGGGGGCGGAGCTGGCCCCATTGGAAGGTCCGTGTCCTCTTGTAGGTTCTGGATATTTGGCACGGTGTTCTGGGTGCTTGGCAGAGCGTTCTGGACAGTAGGTGCCTGCTCGGGTAATGGAGCCCTTGGCGGATGAGGAACTTGATATGAAGCAGATGCCGCATTCTGCTGTTGCAGTCTGGTAATTAGCTCGGCTTGCTGGGCCATGATCGCGGCCTACTGTTTGGAGAATTCCGCTTGACGGGCGGCATCCTCTTGCATTTGTCTCATGCTCTCCTGCATCTGGTGCATTAGGGCCTCCATCCCTGATGTATTTTGCTGATCCATCAGACTAACTAGTATGTCTATTTCTATAGCAGCAATTGAGACCTCAGTCCTATTGTCTTCTAATGGAGTAACCCACTGTTCTGACAACCTCTGTTTTGATACACTGCGCTTTCTCGGCCTTCTTCTGGCAACCAGGGGTAGAGAATGAAACACTGGCTGTCCGTCAATTAGATCCTCAGATCGATTGAGTCGACGACCTCGTGTCCAAAGTGCTTGGGGAATATCTGCTGGGTTGGAAGCAATTGTGCTAGAACTGCCCTAGTAAAAAGATAAATGAAGCAATAAGGAAATAAATAAACAGATAAACGGACAGCATAACAGCTTAAAGTAAATGCATGACACACAGTCGGGCATAACAACACACGGTCGACAAGCTGAATACACACTGTCCTCTAACACTGATTATTATCCCTGAATCACTGCCCCCAACACTGAATCTCTGATATCCGCAGATAACTGATTCTCAAATACTGACTGATGCCCACAGGCCTGATACCCACAATATTGAACTGACGCCCGCAGGCCTGATGCCCAAACCCAGTAAACTGATACATGCATTCGTATGGAGACGCACCCCAAAAGCACATAACAAGTAAGTGAGAGCCAAAACACCCCTATGTTGGGGTAGGGTTTCCCTGTCCTATTTTGTCAGGAGCTAGGGCTTCACTACGCACGCAGCGGTTTCAAACAACCTATAAACGGGTAAGAAACCTATCCTAGTTTGGAATGGTCACTACGGATTTGAATATGCACTAGGTCGAATGGTCAAAAGGATGCCCCGGTAAAACTGGGGTTTGTGTTCCCATACTGGCAGAGCCCACAACCGGTCAGCCTTATGGTCATGTCTTGACAAGACAAGCCTCCGGCAAACCGTTCAGGAATAGCAGATGGCAAACACGGTGTCCTAAGCGCACCAATGCAAAATGCAATGCCAAGAAACACATAAGTGTAGTCAAAACCAGATATCATGAGTTCGAGTCAAGTTCTCTAAGTCCCCAGCGGAGTCGCCAGAAACTGTAGACGTCCCCCGAACGCCCCAGGAGGGACGAGCTCCCGTTCCGCTCATTATTGGGGTCACTACAGCTCAGGAATCTCAAATTCTCACGGTTCTAAGTCTGAACCAAAGAGTCCAAATCTGACAAATCGTTTTGAGAAAAACAGATTTTTGAAAGAAGTGCCAAACATGGACTGCTTTGCCAGATACAGAGTCGCCACCTAAATATTTTTGGGAAATTTAGGAAACCCTGACTCGTTTGCCTAAGGCCACATGCCCGTTGTAGACGCGCCCGCGGAGGGGGACCTCGCTACTACAGTTCGGACTCGCGATTTGTCACGGTTCTAAATCTGAACCAAAGAGTCCAAATCTGGCAAATCATTTTGAGAAACAGATTTTTGAAAAAGTAGTGCCAAACATGGACTGCTTTGCCAGATACAGAGTCGCCACCTAAATATTTTTTTTATGGGAGAATTTAGGAAACCCTGACTCGGTGCCGAAGGCCACATGTTCGTCATCACCGGAGTTGTCTGGGCTCGGGAGCTTGGGTACGATCGGGGAAGGTCAGCTATGAGCACCCCCTTTTGCCCGGTCCGAAGACCGGCCTCTACTAACCGTGATATCCAATTTTTGAAAACATTGTGAGTTCTTATACCGAACCGTGATATCTGTTTTTGAAACTTTATGTGTTCTTAAACCAATTATTAGCCTAGAATTACTTATGTTATGCGCGCAGCAAACAAGTATAGACTAGATTGCCTAATTTGGAAATAAGCATTGCATATCCGTTTGTTTTGAAAAACGTTTTGGATTTGCTACTCGTAAGTAGGCTAAAAACACGGATTTCAATGAGTTCTTCCAACTCAAACAATCCAACCTCATCCACAGGCATCCAAGCAGTTATAACACATAAGCATCTAGCCACATGTAAGCATGCTGTCATGGCAACATTCACACTCATGCGATATGGCTAAAGCGGAAATACTTACATCGTACTCCGTGCCAAAACAAAGAACTCGTTAGCAAACATGCATGATCCAAGTCCATGTTAAGTGCTAACGCATCGCATACCAAGTGTTGCTAGAATAGGCTCGGCTATCCTAACATGGCATGTGAGAATGCACAACTATCACATATTCAGTTAGAATTTGAAGTACAAATGCAGTTAGCGTGATGTACCGAGCCTAATGCATGCAATACAAATGCATGGATGCAGCACATGCATAGCATAAGGCATGCTAAATTAAACGTGCCCTAATCTACCATCGTAAGCAGGTAAATAAAAGGAAGAAAGAAGTGGGGATTGGAAGACATACACACCCCCCACACACCCTTATTACAGATTTGCCCTCGCTCGGAGGGACCAAATAAATATTACAATTAATTAACTACGCAAGCTATTTAATAATTACAAATAATTAATTTAATTAAAAAATTAAATTAAGCTAAATGAAAAACAGTAAACCGCCTCGGGAAACGCGCGCCATGCATAGGCTGCCTCTGTTTTCCTTCCTTCACTCCTCTGGAGGCTGTCAAAAACCTCAGGACTGCATCCTGGACACTGGGGAGTGCCACCGGCTGAGTGGATACCACCGGCACTGTGTGTAAGCCATCGGCACAAAATGAAGCTGTCGACAGAGTAAATTGTTGCCGGTCGGCACCTTACACTGCCGGTCGGCAGAGTGTTCCTGCAGAATCTGCAAATGACAGCAACAGAGGGCAAGGCAAAGCATGGCAGCACAATTCAAGGCTATATGCACCAACCATGTCCCTTATCATGATAATGACTCAAAGGGCATGTGCCTCGATTCTCGACCATCAATCACGTATTTCCATGCATGATGGCCTAAAGAATCAAGTATGCAACTTTGATTTCAAATGCAATGCAAGTCAAATCAAACCAAAGTCCTAATCCCTATCACCAAATCAAGGGACAAGGAATGCATGCAAGATGCGATGCAACCTAAGCATACAAGCTAAGGATGCAACATGGCATGGCAACTAACTTATGCAAGCATACAAGCATACATATGGTAATGCAAATGGATGCAAAGATGGTCTTAAACATGAATTAGGCAACTCTAAAATAGGCCTATAAACAGTAGCCATAATGCTAAAATGAGGGGCCAAATACACGTGCACACCATACACATATCGAAAGGCCAACATTTAAGCACGAATTGAACAACTCTCAAACACATTGAAAGGGGGAATCATGGACTAATTAGCATGCATTATGAACTCTAAAATCATGCTATAAAAAGGTGCCAAACCAAGTTAAACAAGACAAGCAAATGCATGCAGTGGTCCAAGTACTTGAAGCAAGTCATGAAGCTTTGAAGCACGTTTATCAACAACAACGATGACATACATTAAGCAACATAAAAAAACAGGTTTTTGCATGTTAAAACAAGGCTAAAGGACTACTTAGATGGCATCTAAGTGGCTCAAATTTAGAGGCATGCACCAAAACACCAAAACAGGAGCATGCAACACATACTTCCAAAGCATTAAAGAGGCATGCAAGGCAATCAAACAAGCATGAAATGGGACTGAAATAACATTTAGGATGACCAAATCACAAAATCATGCAAAGTGTCATGCTACACACTCACATGCTCAAGGCCAACAAGCCTAAATACAAAGGAGCTATACCAAGCATGCTAAAATCGTCCCAAACACTTATGGACAGACCTAAAACATGTCAGATAGCACATAAATTCACAAATGTAAGCCTAAAACATTCTCCAACAAAGGCTAATCAACCTAAGACATGTTAAGGCATAACAAGGCATTACAAGCAACTATGCTAAGCATGCATGGAGTAACCAAAACCAACTTAAAATCATGTTATTATTATGGATATATAAGCATGAAAAACACCAAACATGCTCAACACACACTCAGGCATAATGCTCTCTCAAGAGGCCAAAATATGCCCTTTTCAAGACAACAAGGAGAGGCGGTAGCCCTCTCCTTCTTGGGACTTCAAGGCATCATCTTCACCACTGAAATCCCTCAAGATTTCAGTGGTGAAGAGACCTCAACACCAAATCCCGGAGCAAGCACAAAACGGCCTAAAATGAGGCCTTTCAAGGCCTAAGGGGGTCAACCACCCTCAACAACAAAACACTCTTAAAACAATAAAGAGGATTAAAAACAGAACTTTTTTATGTTTATACAATAAGCACAAAAACAGCTCTAAGATAGGTAGAAAATCAATGCAAATTGGGGAAAAAAGGTGTAAGTTTCTTACCCTTGATGATCCCTTCACAAATGGTGCTCCAAGGCCTCCTTTAGCTTGGATCCAACACCAAAACTTCAAAACCAGTCCTTAGAACCTCAAGAGCCAAAGGAAGGTGAAACACTAGGTGTTTGTGTGCCAATAGTATGAAAAACACTATTTTGCACACACAAGAGGGAAAAAAAGAGAGATAGGATGTGTATCTAATCCTAAACCCTAAACCAGACTTGGTCTGTATTTTTCTTGCTCCCTCCAATGTCCAAAATCTCCAATCCTTGCCACAAGAGAGAGACCTCCTCTATATGTCTTGTAAAGCTTACAATTACAAGACAAGCTTTACAAGAGGGAGATCCCTCCATACACGTGTATGGAGGGAGTAAAAGCAAGACAGCTGTCTAAAAATATCTGCAAAAGCAGAATGAACAGCAATCGGCCGCCAAAAATGCCATCTTGGCCAAAAAGAGTGCGACCGGCACAAAATAGTGCTGACCGGCAACAAATAGTGCCGGCGGCAAACTATATTGCCGGTGGCAGCAAAAACCAGCCGGTGGCCTCTAGCCACTGCCGGTGGTGGGTGGGGATGGTCTACAAGCCCACCCTGCTCACAAGGGCAAGATGCAAGTGTTTGGTGCAAAACCAGACACTAAACGGTCGAGTTCGGGATCCTGAGGCAAGGCGCGCGAGCCGAGACCTCCGGAACTCCAAACGACACAAACATGGATAATCACCGAGTGTTCAAACGGTGACGTCCAAGTCTAGGACGGTCAAAATGGGGTGTCTACACCCCTCATCACCAAAGTTGCCTCGGCTCGGGAACTTGGGTACGATTGGGAAGGTCACTTCATGAGCACCCCGCTCGCCCGATCAAAGATCGGCCTCTACTAACCATGATATCAAATTTTGAAAACATTGTGTGTTCTTATTCCGGTTATTAGCCTAGATTACTATGTGATGTGCACAGCATACAAGTATAGACTGGGTCGCCTGAATTGGAACGAAACATTTTATGTTTGTTTTTGAAAGATGGTTTGCTACTCGCAAGTAGGCTTGAATGCAGATTTGCCACCCTCAGGTGGGCTTAGGAAAAGATGGTTTTGCCACTATCTAGTGGGCTTAAACACACATTTGATGAATTGTTCCAATTCAAATAACCCAACCTTCACCCACAGGCATTCAGGCAGTTATATCACATAAGCAAATAGCCTCATGGTAAGCATGTTATTCATGGCAGTCACTCACACGCATGTAAGGATGCTAAAGCATAAAACTTACCGAGTACTCCAAGCCAAAACAAAAGCTAATTAGAAATCCATGCATGATCCTAATTATACAGAAATACCTAATGCAACACATGCAAAAGTGCAACTATAGCAGGCTCGGCTATTCTAAACATGGCATATAGATGCAACAGCTAACATGTATTCAACTTGGAATTGAAAATACAATGCAGTTAGTATGATGCGCCGAGCCCGGTGCATGCAAAACAGATGAATGATGCAAACATGCTGTCATACTGTATGCTAATTGAAACATGCCCTAATCAACCATCATAAGCGGATAAATAAAAAGGGAGAAAAGACGTGGGGGTAGAAGACATGCATCACACACATGCACACTTATTACAATTATCGCCTCGCACAGAGGGTCGG
>NW_021024659.1:1284203-1294995 GCF_004153795.1 Camellia sinensis | reverse complement strand
CTAGATCGCATTTTTGTATGTGTTGCATTAGACATTTTGTATAGTTAGGAATCATGCATTTTTTTTCTAACTCATATCTTCTTAGGTTGGAGTACTAGGTGAGTTTTTAGTGCTTTAGCATACTTGCATGAGTGTGAGCGATTGCCGTGTCTAGCATGTTTTCCATGAGACTAAATGCCTACTACTTCCATTGCAAGTTATCTTTCATCTAACCTAGCTTGCTTACACCACCTATATACATCATATACAACCTTGCCTTACCATCCTAAAGCCTTGGTTGATCTTGAGGAAGTGTAATTCAAACTTGAGAGTGCATTGAAACTAAGTTTGAAACTCCAAGAACAAGCTTACTTCTTAAAAGGTATAAGCTTGTTTTCTCTTCTCTCTAAACATGGCATGTGAGAATGCGCAACTATCACATATTCAGTTTTTGAATTGAAGTACAAATGCAGTTAGTGTGATGTACCGAGCCTAATGTATGTAATACAAATGCATGGATGCACACATGCATAGCATAAGGCATGCTAAATTAAACGTGCCCTAATCTACCATCGTAAGCAGGTAAATAAAAGGGAAGAAAGAAGTGGGGATTGGAAGACATACACACCCCCCACACACCCTTATTACAGATTTGCCCTCGCTCGGAGGGACCAAATAAATATTACAAATTAATTAACTACGCAAGCTATTTAATAATTACAAATTAATTAATTTAATTAAAAAATTAAATTAAGCTAAATGAAAAACAGTAAACCGCCTCGGGAAACGCGCCGCCATGCATAGGCTGCCTCTGTTTTCCTTCCTTCACTCCTCTGGAGGCTGTCAAAACCTCAGGACTGCATCCCTGGACACTGGGGAGTGCCACCGGCTGAGTGGAATCACCACCGGCACTGGTGTGTAGCCATCGGCACAAAATGAAGCTGTCGACAGATAAATTGTTGCCGGTCGGCACCTTACACTGCCGGTCGGCAGAGTGTTCCTGCAGAATCTGCAAATGACAGCAACAGAGGGCAAGGCAAAGCATGGCAGCACAATTCAAGGCATATATGCACCAACCATGTCCCTTATCATGATAATGACTCAAAGGGGCATGTGCCTCGATTCTCGGACCATCAATCACGTATTTCCATGCATGATGGCCTAAAGAATCAAGTATGCAACTTTGATTTCAAATGCAATGCAAGTCAAATCAAACCAAAGTCCTAATCCCTATCACCAAATCAAGGGACAAGGAATGCATGCAAGATGCGATGCAACCTAAGCATACAAGCTAAGGATGCAACATGGCATGGCAACTAACTTATGCAAGCATACAAGCATACATATGGTAATGCAAATGGATGCAAAGATGGTCTTAAACATGAATTAGGCAACTCTAAAATAGGCCTAAAACAGTAGCCATAATGCTAAAATGAGGGGCCAAATACACGTGCACACATACACATATCGAAAGGCCAACATTTAAGCACGAATTTGAACAACTCTCAAACACATTTGAAAGGGGGAATCATGGACTAATTAGCATGCATTATGAACTCTAAAATCATGCTATAAAATGGTGCCAAACCAAGTTAAACAAGACAAGCAAATGCATGCGAGCATGGTCCAAGTACTTGAAGCAAGTCATGAAGCTTTGAAGCACGTTTATCACAACAAACATGACATACATTAAGCAACATAAAAAACAGGTTTTTGGCATGTTAAAACAAGGCTAAAGGACTACTTAGATGGCATCTAAGTGGCTCAAATTTAGAGGCATGCACAAACACCAAAACATGGAGCATGCAACACATACTTCCAAAGCATTAAAGAGGCATGCAAGGCAATCAAACAAGCATGGAAATGGGACTGAAATAACATGTAGGATGATCCCAAATCACAAAATCCATGCAAAAGTGTCATGCTACACACTCACATGCTCAAGGCCAACAAGCCTAAATACAAAGGAGCTATACCAAGCATGCTAAAATCGTCCCAAACACTTATGGACAGACCTAAAACATGTCAAGATAAGCACATAATCTTCACAAATGTAAGCCTAAAACATTCTCCAACAAAGGCTAATCAACCTAAGACATGTTAAGGCATAACAAGGCATTACAAGGCAACTATGCTAAGCATGCATGGAGTACCAAAACCAACTTAAAATCATGTTATATTATGGATATATAAGCATGAAAAACAACCTAAACATGCTCAACACACACTCAGGCATAATGCTCTCTCAAGAGGCCAAAATATGCCCTTTTCAAGGACAACAAGGAGAGGCGGTAGCCCTCTCCTTCTTGGGACTTCAAGGCATCATCTTCACCACTGAAATCCCTCAAGATTTCAGTGGTGAAGAGACCTCAACACCAAAATCCCGGAGCAAGCACAAAACGGCCTAAAATGAGGCCTTTCAAGGCCTAAGGGGGGTCAACCACCCTCAAACAACAAAACACTCTTAATAAACAATAAAGAGGGATTAAAAAACAGAACTTTTTTATGTTATACAATAAGCACAAAAACAGCTCTAAGATAGGTAGAAAATCAATGCAAAATTGGGGAAAAAAGGTGTAAGTTTCTTACCCTTGATGATCCCTTCACAAATGGTGCTCCAATGGCCTCCTTTAGCTTGGATCCAACACCAAAACTTCAAAACCAGTCCCTTAGAACCTCAAGAGCCAAAGGAAGGTGAAACACTAGGTGTTTGTGTGCAATAGTATGAACTAAACACTATTTTGCACACACAAGAGGGAAAAAAAAGAGAGATAGGATGTGTATCTAATCCTAACCCTAAAACCAGAGCTTGGTCTGTATTTTTCTCTCCCTCCAATGTCCAAAATCTCCAATCCTTGCCACAAGAGAGAGACCTCCTCTATATGTCTTGTAAAGCTTACAATTACAAGACAAGCTTTACAAGAGGGAGATCCCTCCATACACGTGTATGGAGGGGAGTAAAAGCAAGACAGCTGTCTAAAAATATCTGCAAAAGCAGATGAACAGCAATCGGCCGGCCAAAAATGCCTATTCTTGGCCAAAGAAGAGTGCCGCCGGCAAATAGTCCTGACGGCAACAAATGTTATGTGGCCGGCTGATTCTGGCAGCAAAACCCACGGTGGCCTCATAGCCATGCCGGGTGGTGGGTGGGGATGGTCTACAAGGTCCCCTGCCTCTTGTCTCAAAAGGGCAGATGCCAGTTGGTTGTGGTTGCCAAAACCAGACACTAAACGGCGAGTTCGGAGATCTCTGAGACAAGCTGCGCGAGCCCGAGACCTCCGGAAACTCCAAACAAACACAAAATGGATAATCAGCCGAGTGGTTCAAAACCGGTGACGTCCAAGTCTTGAGGACGGTCAAAAATGGTGTCTTACACCCTCATCACCAAAAGTTGCCTCGGCTCGGGATACTTGCGGACGATTGGGAGGTCACTTCATGGAGCACCCCCGCTCGCCCGATCAAAGATCGGCCTCGTACTAAACCATTGATATCAAATTTTGAAAACAGTTGTGTGTTCTTATTCCGGTTATAGCCTAGATTACTATGTTGATTGCACAGACATACAAGTATAGACTGGGTCGCGCCTGAATTGAACGAAACATTTTATGTTTGTCTTTTGAAAGATGGTTTGCTACTCACGCCAAGTAGGCTTGAAATGCCAATTTTTGCCACCCTCAGTGGGCTTAGGAAAAGATGTTTGCACTATCTAGTGGGCTTTAAAACACACATTGATGAATTTTCCAATTCAAATAACCCAACCTTCACCCACAGCATTCAGGCAGTTATATCACATAAGCAAATAAGCCTCATGGTAAGCGATGTTATTCATGCCAGGTCACGTGACGGGGACGCATTAAGGATGCTAAAGCATAAAAACTTACCGAGACTCCAAGCCAAAAACAGAAAGCTAATTAGAAATCCATGATGATTCGCTAATTATCACAGAAGAACCAATGCAACACATTGCAAAAGTGCAACTATAGCAGGCTCGGCTATTCTAAACATGGCATATGAACTGCTACAACTAATAAGTATTCAACTTGGAATTGAAAATACAATGCAGTTAGTATGATGCGCCGAGCCCGGTGCATGCGATACAGATGAATGATGCAAACATGCTGTCATACTGTATGCTAATTGAAACATGCCCTAATCTAACCATCATAAGCGGATAAATAAAAGGGAGAAAGACGTGGGGGTAGAAGACATGCATCACACACATGCACACTTATTACAATTATGCCCTCGCACAGAGGGTCCGAATAAAATAATATACAGTCCCAAATAAATAGTACAGTCCAAATAATTACAAAAATCCTAATTAATTACTGAATTAACTAAGAAAACAATAAATTGGCATACAAGCCAGGGACTGCCTTGACTCTTTTCCGGATGATGAATGATGCATGCTCGGGTTGCCTTCGCACAGAAATCCACTGCGATGCCCCAATTAGCCTCTGTTTTGCAATGATTTCTTGGAAAGCGCGCCAAGCCTCGGAAGACTGCTGATTCTTGATTTGCTGCAACAGAGAGCAGGAAAAGGGCATGGCAATGTATTTTCACAAATGTATGCATGCCGCGATCCTCGTGCCACCAATCACACATCTCGATGCATGATGGCCGAGGAGTCGAATTGTGCAACTCAATATAGAATGAATGCACATGAAAACACAACAAAACCTAAACTCCATCATGGATAATCCGGAGTGTCGGTGACTGGGAATTGAGACACGTTCCGTCACTCGGAGTACGAAACGTACCTCGTTTCCCGTGCTCGGGTAACGCCTATCCCAAGCACAATGCAGTATGCATGACATGCATGAATGCAACTAATATACAACCTAGCATGCACAAGGCTATGAAATGGCATATACGATGCACGAGGTAACATGGCATACACAATGCGCTAACATACAACCTAGCATACACAATGCTATGAAATGAAATGGCATACACAATGCACAAGGGACTTACACCAACATGAGTGGACCTCAGCCACACTCACATAAGAGGCCATACGATAAAAAATGAGACTCTCGAAGTACGTGCACGCATGCACGCAAACCGAGGACCGACCCTAAGGCACCAAATGCCCCTCTAACAAGACATGGCAAGGCATGGAATATGGCATACTGGCATGCAAATTTCAGCACTAAAATATGACCCAAAACAGCCTCGAATCATGGAAACATGGCTCCCGATGCATGGAATGGGACCCGAAATGCAAAACTAGGCATGCGCGATGACCTATAGGAGAAGATGTACAAGATCACTGATCACAGAGATAAAAAACTGGTGGTTCCTAGGAGGTGTTAGACCACTGGCTCACCAGTTTGAATTGTGGTCCTATTAGTGAACAGATTACTGATCACATGTCAAGACATCAATGATTCCTAGTAGTGGAGAGGCTACTGGTCATATGTCAAAGACATGATGATTCCTAGTAATGAAGAGTCTATTGACCCTATGTCAGGACGTTGTGATTCCTAGTAGTAAAGTGCTCTGATCACAGGTTAAGACATTGTGATTCCTACTAGTAGAAAGTCTACTGACCACATGCTGAGAAATTAGTGATTCCTAGTGATAAGACTACTGCCATGTTATGAAAGTTCCGAATAGTAGACTATTGAATACTGGATTTGTGTTTCCTAATAGTAAAGACTATGGCTTCAGAGTGATAGGTTGGACCAAATATATTTGGTGCTAATTCGGTTGATGACATTTTGGGAATGTATTTCTTGTGATATGATTTTGAGAGTTTTATAATCATTGTGACACAAGGATTTGTTTAAACTTTGTATAAATTCTACAAAGAAGACCTGATTATCCGAACTCCGTAAAAGGAGGATAATAGAAAAAAAAGAGAGAGTACCTCCTCAGTGAAGGCCAATGTCATTGAGCATGGCAAATTTTTAGGATGAGAAGAAGCCCCCTCCTGAACAAGGGCTCTTAGCTGGGGCCAAGGGGTGGTGTTGCAAAGAAGCTGGCATACAAGCCGCGGGAACCTGGTTCTCGTTCTTGGGAAAGTGCTACAACTGTGGTAGCGAGGTTTTTTAGTTTTTACTAGGGTTACATGCCACATCTGCTCCGAGAAGGAGTTGTTTACAACTTTTCAAACGGTTACAAACGGTGAGAAAGTTGTTTATGGAAAACTCTACTACCTCATTGTTGAGGGAAATGTGGTCCTGATGTTAACTCGGAAAAGGTAACCTTGAACGAAGTCCTGTATGTTCCGACATTCGTTAGAATCTTGTCTCAAGATCTCTTCTCAGTAAACATGTTTTTCGCATGGTTTTTTTAGTCTGACAAGTTGTTCTGACGAAACACAAGTGTGAAACTTGTGTTGAAGCGAAGTGGACAAGATCCCGTATAAGTTATGGAAAGGCGTTAAGCCTTCTTATAAATTTCTTACGAATGTGGGGGTGTCTTGTAATAGTGGCGATTCCTACACCCTAACGGGTTAGGATAGGCCCGAAATCTGTGGATTGTATATTCATTGGTTATGCACATAATAGTAGTGCATATCGGTTTCTTTGTTCATAAGTCTGAAATTCAGACATACACAGGAATACCATCATGGAGTCAAGGAATGCATGTTTCTTTGAAGACATTTGTACAACCCCATACTGTTTACCGATTAATGACTGATTGATTACCAATAAACATTGATTACGGTTGAACGGATTATGACTGATAATTGGACTGGTTAAAGTACTGAACTGACTGACTGAAAACTGGAACTGAATTGATGAGTGGTGTATATTAATTTTGTATTCTATCTGTTTGATTGATTATTTGATCTGTTTGTGTTTATGTTTAAATTGTTAATTGAAGCCTTATCGGCGGCCGAATCCGGAATTGATTGATGTTTTAATGATCCTCATAATTAATGTGACTTTATGGTATATTTATCTGAAAACTGATTAGGTATGATAAATTAGATTAAATATTAATCTATTGCTTAAGTTGGCCTTATTTACAAACTATAGTGGCCACTATCTCAATATACCATGTGAGCCTTGTATACACTTGAAACAAACTTTTCCTCAGCCCTCTTCTTGTTCTTGCCGACCTTGAGGGAGAGAGAGAAAAGAACTAGATTTTGTTCTTGAAGAATTGCTTGGTAATTGAAGTATAGATTGCATATTTGAGCTCCCAAACCTTGAATACAAGACTTAGGTAAGGATTTCATCTTCTCATTCTTGTGTTTGAGCTAATTCTTGCATGGTCCATGTTAAATTGTAGAGCTAAGCCATGTTTTAGTTCATACATGTTGATATAGAGCATAAATCCATGCATGCATGTTTGAATTGTTGGATTTTGAGTTGAGTTCATGGCAAATTGTTGCATGCATGACCATGTTTTGAGTATAGTCCATGATTTCATCATGTTTTGGATCAATTGACTCCTTAGAGCATCAAATTGGAGCTTCAAAATGATTTGAATTCATGCATGTTTGCATGTTCATATTGTTCTTGAAATTGAGTTTGAATTAAACACCCTTGGGCTTTGATTTCTCAAATTGAGCTTTGAACCATGTTATTCTATGTGTTTTATAAAGGTTTTCAGAAAATGGGCCCAAGAGGATTGTTTGATGCATTTGAACCTGGTTTTGGCTTGGAGGTGCAATCTGGAATTCCCAGATTTTGCACTTCGCGCTCGAGCGTGGAATCCGAGCATCCGTATTTCTTTGCACTGTTTTACAGTCCGCTCGAGCAGAGGATTGGGCGCTCGAGCGGAGGATTGTGTCTCGAGCTCAGCGGGCGTCGAGCGGAGATTTCACCCATCCAGTACTTTTACAGTACGCTCGAGCGGGAAAGTTGACGCTCGAGCGTATACCTTTGTTGCATGACCGCTCGAGCGGGAAACCTGCGCTCGAGCGGGACTCTGTTTTCTGATTAATTCTGAAACTGTTTTTTTGATACATCTTTGCATCCTCATCCCATCCTAGGCATGATTAGGCCTAGTTTAAGGCATCTTACTGAGGATATAGATGTAGAACACACCGAGGCAAATTAGGGATTAAGTTGTTATCTTTCCCAGCTGTGTAGCTTAGTGTGTTCAATCTGTTAACTGTGTAGGGTTGGCGACTGGAGAGACACGCTCTAGCATACTGTAGCCCAGAACTCTGTGAGTAACGATTGTGTAAAGATATGTTCGAAATGATTATCTTCTGAACAACTGAATGTACTGTTTTCTGAACTAATTACGTTAACTGAATGAATGTATGTCTATATTCTGAACTGTATTGTGGCATCTTTAGCACCTACTGTTTACTGTTACTGACAGAATTCTCTGTCGGTTCCCTTGTTGGAAACCACTACTGTTTACTGACTGATGGCCATCATTACTGTTCGGTCTTTTAAGATCTACTGCTTACTGTACTGTTATGCTAATGGGTGTACCACATATGACTGTACTAACTGAAAGACTGAAATACTGTTTAAATGAACTGCTTTCATACTGTAAGGACATTCATTCTTAACTCTTTAGCTTTATGTTATTCACTGGACTTTAGCCACTGCTCATATATATATGTAGGTGTACAGGCACCAGACCGCGGCTAGGGGCGTCAGGGTTACTCCAGTTTTGTCAAGCCAGCCTATGTGCCTCACTGCGAGGTTCCGAGCCTATCATGTTAAGGCTTAGGGTGTTTTAGAATTTCCCCTTCTGTACCGTCTTACTGTTCTTATAGACTGAATGTTTACTGTACTATTATGCAGGGATTGAGTCCCTAGTCTGAATGATTTAAATAATGTGCATACTGTTCTGTACTGTTTACGTATGAATGTATGAAAAGTCTTTTTGCATTCAGACTGTCACAGCTCATTGGGCATTGTTTCTTTACTGTATTGGCTTCCGCCAGGCCTTGAACTCTGTTTTACTGTACTACTGTTCTGCAGGCTTCGGTAATCTCGGATTACTAGCCGGTTACGGTGCTAAACCCATAGGGCCGGGTTTGGGTCGTGACAACATTTTTCCTTGCCGAACCCATGCAGAGGTTCCAAGGTCTTTGGAGCAATTTGATGAGCTTACTAGTGAGGATGATCATTGTTGATGATCCAGGTGATGATCAAATTGAGGTTTTAGATGAGCCCAGAGGAGTAAAAGGGCTAGACATCCAAATCTTTTGGTCCAGACTTCTTGACTTATATGGTTGAGAACGAACCTCAAACTTTCACAGAAGCTGTGACTTCTCCTGAGAGTCCTTTATGGAAAGAAGCGATCAAAAGTGAGATTGACTCCATCTTACAGAACCACACCTGGGAGTTGGTAGATTTACCTCCAGGTTGTAAGCCTTTAGGCTGCAAATGGATTTTTAAACGAAAGATGAAGGCCGATGGGTCTATTGACAAGTATAAGGCGAGGCTCGTTATCAAAGGGTACAGGCAACGAGAAGGCCTGGATTACTTTGATACGTACTCACCTTAACTATGATAACATCCATTGCTTAGTGATTGCGACAGCAGCTTTGCGCAATCTTAAGATACACCAGATGGATGTAAAGACAGCTTTCTTAAATGGGGATGAAGAAATCTACATGGAGCAACCTGAAGGGTTTTCAGCTCCAGGACAAAGCAAAAAAGTTGTAAACTTGTCAAATCTTTTATGGTTTGAAGCAAGCGCCTAACAATGGCATGAGAAGTTTGACAATGTAATGTTGTCAAATGGGTTTCGAATCACGAATGTGACAAGTGTATTTATGTCAAAGACACTGACAGAGGTTATGTCATTTTGTGTCTATATGTTGATGATATGTCATTATAGGTAGTAACGATGAAATGATCAAAACTACCAAGAAGTTGTTAAACTCTAAATTTGACATGAAGGATATGGCATTGTAGATGTTATTCTGGAATTAAGATTACCAGAATCTCTGGCGGAATTGTACTTTCTCAGTCTCATTATGTTGATAAGATACTTGAGAAGTTTAGTGGATCAGATACGAGTGTGCCATCGACACCTGTAGACTTAGTCTACACTTTACAAAGAATAATAAAGAGAGTGTCTCTCAGTTAGAATATTCTCGGGTAATTGGAAGTTTAATATATCTGATGAGTTGTACTAGGCCAGATATAGCTTACTCGGATAGCAGGCTTAGTAGATACACAAGTAATCCTGATGTTTCTCATTGGAAGGGCATTGTGTGGGTGTTAAGGTATTTACGCTATACTCGGGATTATGGGCTCATTATACTCGATATCTAGCGGTACTTGAAGGATATAGTGACGCGAATTGGATATCAGATATAAAGGACTCAAAGTCCACTAGTGGATATGTGTTCACTCTTGGTGGGGCAGCCGTGTTTTGGAAATCTTCCAAGCAAACGTGTATATCTAGATCAACGATGGAATCAGAGTTTATTGCTTTGGATAAAGCAACGGAAGAAGAAGAATGGCTTTGCCATTTCATTGAAGATATTCCATGTTGGTCTAAACCTGTGCAGCTATTTGTATTCATTGTGATTGTCAATCTGCAATTGGTAGGGCATAGAGTAATATGTATAATAAAAAGTCTAGAACTATCCGTCGTAGACATAATTCCATACGACAACTACTCTCGAATGGAGTTGTCTCTTTAGACTATTAAAGTCTAAGGACAACATTGGGATCCGCTAACCAAAGGGTTAAGTCGAGTGTTAGTCGAAACGTCGTCAAAAGGAATGGGGTTAAGGCCTTTGGAAGTTACCGGAATGGAAACCCAACCTAGTTGACTGGAGATCCCAAGATCTAGGTTCAATGGGACAACTTAATTACGTGTAACGGTGGTATGTCACTGAGGAGGTTAAACCTCCAGCCATTCCTTCTATCAA
>NW_021024659.1:1236465-1284178 GCF_004153795.1 Camellia sinensis | reverse complement strand
TGATGCCTGCAAGTGTAGAGGTTAAGCTGAGCTTTTAATGACTCTTATGTGTTAAGTTGTTGAGCTAAGTATTGCAGGATACTTTAGTAGAGTCACTTATGTGAGTTTGAAGTGGGGCTGCTTCTAGAAGAATTGGGCAGGCCAAGATTCTTTGAAACCACTCGCTGAACCAGGCTAGTGTCCAGGGCCACACAAGGCACACCGGTGAGAACAGAATAGTGGTAGGAGTAATTCCCGTGTGAGATCTATTGTCTCAGTTTACATAAACGGCAGAGCAGTTCAAGATGTCTTATTCACTGATCAGCCAGTAAACTCGATAGGTTTTCACTGGGAAAGGTTCAAAGCCAAAAGCTACCTTCTCTGATGTCGAGGTTAGTCCGTTGTACTCTCTCTCAGAGTCTTTATTGTTAAACGATGTCCGTTTATTGAGTCATTCGGTCAATTTTTATTCATGTGGGGGATTGTTGGAAAAAATAATTTTTGGGGATTTTAATTTAATATTAAAGTGTGGTAACTTTAATTAAATATTAAAGTGGGTCCTAACCATTTTTTGTGTTGGGTCCAAGTGAGCCAAAAACCATTAGGTTTTGAATAAGAAATTGCCAAGAAATTGCTTCATGATGTTAGATTCATAAATAGGATTTTAAAGAGTATTTAAATCTTTTTTCTTGGCTAAAGGGTGTGAATCCTTTGGGCATCCATACTTTTCATTTTGTGGAAAGGGGCTATGGATGCTTGGTGTTTTAATGACTAGCCTTAAAGGCTGGAGGCTTTTCCTCTCTCCCCCATACATGTATAAATTGAGACCCTCCTGTCAAGTTTCAATATAGAAATTTTTTGCTTCCATTTTACAAGTCAGTTTGCCAGAAAGTTCCTACATTGAGAGAGTGCTGCCATTGTTTTGTTCGCTAAGCTAGACAGATAGTGCTTCTGCCGTAGCTGGTTTTGACCGTCGTATCCTGGGAGACAGACGCCGGGTTTCCTCAAGCAATCGACCCGTGAGGCGGCGAAATCTGTTTTAAGGAAACTGCTTCCGTGCAGGTTTCGGTTTTGTCTCTTTACCCTTTATTGTTTTTTGTGTATTTCTGTTGAAATTTAGTTGTAATTATCAGCATATGTTCTTGGTATATAATTTGTTTTCTTCATAAATCTATTAATTTAATTTCACAATTTTGAACAACATTTAATTATTTTGATTAGTTGGGTATGTCAAATTTCGGATTTTTATATGGATTTATTTTATTGTTGTAATCACACTCATGGTTATATGAAATTTAAAATTAATTAGGAACCATAGATAAATTCCTTATACTCCATCATGACTCCATGGATTGTTGTTTTATTTGAGTGATGGTGAGAGTGTACAAAAAAAAAAATGAGGATTATGAGATCTATTTGAATGCCTTAGGCTCGGCATTGTTGTGTTTATTTTTATGTGTGAGATGTTGTGTATATATATATTGTTGTCTCGTTCTCATGAGTAGACGAGTGCTTTGGTTTGCGCGTGTACGTATATGCTAACCATCCGGGGAGTGTGAGTCAAACTCGGGACGATATCCCCGTGCAAGTTTGGCTTCGGAGCGGTGTTAGGTATACGGGAGGCACATGAGATATATGTGTAGGCCGGAAGGGGAGAGCCGAAGTGGTGGAGTTAAGGAATAAAAAATTTAATTATGAATTTATTAGTATACTGTGTATGGTACTGTTATGTACATGATAAAAAAAATAGTAAACGATCTTGATAAATTATGAAATTCAAGCAGAAGCATGTACACGTGATTCTAGACAACTTTTGTGTTGTAATTTTTTATTAAAAAGATCGATTAGAACTTATAATTGGATGACCTTGGTTATTGTCAATTTGATTCATTTTGGTAATGCAGATTTTATAGGCTGTTTTAACCCACGAAACGAGCTCATTTTTATTGGTTTCACATAAATTGAAGTAAAACATTATTCTGCACACTTTTCGTGTTTTGAACTTTTCCGAAAAAAATCATCTTAGGATAGTTTCTGTTCGTTTTCAGTTTCATATTTTTTCGGTTGAAATCCGTCTAGGTTTTTATATCAAGTTTTTCTCTCAACCTGTTCAGTTTATGTTAAATTCTTTTGCGTGGTCTTTTAGGAAATTTAATTCTGTACAACTTTTGTTCTTTGATTTTTGGTCAATTTAAATTATTTAAGCAGGAAACGGTGCATTTTTATACGTATTCAGCAAGTTACTTATGATTAATTTATACAAACATTATTTTTTTTGCAGGACGGTGGGTCTTACTAACTTTTTATGCAGGGCTGACCCACCATATTTCTATTTCTATTTTGTTTATTTTATAATAAATTTACATTTCGTTATATACAGACAAGAAACTAAATGCACCGTATCTCGGGAAACTACCCATTCGTCTTGGTGCGGTTGGAACTACTTGTCTTGTCCTGGAATAAGAATTAAATGTATTTTTGTCTGTGTCTGGTGGACACGTGGGTGTCAATTCTTGTACTCATACCAGTATACCTGTATACTGACCTGTTTTGTCTCTTGGCAACTCGGGTGCATTCTGTTTGAGCACAGCTGAGTTTCTTTTGCAGGATTAGTTGAGGCTATGGTGGTGATAAGAAATAACTATGATCGTAGAGCATGTCGTTTGGACTTCTTTTGTTTTTTGAGCTTAGGTTTGTGAGTAGTTCATGTATTTATTATTTTTTTTTATGACTTTAGTATTGGAATAATTTGGCATGGTTTGTAACCGTAGTTTATTTAAGTTGTTTTGACTAGTTGTTGCTACTTTAATATTTGAGGTATTTGATAGTTATGAGATTATGGTGGATGGTTTGGTTGGCGGCTTAGTTTTTTTTGTTTCATCCCTAGGATTTGGACAATGGAATATTGATTGGGGTTTAGTCATAATTTAATATTTAATTATCCAAATTTTGGAGAGTGACAAAGTTCCCCATCGATCTTGGAGTCGGCACAATGAGGGGAGAGCAGACCGTGGCCAGAGAGTGTTATGTCGCCTTACTTAAAAAAGTCAAGCTTAAGGAGGCTATGATCATTGAAGGACTCGACGTCAGAGACGAGGACGAGCTGGTCAGAGGGGAACCAGTAAAAAAGCTCATCGAGGTCCTCATCGATCCCACCAACCCGGCAAAAACTGCCAAGATCGGCAGCCAACTATCCTCCCAGGCCAAGGTCGACCTCACC
Source organism: Camellia sinensis (assembly GCF_004153795.1). Classification (NCBI taxonomy): domain Eukaryota; kingdom Viridiplantae; phylum Streptophyta; class Magnoliopsida; order Ericales; family Theaceae; genus Camellia; species Camellia sinensis. The sequence goes on along the minus strand of NW_021024659.1, from coordinate 1,280,979 downwards.
GCCCTCCTGATTGAGCACAATGACGTATTTGCCTGGACCCACTCCGACATGCCAGGTATTGACCCCTCTTTCATCACCCACCGTCTCAGCATTGAGCCCCATTCCCGACCCATCCGCCAGAAACTGTGCATCTTCCACCCGAAGCGCAATAACCTTATTGTTTCTGAAGTAGATAAGCGCCTTGAGGCACATTTTATCACAAATGTGGACTACCCCAGGTGGCTATCGAATGTGGTTCTGGTTCGTAAAAACAATGGTAAATGGCGACTCTATGTCGACTACTCCGACCTCAACTGAGCTTGCCCCAAAAACAGCTACCCTCTTCTTCGCATAGATCTACTGGTTGACGCCACGGCCGGCCATCAAATGCTCAGCTTCATGGATGCCTTCTTTGGGTACAACCAAATTCTGATGCACCCATCCGACCAGGAACACACCTCCTTCATCACCGACCGGGGCACCTACCATTACCGTGTGATGCCGTTTGGCTTGAAAAATGCCGAAGCCACTTACCAACGGTTGGTCAATGCCGTCTTCCATCATCAGATAGGCCGGAACATGGAGGTATATGTTGACGACATGCTAGTCAAGAGCAAGCTCTCCACTGATCATCTGGCCGACCTGCGAGAGACCTTCAGCACCCTACGGAAGTACCAAATGAAGCTCAATCTGGAGAAATGCGCCTTCGGCGTAGGATTTGGGAAGTTCTTGGGTTTCATGGTCAGTCAACGGGGCATCGAAGCTAACCCCGAAAAAATCAAGGCCTTAATTGAAATGCAGTCATCCAGAATGGTTAAGAAGGTTCAGTGGTTTACTGGCTGAGTTGCTGCCCTCAACCGCTTAATTTCCCATGTAACGGACAAGTGTCTCCCCTTCTTCAAAGTTCTTCGGCAAACTTTTGAGTGGATGGCAGAATCCGAAGAGGCCTTTCAGAAGTTGAAACAGTACATGGCCAACCCCCCTTTACTTTCTCAGGCAATCACGGGCGAACCCCTCTTTCTCTATTTGGCCTTGTCAAACACCGCAGTTAGTGCAGCATTCATTAGGGAAGACAACTCTATCCAACAACCGGTCTATTACATCAATCAGGCTTTCAGGAGAACAGAACAGAACTACCCATTGCTTGAAGAAATGGCCTTAGCCTTGGTCATAGCCTCAAGATGACTCTGGCCTTACTTCTAGGCCCACTCCATTACCGTCCTCACTGACCAACCGTTGAAGAAAATCATGCAACAACCAGAGTTGTCTGGCCGATTTATGCAATGGTTAGTCGAGCTCAGTCAGTTTGATATCTCCTACAGACCTCGAACGGCGATCAAAGGGTAGGCTATCGCCGATTTTATCCTGAAATTCACTAATCCCATTCCGACCACGGCCCTACCACCTCCTCAACCCCAGACTGAGGCAGAAGACCCCCATTCTTGGACCCTCAACGTCGACGGATCATCTCGCAAAGAAGGCAGTGGGGCTGGTCTCATCCTCACCGCCCCTGAGGGTGGTTATTTCAAATGTACTCTCTGGTTCTTGTTCGATGCAATGTCAGCCATATCTAGGTGCTTAGCGATTCCCAGCTTATTTTCGGACAAATCACGGGGAAATTCGATGCCAAGGAAGACACAATGCGGGCTTACAGGGACATTGCACTCCCCCTTCCTCGCCTTTTCAATACTTTCCATATCAAGCACATTTCCTAGGCAGAAAACTCCAAGGCAGATGAGATGGCTCAATTAGTTTCTGCAAACCAGTCAGACTTCAGCCACGGTGTCTGCCTTGAATACCTAACCCACCCTGCCATTTCCTCCAACCAACAGGAAGTCTACTTCCTCCAAAATGAACCTATCCCATGGGCGTTCGACATCTTTCTATTTTTGACAACGGGAGAACTGCTAGATGACAAATAGCAGGCCGCCAAAGTTAGGGCCCGGTCGTCTAATTACATTCTTGTTAGTGGTCTCTTGTACAAACGTGGCTTTTCACGCCCATACCTGAGATGCCTCAACCCTGCTCAAGCGACCTACGTGATGAGAGAAGTCCATGAGGTTGTATGTGGCAATCATTCGGGTGACAGGTCCTTAGCCCACAAAATACTTTGCATTGATTACTTCTGGCCTACTCTCAATCAAGATGCGATAGACTTTGTGCTCAAATGTGATAAGTGCCATTGTTTTGCCAACATCCCCCATGCTCCACCTACAGAATTGATCACACTTTGCAATCCCTACCCATTCGTCAAATAGGGGATCGACCTAGTTGGCCCATTGCCCACTGGCCGAGGCCAAACCAAATTCGCTATTGTCGCCATTGATTACTTCACTAAATGGGTGGAGGCAGAGCCCCTTGCCATAATTACCAAGCGGAACACAACCAGATTCATCTGGCAGTTGATCGTATGCAGATTTGGCATCCCTCAAGCCATCGTCTCCGACAACGACAAACAATTCGACAATGTCAAGTTCAAGAAATTCTATGTAGAGTTTCAAATCCAACTATGTTTCTCTTCCCCAGGTCATCCCACGCCAATGGCCAAGTTGAGGTCACCAACCGTTCTCTTTTGAAGATCATCAAAACCAAGTTGGAAGCTGCTAAAGGACTCTGGGCTGAGGAATTACCGAATGTACTCTGGGCCTACCGCACTATCGCTCGAACTCCCACTAGGGAGACCCCTTTCGCTTAACATATGGCGCTGAGGCGGTCATCCCAGTGGAAATCGGTCTTCCTACCCCAAGGATTCTACATCCGAATCCAGAACTAACTGAAGAGCTGCGCCGGGCAGACCTAGACCAAATCGAAGAGCTCCGAGAAACCACCGCAGTCAGACGGGCCTCATACCAACAGAAAATGTGAACACACTACAACCGCAAAGTCCGACCGAGGGAATTCGCAGTGGGGGACCTTGTTTTGCAAGAAGCAATTCTTGCCACAAAAAATCCGACTGAGGGTAAACTGGAAGCCAAGTGGGAAGGACCTTACGTTGTGAAAGCCAGACCTCGTCCGGGTACTTACCGACTTTAGGATATGGAAGGTCGAGACCTCCCCCATTCGTGGAACGCTGAACACTTGAAGCGCTATTTTTAATAAATTCCTATGTCTGTTGTTGATTTGTTCTTGTATTTTCTTTTTGGCAATCTACACACTTGAATGTCTTTCTTCTTCTCTCACATGATGTAAATTTCTGATTCAATGGGTTACACTTTACATGACAACAACCTTATATCTCAATTATCTGTGCGGTACCTCAATAACGTCCTGATTGCAGCACTCAGCTATAAGCCTCAGCTAGACTGAGCATGAAAAGCCTCAGCCAAACTGAGCATGACAAGCCTCAGCCAGTCTGAGCACGACAAGCCTCAACCAGACTGAGCACGACAAGCCTCAGCCAATTTGAGCATGACATGCCTCAGCCAGACTTAGTATGAAAAGCCTCAGCCAGATTGAGCATGATAAGCCTCAACCAGACTTAGCATGACAAGCCTCAGCCAAACTGAGCATGACAAGCCGCAGCCAGACTGAGCATGACAAGCCGCAGCCAGACTGAGCATGACAAGCCTCAGCCAGTCTGAGCATGACAAGCCTCAGCCAGTCTGAGCATGACAAGACTTAGCCAGACTGAGCATGAAAAGCCTCAGCCAGACTGAGCACGACAAGCCTCAGCCAGATTGAACGTGAAGAGCTCAACCAAACTGAGTTACTTGAAGAGGCAGTCCGACTGATTTCATTATGGCTCAACCCGAACTGAGCACGAATGAAGAGATTGGCCAAGGCCACTATTGCAACTTTATGATCATGGCATAGTTACCATACTTAGTCAAATTCCGGTCCAACGTTTTCCAAGTCAGACTGGCTCCTTGCTGGGTCATGATTCACAACTTCACTCTGCATTGAGGTTTTCTTACATTTTAAACTTCACTATGCATTGAGGTTTTCTTACATTTTAAACTTCACTCTGCATTGCGGTTTTCTTACATTTTAAACTTCACTCTGCATTGAGGTTTTCTTACATTTTAAACTTCACTCTGCATTGAGGTTTTCTTACATTTTAAACTTCGCAGTGACTTATACACAAGTTTATTACAGAAATTCCAAAGACAAAAAAAAAAAAATAACAAAACAACCAACATTCTGAGTACAACTTTTGTTCACACCAATTATTCCTCCTCACTTGAGACGAGGTCTTCTTCTTCAACACCCTCATCTAAGGGGGTCTAGGCCACATCGTCTTAATCAATCTTTACACTGCTGAGGTCCAAGTCTGGGAACAGCTCTTCTGCTTTGCGTTTAAACATCTTCCAGTCGCTGTCCCAGAACTCAGCTATCTCATGTTTATAGAAGTCCGACCGCTGGAAGTTCTGGATCACTTCTTCTTCACTCCTGCTCCCAACAGTCGCCCCCGATGGGCCAGCTCCCCCAGACCCTTCTCTCGCCAAGCTGTTGGCGATCACGGCATCGATAGCTACCTGAAAGTCAGCAGATCCCTTGAACTGCTCTACTGCTGCGACACATAAGTCGGGGTATGCTGCCCTTTCAGAGGCTGCCTTGGTCTTTTCCTCCTCTAACTACTTCTCCAACCCCGCCTTCTCTGCCGCTGCCTTGGCGCGCTCGTCTGCCAGATCCCGCTCTAACTTCGTGATCTTCAGGTCTGCTTCTTCATTCTCTTTGATCCACTGAGCGTGCAAATCTTCATTGCTGGTCATGGCCTCTTCAAACCGTTCGTTCGCAACGGTACAGGCTTTCTTTGACTCTTTCAGCTTCTTCTGCTCACCAGCCAGCTGGAACTCGAGCGACACAACCTTGCGGCGCTCGTCCTCCAGCTCCAACTTGGCCACGAGCAGCTCAGCATGGGCACGATCGGCAACATTGCTGTGCACCACCGCCAATACCCCATCTTTTGCGCCTCTTCCAACCCCCTTGCACACGCACTTCGCCGCGGCCTTTCGCCACCCTGTAGTCTCCCTCCTTAAGCTTTCAAGTTGGGCCTCCACTGCCTCCAACTTTGCCTTCAACTCCCACATTTCGCCTTTAACAGCCGCCGTCTTTCTCGGAAGGGCCCCTGCTAAGGAGGTCGCCTCTATTTGGGCAGAACACAACCCTCTCAGCAGCTCTGCCTCAGTAAAACTGGCCATCGAGCGCACGGCTGCGTCTTCCACTACTCCTAAGAGGTGATCTGCAGCGCCTCTGGCTTTTCTTCCTTCTCCTTCCAGCCGCTCAAACACAGCTGAGGCGTGGTAAAAAGCGGTCTTCAACCTGGCCCTATCTTCTTCTCCTCGGGGCGCAGGAGCCCCCTTTAGTTGCTGCTCCACCCCCTCCACAGGTCAGTCACACCAACCTCCACTCGCTCTTCAGGGCCAGTCGTCCACTCTCCACTCCCTTGGCTGATTCTCCCAACCCCACTTCGGAAGTCTCCCCTACCGTCACCTCCTTCTCCTCTTCAAGGCGGGCTCCCCCTCACTCTCCCTCACTTTCTTCTTCTTCTTTAAAGCGTCAATTTCCTTTTTGTTCCTCTCCTTCAGAGGATCCATTGGGGGCAGTCGTCGCTCAAAGCCTCCCAGATCCTTCCCCTCCAACGGCTTCAGGCGCGGTTGGATTCGCTCTCTCGCCACTGGCTTTGGAACGGGCCCCAGTTGTGTCTCCTTGTACTTGTTCGCTTGGGCGGACAGTCTCCTCTCCTCCTCCTCCTCCGCTTTCCTCTGCGCCTCCAGCTCCTCCCTTGTTGGGTCCTCCCCCAATGGTTGCGGTCCCAATTTCAGGGCGAACAATGTTGAAGGAAGGACCAGCTCATCCCACCTCACTCCCTTCTCTTCCCTCTATTCTCTCACCCTCTTCACTCGATCCTCCGCTGCCTTGTCTAACTTGGGCTCGATCGATTTAGTGGGCACCTTCCACATTGCGCGAACTCTCACCCCACCATTCGCCGTTACAAAAAACCATCTCGATCTCCATCCCTTCACCGACGATGGAAGACACGCCACCAGCCCTCGCCCCGCCACCGCTTGCAGAGTGACCCAAGTCTCCTGCTGACCGGAGGCCTTGTAACAGGAGAAGAACTCCTCTACTGTCATTGCTGCCCCTCCGGTCGCCTGAAGCCAGGCACTCGCGCAGGCCATTACTATCTTCCAGGCATTTGGCATCAGTTGCCATGGCACCGCCTCTAACTTGTTCAACACATCCACCACCACTTAGGGAAGAGATAACCTCACACCTCCTCCCAATGCCTCCTTGTACAAGCTGAACTCACCCGGCCGCACATCCGACGCCCTTTCCTAGGATGTGGGCACTCTTAGCCCTATCTCCGAGGGAATTTGATACTTCTTTCTTATCCCCTCCAACTCCTCCGCTGTCAGTACGGACCTATCCAGTTTGGTGTGTGAGTCTCACACCTATGTGAGGTTTGGTAATTCATTTGAAGTCCATAGCATTTTCCAAAGACATATATATTTAGGGTAATGCTAGGGATACCAAGTTTTCTACAAAATAAATGACCAAATTTCTTATATGAGTGTGGGGTTTGTAATTTTGTAAACCTCACTTTTATGTAAGACATTTGATTATTTATTTGGTAAAAAATTTAAAATCTCTAATATTTTTCATATGCTTATGATTGATAAAAAATAGTGTCATGTGATATTTTATTAACATAAAAAAAAGGGTATGGTTTCTGTCCAGTCCGAGATCGGACTGAACCATGCTGTTGGGCCCGTAGGGGCTCACCACGGGTTCCGTTTTGATAATCTGAACCGTGCAATGTGTAGAAATCGTCGAGTACTATATGGCTATAAACAATCACGTTGATCGGATATTGATACCTATATGATCAAAACAGTTTTTTGTCAACTGTTAATTTGTTCACCGTCCAATTTTTTTTAATATAAAACTGATTTGATCATATAACTATCGATATCCGATCAACCTGATTTTTTACAGACATATAGTACTCGACGAGTTCTACACATTGAACGATTCAGATTATCAAAACAGGATCCGTGATGGATCTCCACGGACCCAACTACACAGTTCAATCCGATCCCAAATTGGACAGAAGCCATACCCAAAAAAAAATTCTCATAATAATATCATTATTAAAAGATATGATAACACCGACCACCTTGTGCAGTTATTAATATCCACCGCCAAACTCACCTCTTTTCCCATGCCGGCGGTTCCAAAAACCGTATCCCTCATTTCTCAACTTCGGATTTCAGGGGTCATCATCAATTCCCCGTTAAGCTGTGTTAGAGAGATTTATAAATGAAAAGAAATTAAAAAAGAAAAAATATTTATAAAATTTTCGTTTGAGATGTGGATTGATTTTTATTTTTTAAATTATTTTAGTTTAGAGTTAAAAAGTTTTATTTGTGATTGATTTTTTAACTTTTTTTGCTTTTATGAGAGAAAAAATGAAATGATTATGATTTGAATGTGATATTTTGTCTTATTAATTTTTTAATTTATTTTCGGTTATTTTAGAAAGATGAAAAATCATCTTTCAACTTTTAACTCATTTTGACTTATATCATCTCTATTTTTTACACTTTTTAAAAAAAAACTAAAATAAACCAAAAAGTCAACTTTTAACCATTTTTCCAAAATAGGCCTTTATCTTTTTATGGCTAAAAAAAAAAATTCATACCAAACATAGCCAAAATTAAGTAAAATATAGATGTTTTTATTTATTTATTTTTATTTTTAAACTTCCTTTCAAATTTTTAAACTAAACACAGTCTAAATAATAATTGGATAAATTACAAATGCATTCTTAAAATACTAATTATTTCATGTAATTTAAAAAATCATAAATATTCTCTTGTCTAATTAAAAAAATAAAATTATTAATTAAAAAATATAATAATATCATTAAAAATTATTAATTAAATTTATGATTTACTATAAAAGTAACTATTTATTACAAGCTTCAAAGGGTGAGCTGTACTCTTTAGAACCACATGGGTCAATTAATATTTGGCTAAATCACACTAACACCCTTTGGGTGTGTTTGATTGGGGGGATTAGGAGGGAGACTATCCACTATTTGGATTGTAATTCAAATAGTGCACCTTATCCGTCGTTTGATTTTTTTTTAGTCTGGCAAACTCCATGTCCGGCCGGACTCCATGTCCCCCATATGGGGGACTATCCTGTCCTGGGGGGTGGGGACAGAAAGTGGGGGACTAATCACTGTTTGGATTATATGCGAAAATGACCATTTTGACCTTTACTATTTAATTATGTATTATATTTAATAAAATTCAATAAAATTTAAATGTCTCAATTTAAAAATAAAATAATTTTATTTAACTTTTTATTAATGTTTTATTTATTTAATTTTTTATAGATATTTTATTGATGTTTTATTTTAAAATTTTGTTTATATTTTATTTAATTTCATTATTTAAATGTTAATAGATTTTTTATTTAATTTCATTGTTTAATTATTATTTTTTTTAAAAACAAATTTATTTAAAATTTTAATTAAAAAAATAATATAAATTTTTATTGATATTTTATTTATTTATTTAAAAAAATAAATTTATTTAATTGTGTAAAAAATAAAATAAAATAAATTTTTATTTAATCTAGCTAAAAATAATTAAAATATTAAAGGTATGTTTAATATTGCTATTACTTAGTAAACAATTGAAAAATGGTAAAATAATCTTTTGTTCATTTATCCTATCCAATCCGTCCAACCAAGCGTTGGATTCACTAAAAATTGTCATTTCCAGACAACTAATCCCATGAAAAAACAAACATAAGATACATATCCAATCCAACCAAATAGTCCGGAGGATTCACAGTCTCAGGACTCAAGTCTGATGGATTCTAATCCCCTTATCCAGTCCGTCCAATCAAACACACCCTTTGAGGTTTATATTTATTACAGTTTTCCTCCTCACTTTTTGGATATTACATCTCCTCTCCTGAGATTTAAAGTTTCATTACAGATTCCTCCCTCAACAATTTAATTTTTTTAAATACCAATTTTGCCTTCACTGGGTGAATTACATTGACACCCCACATATTTTAAAAATTACAATCCCCTCCCCAAAGTTTAAAGTAGTATTACCAATTGCCCCCTCGGTTAGTATTAGTTGGAAAAAAATTCATTAAAAAAAAATTAATTGAAAAAAAAATTTATTAGTAAAATTTTAAAATTTCTGTTTAATAACCAACGTAAACTCATTTTTTGAATTTATATTTTTTACTCAAATTAACAAACTGAGACAACCATTTATAAACAAAAAAATTATCAAACAAGTTTTAAAATTTTTGTAAATATAAATTGAAAACTAAAAACAAAATAGTTACCAAACAGGCTTCAGATGATAAAAATAACATAAAATTAACAAAAAAATTAAATAAGTTACCAACGTAAGAAATGACTTATTAAAATATTCTTAGGCTATGCATGGTTTGATTTTTAGATTTTTTTTTTAAAAAAAATTAAAAAATAATTTGGTTAAGAAATAAAAAATAAAAAATAATTATCATTTTTATATAATTTTTTATCTTTCGAGTGATTAGAAATAATTTTTTACAAATGAAATTGAAACAAACACATGTATGTATATAACCTGCCCAAAAGTGAAAATGATAATTATTTTTTACCCTTAAATGATAATTATTTTTTATTTCTTATTTCCTAACCAAATTAATTTTTAATTTTTAAAAAAGATTTCTAAAAATCAAATCATACATAGTCTAAAAATCTTTTGATAAGTCATTTCTTACGTTGGTAACTTATTTAATTATTTGTTAATTTTACGATATTTTTACCATCTAAAGTCTGTTTGGTAATCATTTCGTTTTCAGTTTTCAATTTATATTTACAAAAATGTAAAAACTGTCATAAAAACTTGTTTAATATTTTTTTTAGTTTATAAATTGTTGTCTCAGTTTGTAAATTTGAGAAAAAAACGTAAATTTAAAAAATAAGTTTACATTGGTTTTTAAACAGAAATTTTAAAATTTTACTAACAAAGTTTTTTTTCAATTAATTTTTTTCCAACTAATACTAACCAAGGGGGCAATTGGTAATACCACTTTAAACCTTAGAGAGGGGGTTGTAATTTCCAAAATGTGAGGGGTGTCAATATAATTTACCCATGAGGGCAAAATTGGTATTTAAAAAAATTAAATTGCTGAGGGGAGAATCCGTAATGAAACTTTAAATCTCAGGGAGGGAAATATAATTTCCAAAAGGTGAGGGGAGAACTGTAATAAATATAAACTTCAAGGGTGTTAATGTAATTCACAAAATAATCCCATGGGATACCAATCCCATGGTTTCTATCCCACACCCCCCCATGGGATAGGATAGTCTCATGTTTGTGGGACTAATAGTCCGGGGCGACTATTAGTCCGGAGCAAAAATTTTCAAACAAACAATGGACTATTTGTCCGGTGGGACTAATAGTCCAATCCCATCCTCTTATCCCTCAAAACAAACATGCTCTTAGGGAATTGTTAGCATGACTTTTTATTTTATAGAATCTTCATTCAAGTTGTAACACATTATAAAAATCTAAAATTAATTATTTAAAATTACCCCATTATTTTAAATAGGGGTGGGCGCATGTCGGTTACGGCCACGGAACCTCAAATCCGCCATCCGTCCGCCAGATTGGCGGATTGAAGAAAATCAATCCGCATCCGTCTGCCAATCCGGCGGATGCGGATTGAGTGGATTGGCGGTTTGGCGGATGGATACGAATCGGTTTGGCGGTTTGAAATTTTATAAATTTTCAACATAGTTCAACTTGTGCACTTCCTAAAAAAAAAAAGTATTACAGTCAATGACTTAAAAAAGTATTACAATTACTGCATGCCTCATCCAAAGAAAGAAAGTTTGAAACTTTAGATTATCACAATCACAGCATATCTCATTCACATATTACAATCACAGCATGTCTCGTCCATATAAAGTATTACAATCTATGGTTCTTAAAATATAAAAACAATTCAAACTACCAAAACCATGAACAGAGCAATAGTAATGATAGTATGTCTCTGTATTGTTACATTTATATATGTTTTTGAAAACAAAAATCAACCAGCATATCATATTTTCTATTTATTACTTTTAGAATTAGATTTAAAATAAAAAAATATAGATAAATAATACGTTTATTTTTTTCAATTCAAAAAATATATTCAAGTTGAAAACTTTTTTTCAACAAAATATTTAAACTCTTTTTCAATTGAAAACGCAAACAAAATATTTAAACAAATTGAAAACATAAAATCTTATAAATTACTAAGGGTGCTCGCGGTTTGGCGGTTCAGTTGCGGCCAAAGGAACCTCAAATCTGCCATCCGTCCGCCAAATTGGCGGATTGGAAAAAATCAATCCGCAACCGTCCGCTCGTCATCACGCATCCGTCCAAAATGCGGCGGATCGATTCGATTCGGTCGGTTTTGGCGGATTGATATATCCGCTGCTCACCCTTAATTTTAAATTAGGTAAATTACACTGACACCCTCTGAGGTTTATATTTATTACAGTTCCTCTCTTACCTTTTGGAAATTACATTTCCCCCTGAGGTTTGAAGTTTCATTACAGATTTTTCCCTCAACAGTTTAATTTTTTTAAATACCAAATTTGCTCTCATGGGTAAATTACATTGACACCCCTCACATTTTAGAAATTACAATCCTCTCCCTAAGGTTTAAAGTAGCATTACCAATTACACCCTTGGTTAGTATTAGTTGGAAAAAAAATCAATTGAAAAAAATAATAATTGAAAAAAAATATTTAAAAAAAAATTGTCAGTAAAAATTTTAAATTTCTGTTTAAAAATCAACATAAACTAATTTTTTGAATTTACGTTTTTTTTTTTCAAAATTTACAAATTGAAACAACCATTTATAAACCAAAATTATCAAATAAGTTTTTATGACAGTTTTTAAAATTTTTGTAAATATAAATTAGAATTGAAAACAAAATGGTTATTAAACATGTTTCAGATGGTAAAAATATCGTAAAATTAACAAATAATTAAATAAGTAACCAACGTAAGAAATGACTTATCAAAAGATTCTTAGGTTATGTATGTTTTGATTTTTAGAAAAAAAAATTTAAAATTTAAAAATTAATTTGGTTAAGAAATAAAAATAAAAAATAATTATCATTTTTATATAATTTTTATCTTTCGAATGGTTAGAAATAATTTTTTACAAATTAAATTGAAACAGCCATACATATGTATATAACTTGCCCAAAAGTTAAAATGACAATTATTTTTTACCCTGAAATGATAATTGCTTTTTATTTTTTATTTCTTAGACAAATTAATTTTTATTTTTTTAAAAAAAATTCTAAAAATCAAACCATACATAACCTAAATTTTTTTTGATAAGTCATTTCTTGCGTTGGTAACTTATTTAATTATTTGTTAATTTTACGATATTTTTACCATCTGAGGCCTGTTTGGTAACCATTTCGTTTTCAGTTTTCAATTTATATTTACAAAAATTTAAAAAACTGTCATAAAAACTTGTTTGATAATTTTTGTGGTTTATAAATGGTTGTCTCAGTTTGTAAATTTGACAAAAAAATCGTAAATTCAAAAAATGAGTTTACGTTGGTTTTAAAATAAAAATTAAAAAAATTTACTAACAATTTTTTTTTTTCAAATAATTTTTTTTCTAATTAATTTTTTTTTCAATGAATTTTTTTTCCAACTAATACTAACCGATGGGGTAATTGGTAATGCTACTTTAAACCTTAGGGAGGGGATTGCAATTTCTAAAATGTGAAGGGTGTTAATGTAATTTGCCCAGTGAGGACAAAATTGGTATTTAAAAAAATTAAATTACTGAGGAGAAAATTTGTAATGAAATTTCAAACTTTAGAGGATGGATGTAATTTTCAAAAGGTGAGAATGTCAACTATAATAAATATAAATTTCAGTGTAATTTACCCTTTTAAATTTAAGAACGTCAAAAAATTATTTTTGAACCCAATCTGATAAAATGATCTCAATTCATTGTCAGCCCACCATCAATCCAATTTCAACCCATCAGTTAAACCAATCGAGTAGAATTAAATAGTAATAAATTTGTGGGGATGTATTTTCTGAATACCAACACGTGGCATGGTGATGCCGACGTGTCAGCCGAGGTGCCACGTGTCTTGGTAGTTATGCCGAGGTTACCTAGACAAGGACGAGGTGATATCCGAAGATATCGGAATCCGAGATAAGCGGATAAGGGACAAGAGTCCTAAAGTAAAGAGAAGACTTTGCTAAGATAAAGATAAAGCTCTTAGGGAGTTTATCTTTATCTCTTTAAGAGTCCAAAGTTAACATTGAATTGGAATCCATAGAAGTCAGACTTCAAGTGGGACTTGGATTTAGTAAACTATAAAAGAGACGCACTCCCGTGGGTCTAAGGTACGCAGTTTTATACTCAAGTCTGTGAGTTTAGCACTTGATTATCTTTGAGAGATATACTGACTTGATCGTCGGAGTGCCCCCGGGTGGAGGAGCCACTGCCGGAGCCTTTTCTTTCTGTTGCAGGTTCCTTGAAGCCATCTATTCTGCCGGTGCTCTCCAGCTGATTACTAGGCGGGCAGTGTGGTCAGAAAATTACCCCCACAATTTGGCGCCGTCTGTGGGAATCTTAGAAGAATAGATGGCCAGTAACGGACAGAGGAAGAACATTGGGGGCGACACTCCTGCTAGGAGTGGCAGACCAATTGATCTTGACATTGAAGGAGACAACCACAGTACAGAAAATCATGATCAGGGTCACGGAGAGAAATACGTAGGCCAGGAGGGCGGTACTTCGAAGCGAATAGACCAAAGCAAGTATTATAACGAAGATAACCTTCAGGTATGGAGGGATAGGTGCCTACGGAGAGACGAGGAAGTAAAAGACTTGGCAAACAAGTTGGCAGACCTACAGTCAGTGGTCAACTTCATGATGCAAAACAATGTTATGCAGCCACCATACCCGCTGCAAGATACGCCGATGCCGGCAATTAACACCCAGAGGGGAGGAAGGAAAGCAATCCCCGAAGCCCCTCAGCACTCCAGGAGTGGAAGGCACTCACACTGACCTTCCAGGGAAGTCGGACGAGAGGAGCCGAGGCAAGAAGAGTCCCGAAGAATGAAGGATCCAGGGCCCAAAGAACATGGGCATGTTCAAGGGCAGACACTCTACTTTGACACAACCCATGGAGAAAGATCGAAACGGGCCCACCACGAGGCCGAAAGCAGTGTGCCAAAAAGGTAGAAGTCCAGAGATAGCCGAGCTCCAGGTAGAAGTAAGGAGGACTTGAGGGATTACCTCAAAAGGAGGTAGCAGAATGTTGAAGCCGAGGTGACATCCCCAGTTAAGCCGAGAACACCGTTCTCGGTCGAACTGGACAAATTTGAAGCACCAAAGAGATTCAGTGTGCCAAGGTTCCAAATTTATGATGGTAAGTCAGATCCCAACTTTCATGTTGGACTATACCTGAACTCAATAGCATTATACAGTGGGAAAGAGCCGTTGCTCTGCAAAGTATTTCCCTCATCCTTTGGGGAAATTGCATCTGATTGGTTCCATAAACTACCGAAGGGAAGCGTAAAGACATGGGAAGGCCTGGCCGAGATATTTGTAGCCAGGTTTGTAACGAACAAATTACAGCCCTTGAGGGTCGACGCCCTGATGGCTTTAAGAATCACCAAGGAAGAAGGCCTTAGGGCCTACGCGAAGAGGTACTACGAGGTGTTCAATCGAATACCCGAATGCAACCAAGAAGTGGCGGTTGTGTCTTTCAAGAAGGCCTGAAAGATGACTGCCCACTACGGAAGTCTCTGGCAAAAACATTGCCAAAAAGGATGGAGGAACTCATGGCGAGAATCGAGAAGTACGCCAGAGCCGAGGAAAATACGTCGGGAAACAAAGAGATAAAGCAGGAAAAGGGAAACGGCTCGCCGAAGCGAGGCCAAGGTACCAACGGGCCGACTAAACAAGAAACAGAATTGAAGGGTAAACAGGCAGTGACGACGGTGTTCCGAATCCCTATCCATAAAGTCCTGGACCAAATACGAAATCAACCCTATTTCAGGGCACCGGCAAGAGCACCAGGGGAATTTATGGGAAGAAACATTGGTAGGCGCTGTGCTTACCATAATGAAGAAGGACACCCAACTCAGGGTTGCAGAGCCTTAAAAGCACACTTAGAAGACCTAGTAAGGCAAGGCCATCTGAGGGACCTTGTTGATGAGGCCAGGACAAGAGAAGAACAGGCAAGATTGCCTCAAGCACCAGCAGCACCGCCTCCCCCAACACAGCAACCACAGGCAGAAGGACCACGCGTGGTTAATGTAATCCACTCAAAGGTGAACGAAAGCGACATTTGGGGAGAAACCCAAAGAGTAAAACACCTGCAGCACGTAAAACAGGTCGGATACAAAAGACCTCGGCCTGAAGAATGCCAAGGACCGATGATAACTTTCACTGAAGCCGACCTGGAGTTGGTCCAACATCCGCATAATGATGCCTTGGTAGTATCCCTCCAGGTTGGGGAATGCCAAGTGAAATGCATCCTGATAGATCAAGGCAGCTCTTGTGACATCATGTACGTCAGATGTTACAAGGAGCTGGGCCTTCACGCTGACGACCTGGAACAATCCAGCAGCCCTATGGTCGGCTTCAATGGAACGCCGACATGGCCACTGGGCGCAGCAAGCGTGGAAGTACAAGCTGGTACTAAAAAGATCAAGACAGAATTTATAGTGATTGACACACCCTCGCCATATAACATCATCTTGGGAAGACCATGGTTGCATGCAATGGGGGCAGTTCCCTCAACACTGCATCAACTACTACGGTTCCCAACAGAGCATGGGATTGAAGAAGTCCGAGGAGATCAACTGCAGGCAAAAACTTGCTCCCTAGCAGCAATGAAGACTACTTGCAGCATTCGAAAGTCAAAAAAGGCAGAGATTGAAGACGAGGACATGGAGGTGATAGATGATGTCGGCAAGGAGCCAACCGAAAAGAGTGAAGAGACACTAAAGAAAATCCTCATCCAGAAGGGCGACGAAGAACGTTTCTTTCTTCTCGGTTCAGGCTTAGTCGAAGAAGAGGAAAGAGAACTGGAAGATTTTTTTAGAGCCAACATTGAGGTGTTCGCCTGGACACCTTATGAAATGCCTGGCATTGACCCCGAGGTCACTTGCCACAGACTGAATGTCAACAGGTCGGAAAAACCTGTGATTCAACGAGCCAGAAGACTGACGTTGATGCACGTCGAAGCAGTAAAAGAAGAAGTAGACAAACTTCTGGAAGCTAGGGCCATCCGAGAAGTTCACTACCCGACATGGCTGTCCAACACAGTAGTAGTAAAAAAGAAGAACGGCAAATGGAGGGTCTGTGTAGACTTTACCAGCCTCAACAAAGCCTGCCCCAAAGACAGCTTTCCTTTGCCCAAGATTGACCAGCTAGTAGATGCAACTTTAGGGCACGGAAGGATGAGTTTTTTTGATGCATACAGAGGGTACCACCAGATTGCCATGTACCCTCCAGACGAGGAGAAGACCGCGTTCATCACCCCTAAAGGCTTGTATTGTTACAAGGTAATGCCTTTTGGGTTGAAAAACGCAGGAGCAACTTACCAAAGGTTAGTAACAAAGATGTTCAAGCACCTGATTGGCAAAACGGTAGAAGTCTACATCGATGACATGGTCGTGAAGACCAAGGAATCTAAGGGCCATCTTACCGACCTAAAAGAAGTCTTTAATATACTTAAAACATACCGGCTCCGACTCAACACATCAAAATGCGCGTTTGGAGTTGGATCAGGTAAGTTTTTAGGGTATCTGGTAATAAGAAAGGGCATTGAGGCCAGCCCAGACCAAATCAAGGCCATTCTAGAGCTGAAGAGCCCAACGTCGGCAAAACAGGTTTAGATACTTACTGGAAGGGCCGCAGCCTAAACAGATTCATCAGCAGAAGCTCAGATAAATGCAGACCCTTCTTCAACTTGGTGAAAAAAGCCATAGACTTTCTGTGGACAGAAGAATGCGAAACCGCTTTAACCGACCTAAGAAGTACTTGACCACAACTCCGGTTCTTTCCAATCCAGAACCAAGGGAAGAACTTTTTTTGTACTTGGCAGTTTCAGAACACGCAGTCAGTGCAGTACTAATTCGAGAAGAAAAAGGGGAGCAAAAGGCTGTTTATTATGTAAGCAAAACCTTGGCCGATGCAGAAACAAGGTATCTACCACTGGAAAAATTAATGCTAGCCTTAGTAATGGCTTCAAAGAAGTTGAACCATTACTTTCAGGCACACAAGATTGTGGTCCTAACAGAGCACCCATTGAAGTCCTTATTGCAACAAGGAGACTTAACAGGAAGGATAGCAAGATGGGCAGTAGCCCTGGGCCAGTATGACCTGGAGTTCAGGCCAAGAAGAGCAATTAAAGGCCAAGTTTTGGCCGACTTCGTGGCAGAATTCACCCCCGAAACCATCGAACATCGGGCTCCGTTGAGCCAAAATGAGCATTGTCCCAGCAAGCAAGGAGAATCCCAACCAAAGACAAAAGAGCAAAGGAAGGAAAAACTCAGACTCTGCAGCATCTACATCGGCGATTCATTCAGACTGTTCATCGATGGAAGTTTGAACCGACAAGGAGCAGGGGCAGGAGTACTGCTGATATCTCCAGATGGAGAAATAATAGAATAGTCCATCCGTTTGGGGTTTAAGGCCTCAAACAATGAAGTGGAATACGAAGCATTAATTACAGGACTAAAACTGGCAGCAGCAGCAGAAGCAGATGAGGTAATAGTTTTTTGTGATTCACAACTTAATGTTAACCAGTCCACAGGTGAATTTACAGCCAGGGACGAAAGGATGTCGGCATATACAAAAGAGGTCATCAGATTGGCAGCCCTATTTCAAAACTGCCGACTACTTCAAGTTAGTCGAGATGACAACACCCACGCCGACGCGTTGGCAAACCTGGCAAGTTCAATGCAGACTGGAAAAACAAGAACAATTATGCACGACTCTATGTCGGGCCCAAGCATAGAACTAGAGAGCACAGAGCAGGAAGCAATGTGTGTGGACATGGGGCCAAGCTGGATGGATGCAATTGTTGCATTCCTGAAAGAAGGAAAGTTGCCAGAAGATCGTAAGGAAGCACACAAAGTCAGATTGAAATCTGCAAGATTCTGTCTGACAGAAAATGGACATCTTTACAGAAGATCCTTCACTGGACCCCTTTTAAGGTACGTACACCCTTTGCAGGTTGAAGATTTCCTATATGAAATTCATGAAGGAATTTGTGGGAAGCCACGCTGGGGGCAGATCATTAGCCCACAGGGCCATTACCCGGTTATTGGTGGCCCTACAGCAAAAGGATGCTGAAGCCTACGTGAAGAAGTTGAACAATGCCAAAGGTTTACACCTTTAAACATCAGCCACAGCTGCTGACCTAACCCAGTATCCAGCCCTGCCGTTTGCCCAATGGGGCATGGATCTTGTCGGGCAACTTCCCTAGGCAACTGGGCAGAGAAAATACTTTGCTAGTGGCAACAGATTACGTTTACGAATGGATAGAGACAGAATCTCTTGCCAAATCGAGATGTGGACGTCAAGAACTTTATATGGAGAACATCATCACCAGATTTGGGATTCCAAGAGCATAGTGCCGACAACAGAAACAAGTTTGACAGCAAACTCATCAAGAACTTTGTGCAAATTCAAGATCATAAAATTACTTTTTCAACACCAAGTTTTCCCCAAAGTAATGGAGAGCAGAAGCATCCACCAACAAAGTAATTTTGGATGGAAATAAAGAAGAGGCTGCAGGCAGCAAAAAGGAAAGTGGGTAAGACGAATTGCCCACGTGCTTTGGACATATCGACTACGCCGAGAAGATCAACAGGGGAATCCCCCTTTACCATGGCTTATGGCACAGAAAGCAGTCATCCCATTAGAGATCGGCATTCCCAGGGGGTCAGGACCAGGAGTAGAGAATGGCACCCATGACAATACTCTGTGGCCCGAGATCTGGATCTTTTTGAAGAACGAAGAGAGAAGCGCTGCAATTCAGCTCGCAGTATAACCAGCAACAGCTTGCTAGAGCTTACAAACAGAAGGTCAATCCAAGAGATTTTTCAATGTCGACGACCTAGTCCTGAGAAAAGTCGTCGGCAACAAGAAAGATCCAGAGAGGGCAAGCTTGGTCCAAACTGGGAAAGACCCTACAGAGTTACTTCGGTATTAGGCAATGGAGACTTATCAGCTTGAAGATAACAAGGGCAAAAACATTGCCAAGAACTTGGAACACTTGTAATTGAAATTCTTCTATCATTAATGTGCAGAATTTTTGGCCGATGTCATTATAAATCTTTTCCCTTTTTCTTTAAAACACATACGATTGATAAAGTTACATATTGGTGTTTTTTGAAACATGAATAAGATGAAACCCAAGAAGAACTCAGGTTCACATTGGGGCAGAGAAAAGACAGAGATTATTCCTAATTCACTTGTTGAAATTTGAGCAATTTACAAGTTGGAATTAAGTTTGATTGTCTTTTCTCGCTTGTTGAAAATTTGTAGCAATTTACAAGTCGAAGTTAAGCCGGATTTATCTTTAATTCACTTGTTTGAAATTTGTAGCAATTTACAAGTTGTAATTAAGCTGATTCCTTATCTTCACTTGTTGAAAATTTGTAGCAATTTACAAGTTGAAGTTTAAAGCCGAGATTATTCCTTAATTCACTTGTTTGAAATTTGTAAGCAATTTACAAGTTGGAATTAAGCTGATTCTTTATCTTCACTTGTTGGAATTTGTAGCAATTTAACAAGTTAAAGTTTAAGCCGAGATTACTGTTTCTTCTTCGCTTGTTGAAATTTTGTGCAATTTACAAGTCGAAGTGTTGAAACCGAGGTTATAGTTTGCACACTTATAGCAATCTACAGGTTGGTCCACCCAAAGAAGATGCTTTAACACTTGTTGAAATTTGTAGCAATTTACAAGATAACGTTAAGCTGACATGTGATCATCTGTTGAAATTTGCAGCAATTTACAAGTTGAGGTAAAAGCTAAGTATATTGTTTAAACACTTGTTGAAATTTGTAGCAATTTACAAGTAGATTAATTTGAGAAAAGTTTACAGTATATGATAACACTTGTTGAAATTTGTAGCAATTTACAAGTAGGCTAGACTGAGATCGCCGTTTAAACACTTGATTAAAACTTGAGAAAAAATTTGAAAAGTTAACATTGAGTAGTACATGTTTCACACTTGTTAGAATTTATGAAAAGTTTGCAGGTCAGTATCTTGTCGAAGTAAAAGTTTTGTTGCTATTATACCCGAGGTATGTAACCCCGAGAAGATTGCACAAGGAAGGAAAGAAATATGTAAATCATGCAAAAATATTCTAAGTATAGAAGCCATGCAGAAGCAATCAAAGAAAAGATCTTGATTAAAACTTGAGAAAAAATTTGAAAAGTTAACATTGAGTAGTACATGTTTCACACTTGTTAGAATTTATGAAAAGTTTGCAGGTCAGTATCTTGCCGAAGTAAAAGTTTTGTTGCTATTATACCCGAGGTATGTAACCCCGAGAAGATTGCACAAAGAAGGAAAGAAATATGTAAATCATGCAAAAATATTCTAAGTATAGAAGCCACGCAAAAGCAATCAAAGAAAAGATAAAGATTCAAGCGTTAAGAAAAGGAAAGCTGAGTTAACATTTACAAAATTAGGAGGCACGTCGGCCACGCAAGAGCTTACATTGTTCAGAAAGATAAAGGAAAAGACAAAATACAAGAAAGCAAAAGAAGAACATAAAGCTAAGGGTCTTCTCCTCCAGATTGTTGGATTTGGAGATCAGGTACAACCTCGGCCTCCTTCTCTGCCGCTATTTCGGCGTCAATTTCCTGAAGAGTTTGCTCAACAGTCTTAACCTCGGAAGGGATGTCAGCTGGAATAGTTTCAGGAGCAACTTCAGGGATAACCTCATCACCTTCTTCATCTTGAGTCAAATCAAGGACTTGCTCATTCTGAGGAGGGGACTTAGCCCCATCAGCATCCTTTGATCTTCTGACCAGGGCCTCATCATTTTCCTCATCGGCATCTTCAGACTCAGATTCAGATTCTCCTTCAGGTTGACTTGATGGAGGAGGAGGGGGGAACGGCAGAGGAATAGCGTCGGCTTTGCGCAGCGGCGAGTCATCAGGAATGTTTAGTTTTTTAGCAAGGGCCATCCAACCAAGGGAGAAGCCCCTGTTGCATGCCTGCCTGACTTGCAGTTTGTACTCCTCAGGACGTCGGCCATTCCCTGGGAGTAAGCCTTCTCATCAGCTTCTTTAATCTCGGCTTCTTTGGTGGCCAGAGCCTTTTGAAGCTCTTTCTCAGCCTGGGCCTTTTTGACCTCGGCCTCTCTCTTCTCGGCCTCGGCAACTTTTTTTATTACCTCAGCAGACTCGGCCTTTTCTTCGGGTAGGGTTTGGGCTTTGGTGGCAGCCTCAGCCTGGTCTTCCAGTTTTTTCATTTTTAGCTGAAGAGTTCTGCTCTCCTTTTTAAGAGCAGAAACCTCCCTCTTCATGTCGGCCAACCTCTCCCTTGTTTCAAAAGCTTGCATGGAGAGGGAGTGGGCATGTTGGATGGCCTGAAAGAACACAAGGCACAAATTGTTACAAAAATTCTACAAATTAAGAAAAAAAACAGATTTCAACACAAAGGCACTTACTTGGACAGAGTGTTGCAGCATGAAGGCGTAGTTCTCATACTCACTCATGTTGGCATTTCGCTCAAGATCTCCTGGGAGGAGTAGAGCAGTACTTAGGGCCACGCCGACGTTTACGTCATCAGCACTGTCGCTGGCTAGGATTGGCTTATCTTCCAGAGTAATCTCTGGTCTCCAAGGGACTTTTGGTACTCTAGAACTTGAGGTCGTCGCAGACGATGACCTCGGCTTCTTTGATTGGGTGGATTCTGATGGCTGGGCCTCAGCAGACCTTTTTGCGGAGGTGGAAGCAGTCTTTTTACTCTCAGCCAATTGAGAGATGGGCAGAGCATCCTCAGCCTCAATCTCAGCGGCTTTGGCCTTGGGCTGAGCCTTTTTAATTCTCTTCGGCTTTGGTGGAGGCATGGTTTGCGTCGGTTGAGCATCAACATCGGTGGGAAGGTCGGCAAGAAATCTTGGGCAGCAGGCTTCGGGTGACCCATCTCAGCAGTTTTGACGAGTCTTCACCGACGTTTTCTTTCTGGTATTGGGATTAAGTATGGGGCTGAAGTTGATGGTTGGTCGGCTGGATCAGAGGTTGACCCTTGGTCAGCCCGAGATGTTGATACTGTTTGCAGAGTGGTAGCAGATGGAGGAGATAGGCTCTTCTTCTTTCTTTTTGGGACGTCGGGCAATGTGGATTTGTATGTCGGAATAAAATTCAGCAATAGGGGAGCCTTGCGCTTGTGGAGTGGAAGATCTAGGAGCTTCTTTAAATCTTTTCCTGGGAAGAAGGATTGGCGGAAGTTTTTTGGTAGCTGATGAAGATCTGCAGGACAAACAAACAGACATTAGAAACAGACAAAGTTTTGAAGACTTGGAAAAGAAATAACTAAGTATTGATGCTGGGCTCTTACCCTTGCCCTCTTTAACTGTTCGAGGAAGAGGGTAGAGGTGAACGTCTTCGTCTGGACCAAATTCCCAATTTCCCGAAGCAATGACAAAGTCATCCCCGGCTCCCTTGTTGGAGTCCGGGATGTCGGCTACAATTTTGAATTCAGTAGACCTCGACTTAAGGTAGTAGACGTAACCTCTTTCCTTCAGGTTAAGAGGGCACATGGTATAACAATATTGTACATCGGCCAGGGTGATCCTAACATTCTCCTGCCTAGCTAGGGCTATGATACCATTGATCACTCGATAAGGGTTTATGGCAAGTTGCATAGGGTTCAACTTGTAAAAATGAAGAATTTCGCGAAAAAGAATGTTAAGTGGGAGCCGGAGTCCACACTCAGTAAAAGCTACTATAGGGAAGGGCATTGAATCATCTGTGGGCATGATAGAGTCACTATCTTCAGCTAGCCTCAGATGGACATCGGCAGGAATAGAGAACTCCCGCCTAAAATACTCGAGTTTGGTTGGGGTATCTACCCTATGTCTCCACATACCCATAACGTCGGCCTAAAAATAGAGTGCTAGATTTCAGAAAGAAAAGTGTTCTTAAGGGGTTATCCGGACCTCGGCGAAACCCTAGGTATATGCTGGTAAGGATTGTTTCAGTTTTTCCTAAATTAAAGGTTCTACAAACAAATCCCAAGCCTAAGAACTATGAAGATGAAGATCAAAGGCACAAATCTGGAAAGGACAAACAGAAAACAAGAAACAAAGAATGACGTTTCAGAAACGAAGAACAGAAGTATGGTTCTCAAAAGCGAAAAGAAAGACAGTGACAAGAAAAGTATTAAAACAGTGCAAGTGTTCAAGATATGAGTAAAATCATGGAAAAAACGCATTCAGATGAATAGTTCAGCAAATTAAAGGTTTGAACAGCGCAATAATGGCAGTAAGTAAACGAAAGCACATAAAAGAAATTGGGAATAAGAGGAACAGAGGCTTACCAGAACAAATGAAGCCGGAATGAATGTCGCCGAGGTCAGGCGACGGTTGCAGACAAGACGAAGTGACGAAAGCTTCGCTGGAATGGAAGAATGAAGGCAATTGCAGAGCTTGGAGCTAGAGCAATGGCGGGTTTGAGAAAGTTTAGAGAGAAAGAGAGCCAGTAAATCGAAAACAAAAGTAAAGAGACGAAAAAGAAAGGGGGCAAAGTTTTGTAAAAAACTTGAAACGGCGGCAAAAAGCAAAACCAAAGCGCAAAGTGAAGAGGCGAGAGAAAGGGGGAAAATTTTTGTCAAAAACCAAAAACGGCGGCAAAAAGGTAATTAATGCGCCTGGAGCAACGCATACGTCAGGCGGCGTGCGCAGAAAAAACGTGGTTTATAAGCGCGTCACAAACACGGACCAATAAGGTAAAGACGCGTAAGAGAAACGGTTGAGTAAATGATGCGTGACAGCTCACACATATGAAAAAGATCACTGGAATTCTTGTTCTCCGAAGAGAACATGTCGGCTTGAAATAAATGATCTCGGCTGAAGAGTTTGTTAGCCAGTGTACAGAAAGAGATATCGATATAGGTTCCATCACCTCAAAATGCCGAGGTAATAAAACCTAGGGGGCAGTTGCGGGGATGTATTTTTTGAATACCAACACGTGGCATGGTGATGCCGACGTGTCAGCTGAGGTGCCACGTGCCTTGGTAGTTATGCCGAGGTTACCTAGGCAAGGCCGAGGTGATCTCCGAAGATATCGGAATCAGAGATAAGCGGATAGGGGACAAGAGTCCTAAAGTAAAGAGAAGACTTTGCTAAGATAAAGATAAAGCTCTTAGGGAGTTTATCTTTATCTCTTGAAGAGTCCAAAGTTAACATTGAATTGGAATCCATAGAAGTCAGACTTCAAGTGGGACTTGGATTTAGTAAACTATAAAAGAGAGGCACCCCCGTGGGTCTAAGGTACGCAGTTTTATACTCAAGCTTGTGAGTTTAGCACTTGATTATCTTTGAGAGATATACTGACTTGATCGTCGGAGTACCCCCGGGTGGAGGAGCCACCGCCGGAGCCTTTTCTTTCTGTTGCAGGTTCCTTGAAGCCATCTATTCTGCCGGTGCTCTCCAACTGATTACTAGGCGGGCAGTGTAGTTAGAAAATTACCCCCACAAAATTATAATTTAATTATAAAACTTAACGCCATTTAAAATTTATTTAAACTTTGACTTTAAATTTTCCGAAACCATATTAAATGAGTGTTAATTAAAATGATCATAATTCAAATTTTAATAATTTAATTGTAGTTATACTCTATTTCAAAAGTTAAATTAACCTTATATTGATAATTTATTAAAATATTATCTAATAATCAAATAATTATTTCATTTATATTTTAGATCTATCTTTCAAACCTAATGATATAACAATCTATTAAAATATCTACGGTTAGGTTTAGTATCTCCTAAAAAAGTCAAAAAGTCAAAAGTCGCTATCCTTCGCATCATGTTATTTAAGTCATATCACTTCTCTACTGCATCACTTTAAACCCAAGTTATATTTCATAAAAAGTCAAAAAATACACTTATTTATAATATCTTAAACAACTACTTAGATAATTCTCTCTCATATCTTTTTTAATTATCTATCAATCATTTTACTTATATATCATTAAATTTAAAAAATAAATATAAAAAAATAAATTTATACATCAATTTTAATAATTTAATTTTTATAATACACGTATCCGAATGATATATTATTGGTACTTAACATTGCATTTAAAAAATTACCATAGTATGATTTGTTTTTACCACCGTACCAATATCTCACAATTCGTATCTTTTTTTTTTGAGTGAGGGTTCCTTTTAGTTTGAGATTGGATTAAAACATATTATTGAATTTGTGATTGTTCATCACGGTCCTGTTTCAATAATTTAAATTATTTTATATACAAAATTCGTCTAATATTTTATTTTTATAAAAAGATTACATTAATTGAATATTGATAATTATTTAATCATGTCAGATTTCTCTCGATAGTAATATAATTTTTAAAATAAATTATTAACAAAATTCTAATCCAATTAAATAACTATCGATATCTAATCAAATTAATTTTTTACAAGAATAAATTACTCAATAAACTTAACATATTAAACAATTTAAATTATTAAAATAAAATACGTGATATATGCTATAAATCTAACAATACCGGACAATCAACAAAATGTATTGTAGACAAGCCTGGCACTTTCTTTTTAGTAGAAAGAGTAGAGGAGCGATATAGCGAAAGTTTCCAACAAGTCAAAGCACGTACATCAGGGGGGGTGGTGGATATGGAGTAATGGAGATCACACCAAAATTGATTTGAGAATCCTTAAAAAGATTATAAAATAATATCATAAGATTCTTCACATTTCTGAGAGAAAGAGAGAGAGAGAGCTTTTTGTAATTGTTATATAGAGAGAGAGAAAGAGACCTGTTTGAAAGAGACAACATGCATTTAGCATACAGACAGCTTCTGCATATATAATCACGGAGTAGTCAGATTTTTGATCAATTTGCAATCAATTTTTTTGGTAAAGGTTAAGAGATTCGGATCGGAGAGATGATCAGAACCGGTGCTGTTTCGCGGCGGAAGAGATCGTCGGACATGATCGGAGAAAGCTTCGACGATGTATCGCCTTCCGATTCTCATGAAGTTCATGTTCTTGCCGTTGATGATAGCCTCGTCGATCGAAAAGTCATTGAACGATTGCTCAAAATCACCTCCTGCAAAGGTACAATTCAATACAAATCAATTCTCTCTCTCTCTCTCTATATATATATATACATATGTATGTATATGTGAATGAAGTGTTGTTGAATTGAATTGTTACAGTAACAGCAGTGGATAGTGGAAGGAGAGCTCTGCAATTTTTAGGATTAGATGAGGATAAGAGCTCAGTTGATTTTGATTTGAAGGTGGATCTGATAATCACAGACTATTGTATGCCTGGGATGACTGGTTACGATTTGCTTAAAAGAATTAAGGTTAGCTCAATCTCAATATGTTTCACAATTTTTGAAAAAAGCATGAAAAATTTGCAATGAAAATAGATATTGAAAATGGTTTGCTCATTGGTTTTTTCATTTTCTCATCATGTGCAGGGATCGTCTTCTTTCAGAGAAATACCAGTTGTGATCATGTCATCTGAAAACGTTTTGGCAAGGATCGACAGGTACATATATGAATCACTAATTCTAATCACAAAATATTTTTAGAGAGAATTTTATACATACCCGAGAATTTTGAATTTTGGTATGCTAATTTAATCAAAGAGAGCCTTGCAAACCTATATGAATCGGATACCGTTTGTTTAGACAGAAAAACAGAAAATATTTCTTATGAATTTTTTTTATAAAAATATATTTTTTAGAAAAATCATTTTATATTTTTGGTTATGGGAGTGGTGGCAATGAGAGCGAAGGCAGTGATGATGGTAGTGGCTGTGGAGATGATAGTACGATGGCGGAGGTGAGAGTTGCGGTGGCAATGGAGCAATTTGGGAATTTGATAAAAAATTAATTTTTAGACTTTTCACCAAGTTCTCACAAAAAAAATTACAAAAAAGTCAAAAAAATTTAAAATTAATTTTTTTGTCAACTTTTCAAAACACTCAAATGTAACAATATTTGTAAGAATTTAAATATTTTCTGTCTTTTAAAAGTAAAAATATATTTTTTTACTTAATTATATTTGTTGCGTTGATTATGAAAAATATTGATCATTTTTTTTTTATTGTACCAAATTTCAAAAATATATATATGGGTCTGTTTGGCCTAGTTGGATGTAGAATTATGTTTTGAATTTTAAGTTTTTGAATTACAATTTGAAAAAGAGAAAATTTGTTTGATTATGAGTGTTGTTTTAAAAAGTTGATAAAAAATTGATTTTTTGACTTTTTTAACTTTTTGTTATTTTTTGGCTAAAAAAGTTTGTTTTTTGTGTAAAAAAATTAAAAAGTTAAAAAATTGACTTTTTATCAAGTTTTTAAAGTTTTGAAAATAGTTTTGAGATGATTTTTTTTAATTAATTGATGTGAGAGAATGTAAGAGGGGAGATTAGAGAGAAAAAGTGATTGATTGATTGATTGATTTTTTTTTTTGAACTCCTAGATTGAATAATAATAATAATAATAATAATAATAATAATAGAAGAAGAAGAGTAAGAAGTAAGAGGAGTTTTGATTTTGAAAATAATTTTAATTTGTATTTTAAAATTTTATTTATTTATGAGTTTTGATCTAAATTATGATTTAAAAATATAATTGAGTTTTGAAAAGTAAATCAAATGTTATTTATATTTTTCACCTAAACATAGGAAGGGTTATTTTGGATGTAAATTAAAAGTTAATTTTTAATTTTTTTTTTGATTTTTTAAAAAAATGTGTGAAAAATAAAGAAGTGATGTAATTAATAAATAAATAAATAAATCGAGAAGTTGACATTTTACCCACATGTACAAATAGGCCGAAGCTGTAGTTTGAATTTTTTTTTTCTTGGCTCAGAATTTCTTCAATCAATAATTACATAAATTTAAAATATTATGATAGAGTTCGGTAATGTTTACGTTTTTTATTTATATTTATAAAAATTTTATAAATTGATTTTTATTTATTTTAAAAAAAATATAAATTATAAACGTGTTTGGTTTGAATAAAATGTTTAAAAAATTTTAAAAACATAAACTAAAAAATATGTTTGTTCAGGCTTAAAATATTTATATTATTTTTATTATTTATGACAATGGGATCACACACATTACCAGAGCATTTTCTCAAATCCCATCTTTTCATATAACCCATCATGCATCCCACTCACTGAAATATTAAAACTATATCACCCAACCATCTTCTGCTTTTTTGGTTTTCACCAAAGTAATGGGCCAGCTGTCCACTCCTATTGCTCCACTTTCTTTATTTATTTATTTATTTTTTTAAATAAAAAAAAAAAGATAAAAAAATAAATAAATAAATAAAGAAATAAATAAAATAAAAATAAAATAATAAAAAAAAAAAAACACAATACACTCATTTTATTCATATCAAGATCAACCCTGATCCACATTTTTACACCAAAAAAAAAAAAAAAAAAAAAAAAAAAAAAAAAAAAAAAAAAAAAAAACAAAAAAACAAAAAAAAAAAATCTTTTTTTTTTTTTTTTTTTTTTTTAAGTTTTCAGCCACTGGGGGCGCGCCACGTCACTGGGGGCGCGACCCCCAGTGGGTGTATGGATCACGGCTCTTATAGAAATTATGGTTTTAATGGTAAAACTGGTTTAATGTTTATTAGTATCTACCCTTATGGTATGTCAAATTTTTGTCATTTTTTTTATGTCATTTTTTTTTGGGGAAAACTTCAAGGCTAAATTGACATTCAAATTTGATCACTCTAAAAGAAATTATGGTATGTCAAATTTTTTATTTTGGGTTTTTTTAAAAATTGATGTCACTTTTTTTGGGGAAAACTTAAAGGCTAAATTGACATTCAAATTTGATTACTCCAAAAGAAATTATGGTATGTCAAATTTTTTATTTGTGTTTGGACTGTCTCCGTTTAGATTTGGGACAGTTCGGTTTAATTTGGTCTATTTTTGGGTCTCTTTTATATAATTCAAATTGTTTACATTTTAAAATTTGTTAAATATATTATTTCTGTAAATAATCATATTTAACGGATATTATGATTTTGAATCACTTTTGTCTAAAAAAAAATAGACAGTTAGAAAATTAACAGTTTATAAAAAAGTGATTTGCATATATAGTATCTGTTATTTGATCGAATAATGTGATTTTTACAGAAATAATATATTAAATAAATTTTAAAATATAAACAATTTGAATTATTAAAAAGAGATCTAAAACTGAGTCCGATGGACCGGACTGAACCTTTCGGTTCAGATGGTGAACGGAGTCGAGCCCTAGCCGTTTATTTTATTATATTTTTACTTTAGTCTTTGTTGGATTCAGCTGACTCACTTTTTCTAAAGTCTTATGTTTCGTTTGTTTAGAAAAAAAAGAATGATAAAAAATGAAAATGAAAGAAAGTAAAGTGAAAAAAAGAAAAATGAAATAAATTTTATTTTTTTGTATGTATTTGAATAGATATAAATTTTTGTAAGAAAATGATGCAAAAAAAAATATAATCATTGCATAATATAGAGTTGTAGCGATAAATATGAACATAAATGAAAACAAAATAAATTTTGTTAAGATTTGTAGGAAAAAAATAAATTTTTTTATATATTTTGTAAGAAATTGTTAATTTTACTAACAAGTTAATGTTAGTTGTATAAAACATTTTAATTTTATTATTTTTTTAAATTTTTTATCTAAACAAATGCATAATTTTTTTTTTCACCGTCATATATTTTTTTTATCAAATCAAATTGAAAATTTGACATCTAGCCTATGTTTGGCATATGTTTTTTTAGATATTTTATACACAAAAAGATAAAATAAATTAAAAAATTAAAAAAATAAAATGTTACATTTAAATTATAATTATTTTATTTTGGAGTATTTACGTGTAGGTCCTAATAAGAGGATTTATTGTCTAATAGGTCCTATGAAAAAAATTTGTCATTAAAAAAGTCACGAATTGTAAGTTTTAAAGATAATTTATAAAAATCATGACAAAAAAAGTCACTAATTATCAATTTTTAACGACATAAATAAAAAATTATTACAAAAAAATTATTTTTAACGACAATTTTACCAAGACTTATCTTCAATAGGACTTGATGAAAATTAGGTCTAATTATTAGAACCTATTGGTAGTTTACCTTTTTATTATTTTTCTCTCATAAAAATTAAAAAAGTCAAAAAATTCATCTCAAACAAAACTTTTTAACCTCAAATTAAAATAATTAAAAAAAAAATCTCAAACGACAAGTTCATCATACACAAAATTACTGACACCCCCCATGAGATTTATGTTTGTTACAGTTCCTCTTAACTTTTAGAAATTACATCTCTCTCCCTAAAGTTTAAAGTTTCATTACAAATTCCCTCCATCAGCAATTCTAATTATTAGAACCTATTGGTAGTTTACCTTTTTATTATTTTTCTCTCATAAAAATTAAAAAAGTCAAAAAATTCATCTCAAACAAAACTTTTTAACCTCAAATTAAAATAATTAAAAAAAAAATCTCAAACGACAAGTTCATCATACACAAAATTGCTGACACCCCCCATGAGATTTATGTTTGTTACAGTTCCTCTTAACTTTTAGAAATTACATCTCTCTCCCTAAAGTTTAAAGTTTCACTACAAATTCCCTCCATCAGCAATTTAATTTTTTTAAATATCAATTTTGCCCTAATTGGGTAAATTACATTGACACCCCTCACATTTTAGAAATTACAATCCCCTCCTTAAGGTTTAAAGTAGCATAGTCAATTGCCCTATCGGTTAGTATTAGTTGGAAAAAAAATTAATTGAAAAAATATTTTGTTAGTAAAATTTTTAAATTTTTGTTTAAAAACCAACGTAAATTCATTTTTTGAATTTATATTTTTTCATCAAATTTACAAACTCAGACAACCATTTATAAATCAAAAAAATTATCAAACAAATTTTTATGACAATTTTTAAAATTTTTGCAAATATAAATTGAAAACTGAAAACGAAATGGTTACCAAACAGATTTCAGATGGTAAATATGTCGTAAAATTAACAAATAATTAAATAAGTTACCAACGTAAGAAATGACTTATCAAAAAAATTTTAGGCTATATATGGTTTGATTTTTAGAAAAAAAAATTAAAATTTAAAAATTAATTTGGTTAAGAAATAAAGAAATAAAAAAATAAAAAATAATTATCATTTTAACTTTTGAGCAGGTTATATACATACGTATAACTGTTTCAATTTAATTTATTAAAAATTATTTTCAATCACTCGAAAGATAAAAATTATTTAAAAATGATAATTATTTATTATTTCTTATTTCTTATTTCTTAATTGGACTCACTTAAATCGTTTAATCGGATTAGGTGGGTTTTGTAGGTGGGTTAGAAATATAAAATGAGAAAAAATATTAGTGGGTGAATTACACTGACATCCCTGAAGTTTATGTTTATTATAGTTTCTCCTCTCATCTTTTGGAAATTACATCTCCCTCATAAGGTTTAAAATTTCATTATAGATTTCCTCCCTCAGCAATTTAATTTTTTTAAATACCAATTTTGTCCTCATTGGGTAAATTATATTGACACCCCTCACATTTTAGAAATTACAATCTCCTCTCTAAAGTTTAAAGTAGCATTACCAATTGCCCCTTCAGTTAGTATTAGTTGGAAAAAAAAAATCATTGAAAAAAAATTAATTGAAAAAAAATTTTGTTAGTAAATTTTTTAAATTTTCGTTTAAAAACCAACGTAAACTCATTTTTTGAATTTATATTTTTTCTTAAAATTTACAAACTTAAACAACCATTTATAAACCAAAAAAATTATCAAACAAGTTTTTATGACAGTTTTTAAAATTTTTGTAAATATAAATTGAAAACTGAAAATAAAATGGTTACTAAACAGGCCTTTGATGGTAAAAATGTCATAAAATTAACAAATAATTAAATAAGTTACCAACGTAATAAATGACTTATTAAAAGATTTTTAGGCTATGTATGGTTTGATTTTTAGAATTTTTTTTTTAAATTAAAAATTAATTTGGTTAAGAAATAAAAAAATAAAAAATAATTATCATTTTATCTTTTGGGCAGGTTATGTACATACGTATGGTTGTTTCAATTTAATTTGTAAAAAATTATTTTCAACCACTCGAAAGATAAAAATTATATAAAAATGATAATTATTTTTTATTTCTAATTTCTTAACCAAATTAATTTTTAATTTTTATTTTTTTAAAATCAAACTATACATAGCCTAAGAATCTTTTAATAAGTCATTTCTTATGTTGGTAACTTATGTAATTATTTATTAATTTTACGACATTTTTATCATCTGAAGCATGTTTGGTAACCATTTCGTTTTTAGTTTTCAATTTATATTTACAAAAATTAAAAAAAACTGTCATAAAAACTTGTTTGATAATTTTTTTGATTTATAAATGGTTGTCTCAGTTTGTAAATTTGATGAAAAAATATAAATTCAAAAAATGAGTTTACATTGGTTTTTAAACAGAAGTTTAAAATTTTTACTAACAAATTTTTTTTTCTAATTAATTTTTTTTTCAATGAATTTTTTTTTCCAACAAATACTAACCCAGGGGGCAATTGGTAATGCTACTTTAAATCTTAGGGAGGGGATTGTAATTTCTAAAATGTGAGGGGTGTCAATGTAATTTACCTAGTGAGGGAAAAATTGATATTTAAAAAAATTAAATTGCTAAGGAAGAATTTGTAATGAAACTTTAAATTTCAGGGGGAGATGTAATTTTCAAAAAGTGAGAGGGGAACTGTAATAAACATAAATTTCAAGGAGTGTCAGTGTAACTTACCCAAATATTAGTGGATAAACAATCCTTTTTTTTTTTTTTGGGTATAATTTCAAACAAAAAATTTATATTTATTTTTAAGAATAATTTTAGGTACTCACCCTTAATTTTTCTAAATTTATCCTGAATGGAATTGTGTGGTTGTGATTGAATTTGTATGGTGTGGGATTCATATATAAAACAAATTTGAATCACAAAATAAAAATTTTAAATAATTTCTGAATTGATAAGAGTGGGTTGATAGTATTCCTCTATTTCTAATCTTGACAAAAAAGAATTACAAATTAATCAAATATATAATGGTATTTACAATCACATTTCACTAATTAATGTATAAACCAATTAAATAAGAAAATTATATAATGAAAATGAGGCTGATTGTCATCTGAATAATGGTGATAGGATTAGAAAGTAGTGTGGACAATTTTGTCATAAGTTTGTATATATAAGAAAATTTTATTCCCCCACACACTCTTTTATGATTTAATTTTATATATGCATTATTTTGTCATGATTTTGTATATACATAATTTTGTCATAATTTCCCAAGCACACACTTATGAAATTAGTTTTATGGTTTTTTCTCACTCCACACATCACATGTTCCCAGTGGTGGAGTCAGAAATTTAATATAGGGGCACCTATTAATTATAATTTTAAAATTTTTCTTTTGTAATCAATAACAATAACATAATAATAATTTTTCGAGCTAATATTAAACACAAAAAATTAATATTAGCACAAATTAATATTTTTAATTATAGCACAAATCAAATCTCTAATTTTAACACAAACAACAACAAACCAAAACTTCTAATTTTAACATAAATCACCACCAATCAAAATTCATAATTTTACCATTTCAAAATCTCTTATTTTAACATAGATTATAACAAATATTTTTTTTTTTTTACAAAATCAAAATCAAAACTTAACAAATAACTATAAATAAATACTCATAATTTTTATTTAAAAATAAAAAATAAAGTTACCTGTAAACAATGAAGAAAAGACACCAATATTGTAGCGTGGTCCCAAATCTGTGTTGTGTGATCCCAATCTGGTAAATCGCAAGTTGGTAAATTGTAAAATAACAAAGGGAGACAAAGAAGATAAAGAAAATACGAAGACACTTAACAATTACTGTGAATAAATAAAAAAAATAAAGAACTCCATACACTTTTATAGTTTTAAAGATCCTGCCGGCTGTCGCTGAAAGCCTTGCCCAACAAGTTTGTTTTTTTTTAGATTAACTCTTGCCCGGCAAGTTAAGAACTAAAGAAAAAAAAAATGTCTAGACTTTGGAAATTGAGGGGGAGAGGGGCTGTATTAGTGTTTGTGTGTGCCAGTGTTTTTTTTTTTAGATTCATATGAAAAAAAAAAAAGGAGAAACAAGAAAGCAAGAGTTCAAAAGGTAAAACAACAATAAGGCAGAGGGCTAGTCCCTCACTAAACTAACTCCAGTCATGTCCTGTATAAGCAGGGCAGCAACTTCAGCTGGAGGGTTATCAAGGACTACAACATGCTCATTTGAGACACTCCCATATTGGCTAAACGATCAGCAACTCTGTTACCCTCACGTAGGGTGTGGCCAAGTGAGCTGTTAGTCCTCTGCAGCAGGAATTTAGTATCTTCAATGAGGGCCTTAAATGGTGAGTTGTGGTTTGGGCCATGGAGAATTTGGTTAATAGCCTGCTCAGAGTCTGATTCCAGGTGAACATCTTTGGTATTTTTCTGGAAGAGGATGGTGAGCCCTCTATATATGGCCCATATTTCTGCTTCTAAGCTGGAACAGTGGCCTAACTTTCCGTAGTATCCCCAAATCCAAGTGTCTGTTTCATCACGCAGCACTCCTCCATAACCTGCTTGGCCTGGATCTCCCTTTGAATAGCCATCAGCATTCATTTTAAGCTTACCTGCAAGTGGGCAACACCAATGAATTAGTTTGGGTTCTGCCGAATAGGGGCAAAGAAGGGAATGAAAAGCCTCATCAATTTCATGAACATAAGTAAAAATGTTCGTGAGATTGACCTGAATAGGATTGGACAGGTTATCAAAAATTAGTTTATTACGAGCTTTCCAGATTTGCCACAGTGTAACAATGAAGATAAGATACCATTTTTTTCCATGAAAAATATCTTTGATCTTTATTCAAAATAATCCAATCATTCAGAGGTTGTTGATTCCCTTCTTCCCACCAGGTCAGATTTTGAATATGAGTCCAAATATCTTTAGAGGTAGGACATTCTCTAAGCAAATGCTTCATGTCTTCACTATGTTGGCCACACCTGGGGCAAGATATCTAACAAGCCGAAGTTGGTTAGTCATCAACCTGCCCTTTAAGATCAACCAAAGGAAACATCTAAGTTTCTGAGGGATCTTAATTTTCCAGATCCACGTCCAGTCTCTGTTAGCTAGATCAGAATCAGTGATGAAACTATAGGCCGAGGTTGAAGTAAAGTTACCAGTTAAAGAGGGAGCCCAGGTAGGAGCATCAGGGAAAGTAACAAATCTTGGCCTGTAAATGTTGATAATCTCATTGAGTTCTTGTTGACTAACAAGAGTGGATAAAGCATGAGTGTCCCAATTTCCCTCCTCATCAAGGATAGAGCTGACCATAACAGTGTTGTCAGCTTGATAAATATTGTTGTATTGAGATAAGGGTTGCTTGCCACACCACCAATCTGTCCAAAAGGATATGTCTTTCCCATTGCCAATAATCCATTTGACACCTTTTCTAAGGACATCTCTGTATTTGCAAATGCTTCTCCAACAATGTGAAGAATTTTTCGTCATGGGCCAAGTGTATATATTGTGGTGTTTCAAATACTTAGAGTGCAGTAATTTACACCAAAGTTTATCTTTGTCACTCAGCATTTTCTATCCAAGTTTAATGAGAAGCATTGTATTTTGATCCCTAGCCTTCCTAAGACCAAGGCCACCATCGGCTTTACTTTTGCAAACGCTGTCCCAGTTAACCAAATGGACTTTTTTTTGAGTTTCAGTATCACTCCATAGAAAATTCCTATTAATTCTATCAATGTCATCACAAATCTGTCTAGGGAGTTCTACAGTTTGCATGGTATAAAAAGGGATGGTCGAGGTAACGACTTGAATGAGGGTAGCTCTACCAGCTAAATTGAGAGTTCTAGTTTTCCAACCAGAGAGTCGAGCTTTCATCTTAACAAGGATTTCAGTGAACAGATTCTTAGTCATTCTCTGATGAAGAAGAGGGAAGCCAAGGTATTTGCCAAGGTTAACAGTTAGGGAAATGCCACTATGATAACTGAGGTTAACAGTTAGGGAAATGCCACTATGATAACTGAGGGCTTGGGCAACGTTTCTAGGAACATTAGGAGAGACAAAGAGTTTAGACTTCCAGAGATTCACCTTTTGGCCTGACACTGCACAAAATTCAGAAAGGGTATCCAAAATGGTTTCACAATTAGAATAGGTAGCATGAGCAAACAAGATCAAGTCATCCGCAAAGAACAAATGGGATAGGGAGGGACTATTTCTAGAGGCCTTGATACCCTTCCAAGAACCTTTTTTGACTTTGGAGTGTATCATATTGGACAGTCGTTCCATGCAAAGGACAAAAAGATAGGGAGAAAAAGGGTCACCTTGTCTAAGGCCTCTCCTATTATGAACCCCATCAATGATTTCCCCATACCACAGGATGGATGAACGCTGGTTAGTGACACAACTCATGATCAACTCCACCCAATCAGGGTTGAGTTTGAACTCAAGTAAGGTGTCTTTGATAAAATCCCAAGACAATCTATCGTAGGCTTTTTCTAAGTCAATTTTAAAAATCATGCCACCACACTTGCCTTTTTTATATCTCAAAGTATGCAGAATCTCTTGGGTAATGATGACGTTATCAGTAGTATTTCTCCCAGGAATAAAACTGCTCTGGTTGGGAGAAACAATATTGTCTAAAAGGGGTCTTATTCTTCCCACAATGATCTTGGTTATAATCTTATAGGCAATATTACAGAGACTTATGGGTCTAAATTGTTTCATAGTTTCAGGGTTATCAACTTTGGGGATCAACACAACAAGAGTTTCATTAATCTCGGGAGGCACAGTTTTATTTCGGAAACAATTTTTGACAAAATTACACACAGATTGACCAATAGAGTTCCAATATTGCTTATAAAATATGGCCTGAATGCCATCCTTACCAGGAGCTTTGAATGAACCAATGTTTTGAACAGCTTTGAGAATATCAGAATTGGAAATGGGTTTGAGAAACCCAATATTATCATCATGAGTAAAGTGAGTTTGAATTAGGTTAGACCAATGGTCCAGATGGGTGGTACCTTCATCAGTAAAGGGATTTTGAAAATAGTCAAGGATAACAGTCGTAATTTCATTCGTCTCAGTAATCCAAGAACCATCATTATTTTTAAGGGCATTGATTTTGGTTTTCCTTCTCTTAGCAATAGTGGTGATATGAAAGTACTTGGTATTCCGATCACCAAACGTAATATGTTTGGCCCTAGATTTCTGAAACCATAAGATTTCTTCTTGGAACAGGGTAGAATTGTATTGATTAATGAGATCTCTTTCAAGAGCATAAAGATTGTGGGAAAAATAAGTAGCTAAAACTTTTTGGATGCCCTCAATCCTAGCAAGAAGGTGCCTTTTTCTTTTGAAAATATTTCCAAAAACTTCTTTGTTCCACTCTTTGACTCTATTGGTGAATTCAATAGTAGAGTCAAGGAGGTTATTATTCATATCAGACCAGGTGGAGTTCACAATGTTTAGGAGGTCCGGGTGGGACATCCAAGCCACTTCAAATCTAAAGGGCCTATTTAAGGGATTTAGAGTATGCATACCTTGGGTGTAGAGGACAAATGGTGAATGATCTGAATAGGTGCGGGGGAGAACTCTGACAGTGGCCTCTGGAAACATTGTTCTCCATTCTAGATCGCTGAGAGCTCTGTCAAGTCGCTCCATGGTATTAGCCAAACCTTGTCTATTATTTGTCCAGGTCATCTTGGGACCAGAACTTCCCAAATCAATCAAATTACAGTTGTTGATCCTATCTAAGAATTTCTGAGATCTGAGAGAACTCTAAGAGGAGGTGAAGCTCCTTCTTTTTCCCTGACTTGCATAGTCATTAAAGTCTCCCGCTACTAACCATGGCTTATGGATGTTGCCTGTCATGTCCTCCAGTTCAGCCCATAGATGCTCCCTTATAACTGGGTTTGGGCTTGCATACAAAGCAGCAAGGACCCATTCTTCGAAATTTTTCTTATGTATAGTTGCATGAATAACCTGGGAACTAAACTGAGGAGGCCCTGACGTTCAGTTGGGTTGGGTCCCAGATAATCCATATTCCTCCGACTCTTTCGATGGGATCAACAATGGAAGAGGCTGTGAAGCCTAACCCATTGAAGAAATTACCCATTTTACTGAAGGGCACTTTAGTCTCCATAAGAACAATAATCTCAGGTTTATGGGCACGAATGATTTCCACAAAGTTTCTTTTAAAATTATTATTACCGGCTCTGCGGCAATTCCAGAAAAGTAGGTGTAATAAATCCATAGAAGGGTAGTGGAGGGGTGAGTCAGTTACTAGGTCCTTAACGATGTTTCGTATCCTCCTCCGATCTGCCTCCTCTGATCTCATGGAGGCTAGCTGGAACGAGTGAAAAGGCTTCAGGTGGGGTTCCCCCTAGTTTGGCTCAACTATCAGTCGTATTTATTCTATCCACCAAGCGAAAGCGACTAGGTGAATTGCTTCGTTCTCTGGTTCTAATAATAAGCTCACATTGTGGGTCTAGTTCTGATGAACTGTCACCTCTCGCAGTGGTGCTTCTGTGTTCTTGCTGTCTTCCCCATCCATTGTTGGTTTCTCTTGGGTCTGGTGGTTCTTTGTCTTGATCCAGTGGTGTTGCTGTCTTGAGAATTACAGAAGTTTCGGGTATGGTAGCAGCTACAGGGGTCGAGTTAACTTCAGCCATGGTTGAGTCGTTTAAACTTGGGGTGTTCTCCAATGTATAGATCATGTCAGAATTAGTCTGGTGCACTTGATTTTCACTGGGTAGGTTTTTCACTTTAGCTTGTTCACAGAGGGGATTCTCTGGTGGGAAATCTTTGGCGTGCGCTGTTGAGCTCTCCCCCATTGGCTTCCAGAGAGACTGATTCGTCACAGGTGTGTCTGAATCCTTCAGTCTGGTGTGGTTCATTCCTACTTTAGCTTTACCTTTCGAAACATTGGCTTGAGATGGGCCTAATGAGACACTAGGCTCACCATGGGCCTTATCCATACCAGTTTTGTTGGGCTTCTTTCCCCTGCTATTATTAGTTTGACTGTGATGGCTTCCTTCTAAATATCTGAAAGAATTGGGGTTGGTAATTGGGCCATGTGGATCTTGAATCCTCTTGGGTTGGGTTAGTTTCCTATAGCGTTTAGTCACAAGCATCCATGGGCCAAAAGCTTCATCTTCACCCCTTTCTTGTTGCAAGTGACCGTTGTCTTGCACTGTTCGGATGCCAGAGGTTCCGTAATCGGAAACGGCTAGATTTGCCTCCGCCGGTAAGGTCCCCAGTGGCTTGAAGCGACAAGCTTCTTTTCTATGGTCAACGCGGCCACAGAGGAAGTAGAATGAGTGAAGGGACTCATATTCAATACTGTACAGCTTGCCTTCCAATATGAACTTTGGCTTTAGAGGTTGGCTAAGGTCCATTTCAACACAGACGCGAGCAAACTTGCCTCTTGTAGCCATAGCCGTGGTCCAATCGATTTTAAGTGGTTTACCAATAGATTTGGCAATCGCAAATAGAACTTTTTCTTGGTAATATTCAATCGGAAGTTCGGGAAACCGAACCCACACAGCGGTTGTGGTTTCAAAAGCTTCCGATGGTTTAAAGTTAGGTTCCCACCTTCTCACAGTTAGATAGTGGTCCATTATGACCCATGGTCCCTCCGTGAAGACCTTAGTACAGTCTTCCTGTTTAGAGAATTTAAAAAGGAAATAGTTACTCCCCAAGTCAATAGCATTAAATTCTCCCTTAAGACTCCAGATAGATTTGACTCTGGAGCAGAGCATGTTATAGCCAATGTTTTTCCCCAGTAGTCGGACAATTAGTGCATTTTCCCATGGTTTCTTGATCTTAGCTAGAAGCTTCTTAGGTAGAGAAATTGTAGGAAAGCCTCTAAGTTCTGGGTATATGGCTTGAATCGTAGAGTGACCCTCTTGAACCTCATCATCTTCCTCATCTGACAAGAGGATTTCTACTCTGCTATCGAAAACATAAGACCCATTTCTAGTAGTGGCCAGAGCTTCTTTGAAAGTTTTGGTAGAAGGAAGATCTAACACTGGAATTTGTTGGTCCCCAATATCTGCTCGTGATATCTTCGTATCCATATCAGCTGTAACTTCTATACCAGTTTCCTCAAGTAAATCAGGGTTTTTGATTTTCTTGGTGCTTCTTACCAGATGATCTTCTTCTTTAGAAGATTTTCCCTGGTTCAGTGGAACTCGCAAATCTGATCTGATCTCCATTTTGTGTGTGCCAGTGTTTAATTAGGAGTCTAGGACCCCCCCTCCCAAAAAAAAAAAAGAGAAGTCAGGATGTGAGATATCAACATTTGGTTTGGGGTTGTGTGTTAGTGTTTAGCTAAGACTTAAAACAAACAAACCAAAAAATAAATAAATGAAGTTAAAATATCTGGGGGACACGTGACCCTCCTAACCCTTAGTGCCTCTATCCCTGCATGTTTCAATTATAGCTTAAATTAACATTCTTGTACGCACACCATTTAAACCATTCGTTCTAGGTGTAGATCCATTCTCTATTCCACCCACCTTGAAGACGCAACATCAAACTCCATTGAAGAAGACTCATGGTGACTCCATTGAAGACTCATTGCATTGCTGAAACTTAGCATTTCTCTCCCATTTTGTTTTTCATCTATCTGCACTCTTTTGACAACTCTATTAAAGACCTACAACTCCATCTATCTCTTATTTTTCATAAACCCTTGTTTTTTCCTTGAAGAAATTCAATTTTGCTCATCTAGTACTGGTTATCCAAATGAAAAAGGTTTATTCGATTTTTAACTTCCACATAAAAAAATTCAGAATTTGAATTTTGAAATAAATTCTTAAATTCAAAAGTTGAGTTCTGAATTTGGTTTCGGAACTTGATTTTCTAATAGAATCAATAATTTTGGTAGTTGATATCTGTTAAAATCCACCTACTATCCACCTACTTCACCCACTTAAACCTACTCCACTAAACCTAACCCACTACACCACTACCACCTCACCTACTCCACTAAACCTAACCCACTACACCACTACCACCTCCACTTCACCTACTCCTTACCTACTACACACTCACCCTCTTCTATATATAGGACTTATGAATCATTGTAATAATATCAATAAATATCAATCAATAATACAATTCTCTATTTCTCTTTATACATTAAATTTCTACAATATCCAAAAAAAGTAGACTATGGTGGCTAAATTTTGGTATGAAAATGGTCATATTGGGTCTTGGATTCGAGTTCGTAGACTATGCTCTTCCCCACTTGAACATTGATCTTTCACTGAAGTTGTTTCTTGACTTCCATCTATATTGAAAATATGAAGTTCTCATTGTGTAGAGTAAACACTTGAACATTGATCTTTCACTGAAGTTGTTTCTTGACTTCCATCTATATTGAAAATATGAAGTTCTCATTGTGTGGAGTAAACTCTTTTTAGTTGATCCAAACACAAGAAGAAGAATTGTTTCAGATTTGTAGACACTTGAGGAAATTGTTGGATATTACAAGGTCATGTGCCGATATGAAAGTTTATGACTTTTTCATAGATTAATCCTTGTGTTGGTTTTGAAACTTGTAAGCATTCACTTGATTTAAACTAAGAAACAATGGAAAAATTAAAGTTTAATTTTTTTTATTTTTAAATGATGTGTACAGAGAAAATTTTAACTTAATATTATGAGTGTGTTTTAATGTACATTAGAGCCATTTTACTTGATGGTATAATTATCATTAAAACAATATTTCATTAATTATGTGTACCGAAGTAAGTAAGTATATGAAAATAGAATTTCTCCCACATATAGGCAAGTTGGATCGGTTTGTAGGCAAATTGACAAACTCACCCTTTTTTTATCAATATTCCATTATTATTGTTATTATTATTATTGACAATTGGTTAGAGGGACAAGAAAAAGAGAAATTGTAAAACATAAAGTAAGATTCGAAACCATCTTTTTTAGTATGGGAAATGCAAATAAGTTTCATAAAGGGATTTCAAGATCTGAAATGAGAAATAGTTGGAATCATAAGGCTGGAAGGGGATTGAGGTGGATCAAAATTGATGTGGTTGGGATATGATATGTGCATTATGGCTGATTCTTGTCTGCTAGAAAAGGGATATTAGATCTGGATTTGAGTTGGACATGCTTGATATGTTTCCATTTTGTGGGGGCACTCGTGTAATAATGTTATTTACAAAATAAAAATTAAAAATAAAATAGTTTACACACATTCATGGCACATTATTTGGAAAGAAGAGAAAAACTTTAGCTAATTGTCTTTATCCAATATTGATAGGCTGATTCACCATAGTTGTCACGATCGGACCAAGTGTGTTTATTTGGAGAATCACATTGAACATATCTAGCATTCTTGTGGGTAGTATTTGAAGCTTTTGGGGTTGGTCGTGGATAGTAGAGGAGGGGTTGAGGTGCTTATGATGAGTTGTGTATGAACAAAATATTTTAATATCTGAATATGTTTTCTTCATTATTAGCTTAAACAATTAATTATCTCAAAAGTCTTGTTCACTAGAAAATAATTAGTTGAAACTTGATAGAGTAACATCCGGACTAATGAAGTACATAGAATCAAGAGTTAAACAAGAAGAACCATGAAGTAATGCAATGGTGAACCTATTTAGACTTAAAATTTAAATTCACTTTTTAAACTCAATAAGATGACAGTCTATTAAAATATTTAAGGGAGATAATTGCTTAATAATTAAAGAAGACTTGAAAAAGAGAGTTGCCTTAGATATTATAATATTCTAATCACCAATCATCTCATTTTTTACTTTTTTAGATTCATTTTACTTAGATGTATCTAAAAAGTAAAATATTTATAAACAAATATTTTAAAAAATCAATAGGTACACAAGAATACGAAAAATGTACTGAATTCTCATAATTTTTTTTGTATTTTTGGTATTTGGTTAATTTTCTGAATAGTTTTTCACAGCTATTATACTGTTTAAGTGTATTTATGTTAAGTGTATTTAATTTTTTTTAAAAAATTGCTTAGAATATTAAAAAAATTTAGTGAAAACAAAAAAATACATAAAATAAAAAATTTCAATTTTTTGAAAAGTGAATCATGAAAATAGGAAACAAACAAGCTGAATAATAGAACATAATTCTTGCTAAATTATAATAATATCAAGAACTGTCAGCCTAAGGCTTTAGAAAAAAAAAAATTAAAAATTCTAACATTGCCAGGAAAAATTAAGTTTTTTTTTCCTAACTAAACATCAATTAAAGAAGGGAATTAAACTGAAATTTAGGTACTAGAAACTAAAGAAATATGTTGAAATAAGCCGTATTAAAAACAAAATTTTCTAGACAAAGTAAATACTAAAACAAAACCTTTTTAAAACGAGAAAATTGTAAAATTGGCAGTATTAAGGAAATATATATTTTTTACATTTTTTACCCAACCATTTTTATTTGAACATTTGGCCTTTAAAAACAAATTTAACTACATTAAGCCAAACACGTGCTGTTGTGTCATTTTTAGATCCA
This sequence comes from Camellia sinensis, assembly GCF_004153795.1. Lineage (NCBI taxonomy): Eukaryota > Viridiplantae > Streptophyta > Magnoliopsida > Ericales > Theaceae > Camellia > Camellia sinensis. The sequence continues at coordinate 1,237,111 of NW_021024659.1, read as the reverse complement.
AACGTTAGCTCCAAATAATTTACGTGGTCCTGCATGGAACCTGGGATGGACACAGTCGTATTGTGAGTCTATGTACGGGAGCGTTTTTTAAATTTATTTTGATGATTCAAATTATTAATATTATAGAGTTTGTAATGTAGATTAATAAAAAGGGAGTTTTTTTGATAAATTTATTTTTTAAAAGTTTTATTCCATCCAACCCATATTCTTTTTTACTATTCCATTAGGTCCAATTTGAGATAAGAAGACCAAAATACCCTTTTCATCTACTTATATTCCATTTAGTTCACATTATTTTCTTATGTTTCAATAAGTCCTATGGGTGACATAATTACCAAAATACCCTTAATGTGAATGTTCACACCGTCAATATAAATGTTTATATCGTCAATGTGTAGGGGCCCGGCTCATGTCAATCCTCGTGGGTGCCCGGAAAAATTCGAGTCGGGCCGGGCCGGCCCACAAGCCAAAAAAATAAGTCCGACCCGGCCCGTTGATAGCATGAATATTCACATTGACAAGTTAACATTCACACTGATAAGAGTGTAAAAATGGCCTGCGGCCCGTGGGCGGCCCAAAACCAGCCCGTCGCCCGGGGCGGGCCCGAGCCAGCCCGTTCACAATATGAATATTCACATTGACATAT
>NW_021024659.1:1204744-1236415 GCF_004153795.1 Camellia sinensis | reverse complement strand
TTATCAATGTGAATGTTAACATGTCAATGTGAATATTCACATTGTCAACGGGCGGGGCCGGGCCGGGCCGAGTCGGGCCCGCCCTGGGTTGCTGTCTAGTTTTATACTCTTATCAATGTGAATGTTAACATGTCAATGTGAATATTCACATTGTCAACGGGCGGGGCCGGGCCGGGCCGAGTCGGGCCCGCCCTGGGTTGCTGTCTAGTTTTATACTCTTATCAATGTGAATGTTAACATGTCAATGTGAATATTCACATTGTCAACGGGCGGGGCCGGGCCGGGCCGAGTCGGGCCCGCCCTGGGTTGCTGTCTAGTTTTATACTCTTATCAATGTGAATGTTAACATGTCAATGTGAATATTCACATTGTCAACGGGCGGGGCCGGGCCGGGCCGAGTCGGGCCCGCCCTGGGTTGCTGTCTAGTTTTATACTCTTATCAATGTGAATGTTAACATGTCAATGTGAATATTCACATTGTCAACGGGCGGGGCCGGGCCGGGCCGAGTCGGGCCCGCCCTGGGTTGCTGTCTAGTTTTATACTCTTATCAATGTGAATGTTAACATGTCAATGTGAATATTCACATTGTCAACGGGCGGGGCCGGGCCGGGCCGAGTCGGGCCCGCCCTGGGTTGCTGTCTAGTTTTATACTCTTATCAATGTGAATGTTAACATGTCAATGTGAATATTCACATTGTCAACGGGCGGGGCCGGGCCGGGCCGAGTCGGGCCCGCCCTGGGTTGCTGTCTAGTTTTATACTCTTATCAATGTGAATGTTAACATGTCAATGTGAATATTCACATTGTCAACGGGCGGGGCCGGGCCGGGCCGAGTCGGGCCCGCCCTGGGTTGCTGTCTAGTTTTATACTCTTATCAATGTGAATGTTAACATGTCAATGTGAATATTCACATTGTCAACGGGCGGGGCCGGGCCGGGCCGAGTCGGGCCCGCCCTGGGTTGCTGTCTAGTTTTATACTCTTATCAATGTGAATGTTAACATGTCAATGTGAATATTCACATTGTCAACGGGCGGGGCCGGGCCGGGCCGAGTCGGGCCCGCCCTGGGTTGCTGTCTAGTTTTATACTCTTATCAATGTGAATGTTAACATGTCAATGTGAATATTCACATTGTCAACGGGCGGGGCCGGGCCGGGCCGAGTCGGGCCCGCCCTGGGTTGCTGTCTAGTTTTATACTCTTATCAATGTGAATGTTAACATGTCAATGTGAATATTCACATTGTCAACGGGCGGGGCCGGGCCGGGCCGAGTCGGGCCCGCCCTGGGTTGCTGTCTAGTTTTATACTTCTATCAATGTGAATGTTAATATGTCAATGTGAATATTCACATTGTCAACGGCCAGGCCCGCCCCGGCTCACGGCCGGGTTTCGGGCCGCCCGCGGGCCAATTTTACATTCCTACTAATGTGAATTTTAAAATATGAATGTTCACATCATTAAATTGCTAATCGTTGAAAAAATATTTATAAGGGTATCAAAATTAAATATAAGGGCATAAGTGTCCAAGAAAATAGTGTAAATCAAGAAAATGGACTTTATGGAATAAAACTATACATACATGGGACTAAATGGGTTAAAAAATTCCTTCATGGACTTCTTGGGTTAAAACACTTCTAAATTGGACTTATCAATAAAAATTCCTTATAAAAAAAATCAAACCAATTAAATATCTATAGCTTATAATAAGATCATATTTATGTTTAAAAATTATAAATAATTAATATAATTTTGATATTTTTTAAAAATAATTATGGTCCGATTATGAAGTACATATATCCGATTAATTTTATTTTTTATATAAATAATATATTAAATAAATATTATAATATAAAAGATTTAAATTATTAAAATAAAATCAATACAAATTTCAACCAAAACGTCACTAACAGCACGGTCCCTTGTCCGGTGCTTAGAACATACCAAAAATAATTAGTTAATTAAAAAAACTTGGTCTGCATTAAAAACTTTTATGTGGTGATTTACAGGCTAAACTTTCCCAAATGCGAAATGGATACTTCAAAATCATTAACAATTAGACTATCACCCGTGCACGAGATAATTATAGATATTTATATTTATTTTAAATTTTTTTTAATATATAAATTATATTTTTAAAGATTTTTTATAAAAATAATTTAACAATCTTATCATTAACCATAGTGTATGGAAGAAGTTAAAAAGGATACTGCAGTAACTATATACGGATTATATATATAATTATTTGTATGAGGGGATTTTAAATGCTGATCAGGAGATTATATCAATAAATGCAGGCATGTAGAAAGACATGTGGATTGAAAAAAGTTAATAAATGTTGATTAGAGGATTTTGACCAAATCAATAAATGCTGAGTTTTTTTTTTTTTTTAATAAAAAATTTAGAAAATTTTGATTGGGATATTGAAACTCTCAGAGGCCTTAGGGTTAAAAACCTCATTTTACTTATGCCAAGTTTGGCTACCCAAAATAAGTACACACTTTTTATCTTTTTATCTTTTTTCCATCACATCACCTCTCTACTTTTCTGCACATCTTTTCATAAAAAGATAAAAAGTACACATATTTAGGTCATCTCAAACAACCCCTTAATATATAGTATAGGTTATATCGTAACTTTGGAAAGTTAATTATCAAACTCTAGTTGTTTGAATATTTATTTCTTAATTATATATTTGTTTAATGTATTTCTTAAAGTCAAATCCTATCTTTAAGACATTATAAACTTAAAGCCGTATTCCATTTCCGATTAAGATTCTCATAAGTTGCCTCCGTTTGGGAAGGAAAAGTCCATGCTTTTTTGGTTAAAATAGTCATAAAAAATAAAATAGGCTATTTTAGTCACAAAAAACAAAACATCAAATCCAACCCATAATCATTATAATCCTCTTTCACAAAAAAAGTCAAAAAAGCCAAAAAGCCAAAAAGCCCTTCCCAAACCAGGCTAAAATAGCCAAAAAGTCAAAAAGCCAAAAAACCAACCCACTTCTCAAACGGAGGCAAACTTAATTTAATTAAATTTGAAAATAATTGTCAAATTCAATCTTGTGAGGTTTATCACGAGTTCTAATTTAATAATTTAAATAATTTATTTTGTAAGATTTATTGTATATATCATTTATAAAAATTTAAGTTAATTTGATAATCAAAACGTTTTCATTCTATTGTATTTAGAAAATGAATTTGTTCTCAACTTTTTATCACAATTGTCTCTAAAAAATAGATGAATTACTTTTAGAAACATATTTGTCATTTATTTTTTTAGAGACAGATATAATAAAATAAAAATGTTACAATTATCAAATCGACTAATTTTTTTCATAAATAATATATATGAAAAATATTACAAAATGAACCATTTAAATTATCAAAACGAAACTTGTAAAATTGTGATAATCTTTACAATACCAAATATGACGATTAAGTTTGGATTTAAAATTGAACAAAAACTCAACTCTTTTTTTTTTTTTGGTTAAAAAAAAAATACTCAATTCTTATCAAAACACTTCATGGAAACAATCTGTATTCGAAAAAATAAATTAAAAACCATTTGAGATTCAAAAATAAGATATCAAAACATAGGGTTAGGTAGAAAACTCCAAAATTTCGGATTCCTAGGCTAGCATTTGTCTCTTTCAACTTTTTCATTATATGCGTGGATGAAGTCAGTGCATTAGCTTTATACTTTATGGTTTATATATACATATATGTAACATTTGGGTGAGACGCCTTCTTCCTTCCTTATTGGGTGATTTTTTTTTTTTTTAAATCAAAACTTAAAATTCATAAATATATCTATTTTAATTTTTAAATAATTAATTGTTTTTTTAAAAATTTATTTATATTGTTTCTTTCTCATTAGGTTATAAACACAAATTTTACACTAAAACACACTAACACATTTTATTTATTTTTTTTAAAAAAAGAACAATTATTTACAATTTAATAAGTTGCACTAACCAAGATATATTCTGAAATTTGATAATCATAAAGTAAAAATTAAAAATGCCTTTCTCTCAATTTCTAAATATTCAATATTGTTTTTAAAATTTATATAAACTATTTATATCTCACAAGTTATAAGCAAAAACTAACTACAATCAATAACTTAATATAGACTAAAAAAAAAACTAAAATCAATCACCAAACAGGGCCTAACTTTCCTTGGACATTTCGTTCATAGCTAGCCATATATGCAAAACATAATAAATATTTATTGACTCAGAGAAACTTTCCAAATGCAAAACATGAAGGGAAATTTGATGAAGTCTTCCTTCGATAGCAGTCCCCCCCCCCCCATTACACGGATAATCTATAAACCTTGTCAACTAACACTAAATTTTTTAATAAATGTTTCCACCACCGCAACTGATTATAGAATTGAAAACCAACTACTCAGAACCTGTTGGCTCCACGAAACATGTTTGCCCCCACAGTTGTAAGCCACCGCTGACCAATTATGTGATTAATTTAGGCGATAGTAACAAGGGACTAGATACATTGTGATTGAGTATGATTTACATTAATTCAATTGGGTAGTGAATACTGCACTAACTGTGATAAGATTATTAATATTTCACTATTAGTCTTGTGAATCAAACATGACCTAAGGGTGTGTTTGTTTTAAAGGATTAAGGGGTGGGATTGGACTATTAGTCCTACCGGACTAATAGTCCATTGTTTGTTTCATTTTTTTTCCTCCGGACTAATAGTCCCCCCGAACTATTAGTCCCACAAATATGGGACTATCCTATCCCATGAGGGAGGTGGGATAAAAACCATGGACTGGTATCCCATGGGATTATTTTATGAAATGTCCATTTTACCCTCCATGCTATTACTTAGCAAACAATTAGAAAATGATAAAATAGTCTTTTGAACATTTATAAATTATTTTTTTAGTGTTGTTAATTTAAAATTATATATTAAATAAAAAATATAAATTATAAATCATAAATTTAATTTAATTGAAAATAATAAATTAAAATAATTAAAATATTGTGCAAAAAATAAAATAAAACAAATTTTTATTTAATCTAGCTAAAAATAATTAAAATATTAAAACTATGTTTAATATTGCTATTACTTAGTAAATAATTGAAAAGGACAAAATAGCCATTTGAACATTTATCCTTCTCCATAATATCCCAAACAAATATTGGATAACTAAAAATAGTCCAATACAGACATCTAATTCCATGACTAAACAAACATAGGTTACAAATTTAGTCCAACCAAATAGTCTTGGGACAATGTATCCCAGGACCAATAGCCCGATGGATTAGAATCCCCCCCTATCCAGTTCGTCCAAACAAACACAAGGTAGTGTTTGTTTTGAAAGATTGGGCCATGGGATTGTACTATTAGTCCATCCAGGATAATAGTCAGTTGTTTGATTCAAATTTTTTTACTCCGAACTAATAGTCCCTCCGGACTATTAGTCCCTCATATGAGAGATTATTGTATCCTAAGGGAAGGGGTGTGATTATTTCCATGGGATTGGTATCCCATCAGACTAATGTGTGAAATGTCTATTTTACCCTCATGCTATTACTTAATAAACAATTGGAGAAGGATAAAATAGACTTTGAATATTTATAAATTATTTTTTTAGTGTTGTTAATTTAAAATTAAATATCAAATAAAAATTATAAATTATAAATTATATTTAATTAAAAATAATAAATTAAAAATTATGGCCTTATAAATTAAATTTTTTTAGTGTTGTTAAAAAATTAAATTTATATATTAAATAAAATTATTTTTTTAGTGTTGTTAATTTAAAATTATATATTAAATAAAGAATATAAATTACAAATTATGGCCTTATAAATTAAATTTTTTTAGTGTTGTTAAATTATAAATTATAAATTATAGATTACAAATTTAAAATTATATATTAAATAAAAATTATAAATTACAAGGGTAAAATAGTCTTTTGAACATTTATCCTTATCCAGTCTGTTCAACAAAATATTAGATTAACTAAAAATAGTCCAATCCAGACATCTAATCCCGTGATTAAACAAACATAAGATACAAATCCAGTCCAACCAAATAGTCCGGGGACAATGTATCCCAAAACTAACAGTTCGATGGATTACAATCCCCCCTTATCCAGCCCGTCCAAACAAACATGCTCTAAGAGCATCTCCAATGCACTATGCATATAATACTTGTTAGTTAAAATGCCTAGTGTGATTCACTTTTTTCAATTCAAATGCACTAGGCATATGATTAGGCATTTTGGCTCAACTCATATTCACTAGCTACATGTAGCTAGCCTTCAACGCTAGGCAAAATGTATTTAATCATTAGGATCATTTCCCTCCATCTTTATTGTTGACGTGGCATTCTATAAAATTAATAGTATTTGGATAAATAGCTAAAATAAAGAGCATGGTTGGAGTAAAAACATAAAACAATTGATAGGCAAAATAAAGTATATACTTTATAGTAATATTTGGATAGGTAAAATGCCTACTACCGTTGGAGATGCTTCCTCTAGGAGTTAGCTAATTAGCTATAGCTTATTGGTTAAAATTAGTGCTACATCAATCAAATTTTGAATCATCTGAATTGTTTAAATTTGTACATGTCGATTGTCTGACCGGTCATCTAAGTAAATGTCGGTTGACACATCAAATGACAAGAGTAACAGCCGTGGTTGCCAAGAGGGGTGAGCACGGATCGGTTATGGTCACGGGACCTCCAATCCGCCATCCGTCTGCTATATTGGTGGATTGGAAAATATCAATCCGCATTCATCCGCCAATTCGGCGGATGTGGATTGAGTGGATTGGCAAATTGATAGATGGATGCGAATCAGTTTGGTAGTTTAAAATTTTATAAATTCTTAACATAATTTAACTTATGCACTTCCTCAAAAAAAAGAAGAGTATTACAATCAATAACTTAAAAAAGTATTACAATCATTACATGTCTCATCCAAAAAAAGAAAGTTTAAAACTTTAGAATATTACAATCATTGCATGCCTCATCCACATATTACAATCACAACATGGCTCATTCACATAAAGTATTACAATTTGTGGTTCTTAAAATATAAAAATAATTCAAACCACCAAAACCATGAACATAGTAGTAGTAGAGATTGTATGCCTCTGTATTGTTACATCTATATTTGTTTTTGAAAATAAAAACCAACCAGCATAAATAATCTTATTTATTTATTATTTTTAGAGTTAGGTTTAAAAATAAAAAATATAGATAAATAATACATTTACTTTTTTTTAATTCAAAAAATATATTCAAGTTGAAAACTCTTTTTTAATAGAATATATTCAACATAATATTCAAACTCTTTTTCAACTGAAAACACAAACAAAATATCTAAACAAATTGAAAACACAAAATCTTACAAATTATTAGGAGTGCTCGTAATTTGGCAGTTCGGTTGTGACTAAAGAAACCTCAAATCCGCCATCCGTCCAAAACTAGGCAGATTGAAAAAAATTAATCTGCAACCGTTCAGTCATCATCACGCATCCATCCAAAATGCAGCGGATTAGTTCGGTTCGATCGGTTTAGACGAATAGGTATATCCGCTACTCACTCCTAGTTTACAAAGGTGACGCCGATCATCCGACTCATGTAATTCAGGCAATTTTAGCGAGTTTAAATTTGGTGAACCAATCATTAGTCTTACAAATAAACCCCCCTCCCCCCCCTCCAAAATAAAATATATATATATATATAATTAATACTAAAAAAATTTATTTGTTTGGCAAATTCTTAGTTTTTTTACTTTTCTAATAAATTGTTTAGAACTGCTAAAATGAGCTATTTGGCAAAAAATGAATTTATCAAAATGAGTTAAGACTTTTTAAACAAAAATAGTTACTTTAGCAAATAAGCTTTTCAGTGACTGCCAAACAAACCTAAATATAAATTTACGGAAATTCTAATATACACCCATTTAAAAATGGTGTATCATATGCACTTCTAATTATGTTATTTTCTTCTTTAATTATGATATTATTTTAATTATGACTTATGAGTTCTTTAATTATGCCTCATATTGTGTTTAGTTATAATATATATATTTTTTTAATTATGACTTAAAAATTAAAATTATGTAATTTTTTATTTTAATTATAAGGTGCATACGATGCACACCCTTTAAACAATATGCACCATAGATAAATTTATATTATAGTCATTGATGTATACCACTTTTTGATGTTTTATGACTCCGTATGATATTACTCTAGTAAAAAAAATAATAAAAGTTCTAAAACACCCTTAATCTGCAATTGTAATATTTGTTACGAGAAGAGGATATTATAGTCATTTCAAATACAAAAAGCCCGGGAAGGTTTCAAATAAAGAAACAATCAACAACTCCACATTGAAACAGTCAGCAACCTAACAACCAAAAGCAGACGCCTAAACACTACCTTCCAATTCCCCCCAAATAAACACTAAATAACAAATGTTTAGTTCAACTTCTCTCCAATTCTATCAAAAAATTTCATGGCTGCAAAATTTCAGAAATGGGTAGCTCTCTGCCTATTCTCTCTCTTCATTTCTTCAATACCTCTCTCTTCTTCTCAATGCAATTCACCACAAAATATTCAGACCTTCTATCCATTTCCACCTCCTCCAACTCCACCAAGTCCGTCAGAACCACCAACGCTACCACCGCCACCGCCACCGCCACCGCCATCGCCACCATCGCCACCACCCCAACACAGAAAGTCATTTTCAAAAGAGGTTGTCACTAAGGCAGTTGCTATAACTACAGCGAGCACTTTGGTGCTAGCATGGCTGTTCTTTTTACTCATGAGATACTCACGGCGTAGGAGAGAGAATGGTGAAAATACTAGTAGTAATCCCTACAGGGATGATCGAGTGGTGCCTCGTGATGAATTCGTGCGATTTGATGGGAATATCAGCAGGGTGATTGTTGATGAGAATGGTTTGGATGCGATTTATTGGAAAAGATTAGAAGAGGGTAACATCATCAATAATTTCGATACAGAGGTTTTGAATGACAGTTCAGAAGATGAAAAATGGATGATAAGTAGATGTGATAGGAGCGAGAAATCTGAACCAACCATAAAAGAAATTTCTTTACTCCGAGGCAAGTCTTCAACTTCTCGCTCGGATGGGATTGTTCTCAATGCTATGGAGAAAGAAGACTCGCCAATTCAACCACCACCACCACCTCCTCCTCTGCCAACACCTGTATTGACTACACCAAAGACACAGAGTCTGGCACCACCACAACCTCCTCGTCCTCTGCCAACACCTTTATTGGCTATACCAAAGACACAAAGTCTGGCACCACCATCACATAGAGCACTAAGCTTGGCTTCATCATCAACATCACCGCCGCCGCCGCCAAAAGTTTTGCCAAGCGACAACAAGCGAGGCGAGTCTTCCTCTAAAGAAGGCATGATAGGAGATGGGAGTGATCAGGTTAAACTTAGGCCCTTGCACCGGGATAAGGTGAATCCTAATGTTGATCATTCAATGGTGTTGCACAAAGTGGATGGCGGTTCTTTCAGGTATTAATCATCTATAGAATTCTAATGTTCATAATCCAACTTTTCGTTTCCAATTTCTAAAAAAAATGTAAATGAAAAAAAAAAACACACACACACACACAGAAATATTAGTAAACGAGGCCTAAACTTGTCTATTGGTGATTCAGGTTTGACGGTGATCTTATGGAAGCCCTATTTGGAACTGTTGCAACCAACCGAAAATCCCCTCGAATTAACATCAACTCATTGAGTCCAAGAAGTGAAAGATCAAATCCAACTTCTCAGATTGTCGTCCTTGATGCCCGGAAGTCCCAAAACATAGCAATTGTGCTCCGGTCCCTAGCCATTTCGCGCAAAGATATCATTGATGCACTCTCGGAAGGGGAAGGTCTAAATGCAGACACTCTCGAAAAGCTTACCACAATAGCCCCCACTGACGAAGAAGAATCCAAAATTCTAGCATTTGATGGAGAACCTTCAAGGCTTGCCGACGCTGAATCCTTCCTCTACCACCTCCTCAGAACTGTTCCATCAGCTTTTGCTTGTTTCAACGCTATGCTTTTCAGATCAAATTACGATTCGGAGACTCTCTACATCAAGGAAACTTTACAAACACTTGAATCGGGTTGCAAGGAGCTCAGGACTCGCGGGCTCTTCTTGAAACTTCTAGAAACCATCCTCAAGGCTGGCAATCGCATGAATGCCGGAACTTCCCGAGGGCATGCGCAAGCTTTCAACCTTACATCTCTCCGAAAGCTCTCTGACGTTAAGAGCGCAGATGGAAAAACCACATTACTTCATTTTGTCGTGGAAGAAGTGGTCCGAGCAGAGGGTAAACGTTGCATTACCAATAGAAATCGCAGCTTGAGTCACACTAGCAGCCGGAGCAGCAACCATAGCGGCCAAAATTCTGACAGTTTGATATTAGAAGACGATAGAGAGAGGGAATATTTAATGTTTGGATTACCAGTGCTAGGAGGCCTTAGTGACGAGTTTGGAAATGTAAAGAAAGCGGCTACAATAGACCACGACACCTTTGCTAAAACGTGCCCGGCTCTCACAGCCCGTGTTGCTGAAATTCGCAAACTTTTGACAAGGTGCGGCAATGCCGAAGGAGGAGGGTTTGTGAGGGAGATGAAAAGTTTTCTTGACGCGGCAGAAGAAGAAATAATAGCAGTGAGTGAAGAGCAAACAAGAGTGATGGAGCTTGTGAAGAGAACAACAGAGTACTACCAACCAGGGGCTTCTAAGGATAAAAAGAAACACCCTTTTCAACTATTTGTTATAGTTAAAGATTTCTTAGGCATGGTTGATCAGGTCTGCATTGGTATTGCTAAAAACCTGCAGAAGAGGAAAAATTCAATAACAAATGTTGGATCATCATCGCCGAAGTCCCCGACAAGGAAGATTTCGGTAAGGTTCCCGATATTGCCGGCAAATTTTTTGTCGGACGAGTCGAACAGCAATTCAAGTGAATCAGATGATGATGACTTCTAAATAGGTCTTATTTCAACAGGGGGGTGTACACAGTGGAGATAGAATGTAGGGTACATAAACATAATTTGAGTGATTACATTTATTTTTGATAATATGTTTGGCACAGCCAGAGAAATTTTAAATGTAGGGTACATAAACATAATTTGAGTGATTACATTTATTTTTGATAATATGTTTGGCACAGTCAGAGAAATTTTCTTTGAACTTTCAAAGATCTATCTAATCAAGTTACTGAGAAAACTCAAGAAAGATATGATGCGAAACGTGTGATGGAGATATAATTTCTTATTTTATAATTGTCTTTAGTATTTCTTATTTTATTTATTTTAGCATTTAGTTTTTTTTTTTTCTTTAACTATAGTTTAATATCAGAGTTATATTTTGATTGGGAGTTTTATTAATATTTGTTTTTCATTTTCTATTAGGATTTAATTTCCTATTTTGAATTAGGGTTTTAATTTATAAATATTATGTCTTTGCACTGTGATATTTAGCTTTGAGATTAATAGATAGAGTGTTTAAGGTTGTGACTGTTAATGCCACTGCCACTATCAATACCGCTGCCGCCACCCCACCTATTTATATTCAGCTTTGAGGTTAATATTTTCTGTTGGAAAATATTTTCTGCCAAAACAAACATAACATAAGAATAGCAAATCAAGTGAATATCTTGCTACCCACAAATGCAAAGTGATGGTATGAATGAATACTAGCATACTTGTAACTGTGTATGAGTTGAAAAATGTTTTTAAAGAACTTTAAACACCAAATCGAAATAGAGAAATTTTAAATCACAAGTCGACATTTTATCTACATTTACTGCATGCCCATGGCACAACAGAAAATCTATCTAATCAAATGTTAGTATCCAATCACAGAGAACTATACATTCCAAGGATTGTGAAAAAGGTACAAGAATGAGCAGGACAAAAAGCGAGTTTTATACATATATATATGGGCAACCATACAATGTCTAGAACAAATAATATATATGAATATGCAACTTACAGGGAATTCATGTTATCTGTATGGATGGACGCCTCTCTACGTAATCCAAAAACATTACAGTGACACTTACTTTTCAAAGGCAATTCAAAGGGAAGGCAGGCCAAAGAGGGGAAGAGTTTGTCAAATATAAGATAACAAAGAGCCTCGGCCCATATGGGTTGTCTGCTCTAACTATACAGATACAGCCTACTACTCATCAATGGTGTTGCTTTTGATTAAGCATTAACAGTCTGGCATGGAGATCTTACTAAATCAATTTCTTCTTCACACGTGCCCGTGTCCTGTCCGCTTGTTCATCTGCCCACATTCCAATCTTTGACAAAGATTCATGAATTCATTTAACTCAGTTAATTGTGCATGAAACTTTCACCTGTGCATTTCTGGTCGGCGATGATGGTGTTCATTCTTGGCATTTTCCTGCATCGTAGAACCACATGCTGTAAGTTTATGTTAAGTAGAACTAGACATAAAATAAAATTTAAAAAAAGAAAAGAAAAGAAAAGGTAAATAATAAACAAACAAAGCCAATAGAAAAGCCAGATATTGTCGGACATGAAGCATTGATCCTATGCATAACTTTTTCTGTCTCTGCTTTTCCTTCTATGTTTTTCTTTTCTTTTTTTTTCCCCCTTTGTTATGAATGATGCAAACATATATCAATATACGTTAATTCCGATTTAACTTGATATCCAGGAGGTTCAAACCTGGAATTTACAAAAGCACCAAAAGGTTAATCAGAATCATCCTGCCCAATATAACGGTTTGGGCATGTTTATTCACCCAAGCCACAAAAATTGGTACCTATTTCTTTCATGAATCCGTAGGACATCATTGACATCCCATAAAAAGTGAATCGCTTTAGTTATTTTTTAAATAATTTATGGTACAAACTAGTAATCCAAATTATGACACCATAGAAAATGAGAGACCACTACCTAACACTGACCAATACTTTCACAATCTTGTAAGGGTCCTACTAACGACTGCCCGCTGGGCATGAACCAAATAATGTCAAAAAATAAAATAAAATTTCAATAAGCATTTCACATATTTTCATTTATAATTCTACACATTTTTCACATACTTCAATACACTTTTTACACATACCAATATTAACCACCGCACAATGAGAGGTGATATAAGCATTTCCCATCTTATGAAACAAAGCTATCAAAAACTGACTCAATTGTCCACCAATTTCCACGATGGATCTATTTTTAAAGACGGATTTGTACCAAAATAATGATATACAGCATAAAAAGGACCATTCTCCCTATGTCATTGCAATCCTGTTCTGTAAAATTGCCCAGACCAACTTATAGGAGAGACATGATCTAAAATAATTTTCACATTTATACACAGCTAAAAAGTTTGTCAGAACCCTTCTTCAAACTTGCTCTGCCACACACAACCTAAGTAACCGCAGAGTTCTCAAAGGACTTTGCTTAATAATACTCTATCAAAACAAGGATAGTTTTTGCTGAAGTCGTGACATAAAAGACTCCAAAACGGACAAATAGCACTCCAATCTCAATTACAAACGAACATTTAATAGTTAATAGAGGATGTCATGTTTACCATGACTTGCTCAATGTCATGCCCAACAAAACCAAACCAAACCAAGCCTTAAGTCCCATCAAATGGGGTCGGCTACATGAATCCTTCTTCTCCACGTGGTCCTATCAAAGGCCATTTCATTTGTTAAAACCTATCACCTACTTCACCCACTAAACCTAACCCACTACACCACTACCACCTCACCTACTCCACTAAACCTAACCCACTACACCACTACCACCTCCACTTTACCTACTCCATCTACCACCTACTACCACCTACTCTTCTATATATAGAAATCATTGTAACATTCAATATACAACAATCAATAATACAATCATTTCTCTTTATACATTAAATTTCTACATGGTATCAGAGCAAGGTTAAGACCTTAGTATTTCTCGCTTCACCGGCGGGCGGCAACCTCACCTTGGCCGTCCGCCGGACCTCAACCTAATCCGCCAGAATTTTCTACACATACCTTGAAATATATTTGAGTCCACCACCACTGCCCCTCCTCTCACAGTTGAACCTCTTGTTTGTTGGACTTGGCTCACCACCAGGTGTGAGCTTGTCCTGTGCTAGATCCGTCATAATTCCACTTTGGAAGCTTCTTGGGGTCACTCACAGGTCCAGCAAGAGTCCTTGCTTTGCTTCTGAGGTCCATATGCCAGCACCACCAATCCATATGTACTCAGCAATCACCTTCTTCTCTGACCATACGGACTATGCAATCGACCATGCCTTTAGATTCAAGAGCTTTTCTCCAAATCTCCAACTTTGTGTTAACTCCTTCTCTAGTCTCATCCACTAACACAATATCGTCTGCAAAAAGCATACACCATGGCACGTCATCCTGAATATTTATCGTTCTAATCTTCTATATATAGGACTCATTGTAAACATAATCAAAATAACATACAACAATAAATAATACAATCCATATATATACAATTCTCTATTTCTCTTTATATATTATATTTTAACCACAATTCTCTATTTCTCTTTATACATTGTATTTTAACATGGTATCAGAGCTAGGTTAAGCACTTAGTATTTTTCGCTTCACCGGCGGGCGGCAACCTCGCCTTGGCCGCCCGCCGGACCTCAACCTAGTCCGCTAGAATTTTCTACACATACCTTGAAATTTCTTCGAGTCCACCACCTTCACTGCCCCTCCTCTCACTGTTGTCCTCCCATACACCACCATTTCGGTCGTCTTCATCTACCACCACTGTTGACCTTAATCCGTCGCTGCAGTCCCTTCAATCTGATCAACGGCTGGACACACACACACAATGCAAATCTCTCTCTCTCTCTGATACAGAGGCACAAATACACAGAATATGCAAGTTCTTGTGTGGGAATAGTATGTTTGGTCATAGGATTGTGTTCAGCTGTGCCAAGTTTGGCCACAGTTTACACAGTAGGTGACTCGAGTGGATGGGCTATTGGTGTTGATTACAGCACCTGGACTAGCGACAATGACCTCTTTCAGTCCTCTCCACCCAGCAGGGCTTCAAACCCTATAATCCAAGACTCGCAATTCGGCAACATGTTTAGTCCATTACTGCAGGCACCCATTCTGCCAAAATCTCCATCCTCGTCCGCACGCAAAGGAGGATCATGCGTTTGGGTGAAATCTGGTCACAAACAGGCCACTGTGAGAGTCGAGGGGTTCGATTGCTTAAACCGAGATCGCAGAAGCATATCCGTTGTGGCATAAAAATAAAAGTAAAAAAAGCAAAAACACCCTCCAAAAGCAGGAGGGGGGAGGCAAGAAGATGAATTTTGGGGAGAAGAGGACTTGTAACATTGTTTTGTTTTTTGCTTTTGTATATACAAGGTTGAAATGGTTCAATCATTTGTTTAGAGGTTGTGTTTGAATGAGAGAATATGCAAAATGTATATGTAATTAGGTTTGAATGGATGAGGAGAGAGATGGATGATCCTGCAATAAGAGTAAAAAGTCCATTGTCTTGGGTTTTTAGGTGGTGAGTTTTTTAAGACATATTGTTGCGAGTCTAGTCCTGCATTGTAATTGGAAGGGTGAGGAGTAAGTAGATGTGTCTGCTTTGAAATTTTCTGAGTTTTGTTCTTTGAATTGTTGCAACAAAATTTGATTTCCTTTGTATAATAGGATGTGGAAATGAGTTTGCCAAAGCAAGCACAAGTGTATATATATAAAGATGAAAACAAAGTTGTTTGTTTATGGTGTTTTAAATATTGAATGTGCGTTGAGTGAGTGTGCATAAATAATATGAAAAGGCGAGTTGGGAGAGGTGGGTGGGTTGTGTGATAAAAAGACATGGGAAGGTACGTGGCTGTGTTTGCTTTTGTCAGGGTGAGGATGGACACACTTGAATGGTGAGGGGTTGAAGTGGGGTACTATTCTTTGTTTGAAAGTTCATATGGCAGGCTGACCACTTTTCGTGGTAGATGCAGCTGACCTGTTGGGTGCTAATCCAAATAATTGAAGTGAGAGAAAGAGACCTATATATATAGAATTTGTATTGCTGACTCAGAGAGAGAGAAAAGAGAGGATTTGTAAAACAGTCCGGATTAGAGCACTAAAATTGAAAGTTCTAAAAGTAACATTATATCAAAATAAGAGCTTCATGCTTGGGGATGTCTATGGTATCAAAATAAAATTGTCAAGAATTTCATATGGTAGTGCATATTTTATGTTTATGCATGGGAGAAGTAAGTTGGTGTCGTCACGTGGTATTTTAGGCATGTGGTCACGTAGTATTTTAAGTATATTATGATTGGTAAATAGAATGAGAAATGAAATAATTGGGAGAAGTTATTTGGTGGTTGGGTGGTGGGCATGGTCTGAGATGGTGCTTGAAGAGTATCATGATTGATAAAAGGAGTAGAAGGTGAGGAATAGAAGGTGAGGAATTGATAGGGAGAGTGAGATTCATCCCTTGGCGTTGGACTATAATAGATGACATTTATTGATTGATGAAAGAATTATTGCCTGAGACCATCTAATAACTTTTTTCTGTTGCGAGACATTTGAGTGAATTTTGACTATTAATATAAAATTTTAAATATTAAAAGAAAAGAAAAGAAAAAAAAAATCTAGGACAGTAGTGACTGATTGTTATGGTTGTGCTTTTTTCTGTTTGGCGTGCCTGCTAACTGTGACAATTGAAGGACCCACAGTGAGAGAAAAACAATGTACCAAACAAACCCTTCCGCTAAAGGTGATAGTTGAATAGCCATGATTGCCGGCTTAACTTGATTCGAATTATAAAATAGAATATGATGAGATTCATACTCTTCTACTTTATACTTCAAAACGATGGCATTAATTTTACCAATCTTATTAACCTCAGATTGATGGAGGAGTGATATATTATAATTTAACTTAAAATATAAGTGTTTAATTGTTAAAATTAAATATGAAGGGGTCAAAATTAAATTTTAATAAAAATGTAAAGTTGCCAAGTATAATTAGCTTTTTTTGGTTTAATAATCTATCAAAAAAATTTCTTGCACTTTTAGACTTTGTTTGAATGGACATAATCTTGAAATTAGACTAATAATTTAATAAAATGTGTAATTCAATATTTGGTTAAAGAAAATTAGAATTCAAATTAATAGTCCATTTGAACATAATATTCTCCAATTAAGAGCACCTTCTAAGTCCCAAGTACCTTCCTTATCCATTCGATTCTTAAATATTTCTAGTTTATCCCCTTTTAAGTCCCACCATCTTGTCCTACGATGCCCACTATCCTTCCTAACTTGGTATTGCCCTCTAAAACATAAATCTAGTACCAAAATCCTATGTTGAGAGGCCAGATTCTCACCAGGAATCACCTTACAATCATTGCATTTTAGGCAGTCCACTTTTCTCACTAAGAAATAATCTATTTGGCTCTGAACTAATCCACTCTTAAAGGTTATCAAATGCTCCTCCCTCTTCTTATACATAGTATTGGCCACCACCAGGTCAGAAGCCAACACAAAATCTAAGATTCTCTCTCTAGCCTCATTTCTATCACCAAAACCGTATCCACCATGCACCCTTTCATAGCCTACTTTATCTATGCCCACATGGCCATTAAAATCTCCACCTATAACCAGGTTCTCTCCTACGGGTATCTCCTGTAAGATCTCATCCATTTATTCCCAAAAATCCCTCTTAGTCTGATCATCTAACCCTACTTGAGGGGCGTAAGCGCTAATAATATTCACTATATTCCCTTCAATAACTAGTTTAACTAGCATAATCCTATCTCCTTTCCTAGTAACCGCCACCACATTTTCCACAAGACCCTTGGCAATTATGATTCCTACCCCATTCCTGCGTCTATCCTTACCACTATAATAAAGTTTAAAACCAGTATCCTCAATTTCCCTAGCTTTCTCTCCCGTCCACTTAGTTTCTTGTATGCAAGCTATACTAACTCTCCTCCTAATCATAACATCTACCAATTCCATCGTCTTACCAGTTAAGGTTCCTGTGTTCCAACTTCCAAGTGGCTATCCTAAACCTATAGTCTTGGACTAGCTTCTTTACTCGTGCTCGTCCAGAAAAACGCGGAAACCTTTGCCCATTTTTCACCGCACCCAAGCGTCGATGCGGCGCCCCTTGCTCACTTTTCGAAACACCCGGAGGCAGGCGCAACGCGTCACTTGAGGGAAACGACCTAGCATTTAAACGATTCAAAGTAGGATTTATTTTCATAAGGGATCCGAGCGGCTTTTTTACTTGTTGGCTGTTGGCTACCTAACACGCAACCCTCCTCCTTAACTCGGGCTTGGGATCGGCGGAGTTGTTAACAACCCCGACGGAGTTCTCAATGTGATGCCCACTTGAAAACAAATCAATACCAGTTTTACCAGCAAACAAGGTTTTAAAAAGCGGCCGCAACCGTTACGTAACGGTTGTAGCGGTTACCGCCACCCGTTACAGCCGCTTTTGCAGTGTGATTGAAATTCATAGGTGCGTCGGCCTTAGCGGCTGCCGTAGCGGTCGTAACGGTGTCGTAACGGCCTGTCACGCACCATAATGGTTCCGAACTGCTTCTTTTGAAAAAAACACACAAAAAAAAAAGGTTGAAAATGGGAAAAGACGGATAGAGAGAAGGGGAAGATAAAAAGAGAAGATGGAGGAGCAAGAGATAGAGAAAGAGAAAGAGAAGAGAGAAGATGAAGAACGTGTTATTAATTTGTTAAAGCTATAAGACCTATGCTATTTTATTCAACTGCTATCACTTAACCATTTTGTTTGTGTGTGTCTATTTATATGTTGTTTGAAAATAATGATAATAATAAGTGTGGTCATTATCTATTTGGCTTGATTAAAATATGTATATATATATTTAGGCTCTTATTTATTCTCTTACTTCTGTCATTGTTTATCTTATATATACTAGTTAGCGATTGATTTTTTGTACAATATAAAGTCATTAATTATTAAAATAAAATAAAAAAAATTCAATTTATAGTGATTTAAAAATATGAAATATATTGGATCATACTTAAAAATTTACCAAAATTGATCAATATTTATTTTAAACCCAATAAATATGATCATGGAAAGAAAATATGCATATTTGTAAGTTTTTTTCAAATTGTGCGAAAAATAAAAAAAATTACGGTTTCGGTTACTGCAACCGTTACGCTATGGCCTTTACACCCCGCAACCGCAACCACGTCACCGCCACCATTACAGCGACCGCAACCTCTTTTTAGAACCTTGCCAGCAAAGAAAGCAACAATTGGCCTTTCCATCCATCTCCCACCAGCAGCAATAACTTATCTAGTACTAGTAGTAGTTGAGTTCTACTGAAAACCTGAGTTGTTCCTTTATCCTATAATTGCACAAAGGAACTTTCAAGATAACATTCAGAATGATGAGTGGAGGGGATACCTAACTTTT
This sequence comes from Camellia sinensis, assembly GCF_004153795.1. Classification (NCBI taxonomy): domain Eukaryota; kingdom Viridiplantae; phylum Streptophyta; class Magnoliopsida; order Ericales; family Theaceae; genus Camellia; species Camellia sinensis. The sequence goes on along the minus strand of NW_021024659.1, from coordinate 1,216,926 downwards.
TTGGCCCCACCATTTCCAACTACCATGAGAGACAAAATGTTGGTAGGAAGGAATACATTAGCATATTGCCTTTGCTCAAATAAAAAGGAAAGTGTCTATTTGGTTGTGTTTTCATTTTTTGTTTTCTATATTTTTTTCCTGGAAACAAATAAATAAATAAACAAATAAAAAATATTGTTTAATTTTTATTTTCATTTTCATGTTTTTGAAAACAAAAGTGGATTGTTTTTATAAAATGAATCTTGAAAATAGTTTTTAGAAACAATTTTCCAAACCGTTTTTTTTTTTTTTTTTTTTTTTTTTTTTTTTTTTTTCAGGAAAAAAAATGACAACACAACCAGACAAATACTTACTGAGATCCAATCAACCTTCACAAGAAAAAGAAATGTAAACTTAATGATGAGAAAGGAAATAGAATTAAGGCATACCATATCTAACTGATTTTTTGATATCATTTGCCCCGATAAAAACCTGGCATTGGGGTGGCTTTGAAATTGAGGCTCTGTCTTAGCTTTTTAATCTCAGCCTCCTTTTCCTCCTGAGTCAAGTATAGCCATACATGATTGTGAATAAGATAAGGCACCAATATCCTTGGTGACAAATTCTACTCAGAGTTGAAATTGTACCTTTGTCTTTGAACTAAGGTGTGTTTTTTCTGCTTCTTTAGCATATGATTTTTCCTCCAGTTTCTTGAGAAACTGTAACAAATTCTTATACATATGGTTAACACAATTATGTCTACAAGATGTTACAAAAGATCATAGGAGAAAGGAAGGACAGGTGGTCAACACATACCTCTTTACGTTTTTCTGCTCTTTCATCGCTTCTCAAGCTAAAAGAAGATGGGGCAGGCTTTGCATTCCTTTGATCCATACCAGCTCCTTTTAATGACCTGTTCTAAGTAAACCAACAACATTGAGTGGGAAACACTTAACAGAACTTCCAAATTAGCTAGTCAATTTACAACTACATACAATATATTACATATACACGTGCATATGTATATACATATTCTTAATAACAACCTCAATGAAAACTTCTATCCATGCATAATAAACTAAAATGTCTTTCGTAGGAAAATGTGGCGATAACAACCGGTATATCAGACCCAAGAACAGTGTACACATATTATTGTAACAAACAATCAGACATCTGAACCTTTCCAAATAAACCAAAGTCAACCATCATACCTAGCTGAGGGAGAATTCCAACTTCTTCCCAATTGACCTCTTCTCGAATCCATCTTCTCTGCCGCCATCTTTATTCTACAAGTCAATTAGATAATTCATACTTTAAGGTCAAGTAAACCAATTTAGTACTAGAAAACAGCAAAAACATTCACTGATGCAGCCTGCATATTGCCAACATGACATCATAGAAAGATTACAATCTAGACAATAATCTTTTGGAGGCAATTTGATCCTCACAAAGACATTAATATTATTAACATTATAAAATGCTGAAGTTTTACGAAAATATTTTAAATTAGTGTTGGAAACAATACAAATGAGATTTCGTAACACAATCTAAAATCTACCAGTGCAAAGATATCTTAAATGCTCATCCACCAACAAACTTTGTGATATGGTAGTGTGTGAGAAAGAATGCAGACAAGGGACAAAATGGTTATTAAACCTTTCAGTAAACTGAATAGAAGTTATATACTGGATTTGGGGAGTCATAAACTGCACTTAAAACAAGTATGAAACTATTGATTTCACCGGTTGAATCAATAAAGAATCAAAATTGGCAAAAATATAAAAGTTGTCCTAGCTTCTGAACTTTTATTTAGTAAATTATAAATATAAAAAATTTCAATTTTCTAAGCAATTTAAATCTGATAATAATTTTAAGGTTTTAAACATATTGGTCTGAGATTTAAATAATAGATATGCAAGCACTAATTCATTTCCAAGGAAAGAGAACAAGATTCCAGATTACCCTTCATTCTCCTTTCGAGGAGTCAAAGAAGTCGACAACTTTTGCTCTGGCCTCATGGTTGACACCTGCCCAAAGAGGTTGAGATCAAAATGCACAAAATGGAAAAGATTCAAAACTCGTTACCATCAACTTAACAATATATTGAAGAACAGATGAGCATTTTACATAAGCTAATAATAAACATCACATAATAAGTAACAACCAACCTCCTTTTGTCCAGGAGATCTTTCATAACCCGAAGATCTTACTTGGTTGAAATTGTTTTGAAATGTCTTAAATGCTCGCTTAACAATGTCTTTATCCGCCATTTTCTCCATAATGAGAGACTTTCGAGCTGTGGTAAGAGAAGCTGATTCTGAATTTGGAGGACCCAAACTAAATGACATGTGCAGGGATGAAGGAGCTACGTTCTTGCTATGTCCTGCATAAGGTTTTCCGCTCCTTGGCAATGATGATCCATTTGCCTTTTTCATTGAGGTCTGAGAAGCAGATATTACAGTGGACGCTGATGTTGCTTTTGATGTTTTTGGGGTGGAAATTTGTGGTGATTTTTTTAGTAAAGGTGATGCCGGCTTCTTTGTTCCTGCCAAATTCCTCTCTTTTTTTGTGGGAGTCATCTAAACACCACAATATGAAATAATGTCAGATATCAGAATAATCACAGAATTAGAACTGCCAAGAAATTTTTAAAAATATCTCCGTTCATATTTTTACTTTAAATACCAACTGGTTTGGCAAATTTCGAAACTTCACCTTTTGAGGTTTGTTTGATGCATCTGAATTTGCGTTCTTTTTGTTTCCAACACTGTTGCCTCTCTCCACCAATTTCATTCGTAATTGCACCTTGTCCTGAGGTTCATTTAGGGGAGTATCCTCTTGAACCAAAACAGGTGGCAATTTCACATTCTCTTGAACCAAAACAACTTCTTCTGATTTGTTCAATTCAAGGCTATCTGGTATGCCATCTGATTCCTCCTTAGCTCCATCGACTGATGAGCTTCGACACTCTATAGTGATTGTAGCATTCTCAATGGACACATCAGATAGGCCGCTACTCATGACACAATTATGATTTGAATTGTTGACTTGCTCATCTCCTTCATCAAAGCTCTGACCATTGGCTACACTGAGTTCAATATCAGTCCCAGAAGTGTTTCCTTCATGTCCTTCACCATTTTGATCGTCTGTCATCAACCTATCAGTTTCCATTTGCTTCTCCTGCTCTAGTCGCTCAGCCTTCCGAGCAGCAATTTTCTTGTAATGGGCTTCAAAGAAAGCCTTCTTCTGAGCTACCGATCCGGGTGTTGAAAACTTCTCAACTTCATCCAAGTACTTATTTGGCGAAAAAGATGACCATTTCTCCCAAGAAAGCAAATCATTCTCAAACCTACCGAATGAGACCGATGGGTCCAGGGTAGCGCCAGAGGCAAGTGACTCACTCATCTGTTTTATATAACGGATATTCCAAAACACACAACATGTAAAGCAAGAAACAGATTGACAACTCACAAAAACACACAGTTGAGAAGTTTGCAATTAAGAATTGGAAATTAATCATAAATCTGAAACAGAGAAGATAAGGCAAGTGACTCTCTCATCTGTATATAACGCAAAATCCAAAACACACAAAATGTCGAGCAAGAAACAGATTGACAACTCAAAACCACACACACAGAGTATGGGAATTTTGCAAATATGAATTGGAAATCAATCATAAATCTAAAACAAAGAAGATAATTCCGATCCGAAATAATTAGAGAGGAATCAAAGAACTGGGTAAGTTTTTATTGATCAAAGGACAAATGGGAGTACCTTATTTTTGACATTCAGTACTTTTACAATTTATTGATACAAAATTCAAAACACACAAAATGTCAAGCAAGAAACAGATTGACAACTCACAACCAAACACAAAGAGTATGGGAATTTCGCAATTACGAATTAGAAATCAATCATAAATCCAAAACAAAAAAGATAATTCGGATCCGAAATAATTGGATAGAAATGAAACAACTGGGTAAGTTTTTACTGACCAAGGGACAAATGGGTGTACCTTATTTTCGACATTCAGTGCTTTTACAATTGATTCACCCATTAATTCTCTTAAATCTCAATCTCAATGTTGAATTATCGCAGAGCTACCAATAAAAGTACACACAAATTTCACACCATGGCCTGTAACAAAAAAGATTAATTCATAATACATACCACTCCAAGAGACCAATAACAAGCAGATCACAATGAAGACAAAAAGAAAATTATAAAAATATGAAAGTAGGAAACCAATGAAGACATAAGCATGTGAAGTGTCTTCCATTTTGTTCGTTACTTCAATTATATATACACCTTTTTTCTTTTTTTACAGTTATTATGAAAACTTTTGTCAGTTTCTGGTGCTTCTGAAAACTCCTGTTTGGTTCGCTAGAATAATTTTAAGTACAAATGGAATGACCATTTTCTTAAATTAGCGAATCGAATAAATGAAATGAGTTTTTTTAAAAAAAAATTGGCGAATCGAAACAATGAAATGATTATTTTTTTTTATAAAAAAATTGGTGAATAGTGATTACATTTCTAGTGTAAATTTCTTTTCTTTTTACCGAACCAAATATAAAAATTTATTATGACGGAATTGCCATTTTTATTCCACCTTCCAAACACTACCTAAAAGGATTATTACCTCAATCATCAACACAAAAACAACATTATGATACACTGAAGAGAAACACAAAAGTTTTGCATATAATTCTTAATAACTCCAAAAGGTGATTCATATTTTTTCTACTACTAATACTGTTTGGAGAGAGAGAGAGAGAGAGAGAGAGAGATTGGACTTTTTGTTGATTCTGGGAGTGTTAATTGAGATTGTGGGAATGGAACAGAGAAAATTGCAATACTAATAATACATTGTAGAAGTTTTTAATGAGAGATCAAAGATTAGTTGGCTTGGCCGAATTAAAGGAGATTCAACAAAACACTGTCGATTCATTTGTTACGCAAAGCAAATCAAGAACAAAAATTTGTTTTTGTTTTTTGCAAAGAACTATTTTTTTAAAAAAAATAACCTGAATATTTCTCATTCGTGGATTTGAGAGAGAGAGACTCACCAAGATATTGATCAGATCAGCGATGAAAGCAGTCCCACCGAGAAAGGTAGTGTAGTAGAGAGAGAGAGAGAGAGAGAGAAATAATGGAAGCAGCAAGGGTTGTGCTAAATAAATTGATTTTTTTATTTATCATAAAAAAAAATGTGTAAAAAATAGAGAATTGATCTGATTTAAAATTGTATTTGATAAATTTGAAAACTGAATATTGAAAATTAAGTTCTGTTTGGCTATCATTTTGGGATTAAAAAAAGCATAAAATGATAAAATAGGCTAAATAAATTAATAAGACAAACAGCAATGATTCATCCCCTCTTTCCTCCCACCCCCTTTGACCCCCTCTCTCTCTCATTGGTTAGAGCATCTCCAATGCACTAGGCATATAATACTTGTTAGTTAAAATGCCTAGTGTGATTCACTTTTTTCAATTCCAATGCACTAGGCATATGATTAGGCATTTTGGCTCAATTTATATTCACTAGCTACATGTAGCTAGCCTTCAACGCTAGGCAAAATGTATTCAATCATTAGGATTATTTCCCTCCATCTTTGTTGTTGACGTGTCATTCTATAAAATTAATAGTATTTGGATAAATAGCTAAAATAAAGAGTATGGTTGGAGTAAAAACATAAAACAGTTGATAGGCAAAATAAAATATATACTTTATAGGAATATTTAGATAGGTAAAATGCCTACTACCGTTGGAGATGCTCTTACATTTTCTTTTTCTTTTTCTTTTTTTTCCTGCTCCTCCAATCACCACCCGCCACGTGGCAAAGGGGGTGAGGGGGTGACCCCCAAAAGGGGGTCCCAAGCATTATTCTAAGACAAAATATCACATTCAACTCATAATTATTATACTTTTTTTCTTACAAAAATTAAAAAATTCAAACCAAAAGAGGCCAAAAAAGCCTCAACATAAAAAAAAAGTTAGCTATATTAGCCAATACCAAACGAAGTTTAAGTATTAAAAATTGAATGTTGAATTTTTTAAATTGAAAAGCTATTTGATAAAAATTTAAGTACTAGATTAAAAATAAATTATTAGATATGTATAAGATTAAATTTAAAATTTATTATTTACAAATTATATGTATTAATTTTTATATTATGATAATGACAGTGGTGGTGATGATGTGATAGTCATGGGGGGTGGTGGTGGTGGTAGCGGTGACGGTGACATAGTGATGGTAACAGTGGTGGCATTGGATGATGGGAGTGGTGATAGTAACGATGATGGTAGTGATAATGAGTTTATAATAAGATATATCAAGACTTATGTTTCGTTTTTATAAATTCAATTAAAATTTGATATAACTTAAAATTTACTTAAGTTTTAGCTTATATTTTAAGAGGAATTTAAATTTTTAAGTAATATCAATTATAATTATCAAACAAACTTAATTAATTATCACTTAATCAATTCAATTTTAAATATTGAATCATATTATCAAACCGTCCCTAGGGTGCTCAGAAGTAAAAAATTAGTAGTTGATTTTGGAGGCCAGGCTGGTTATAAATTTTCATACTCTCTTATTTTTTAATCATCAATACAAAATTATAAACCTCACCTTGGGCACCACGTGACTGTGCCAAATACCAACAAATAACTTCTTATAAGTCACGTCCCAAAAAGAGCTGATGAAATCTGAAAGGTTAAAGTGATGTCGTTTTAGTGTTAAAACATTGAAACGACGGCATATTTTCAGTGGGGCAATAAGGTTTGGAATTGTCTATAGCAAAGCCTCATGGTTGTGCTGGACAATGTCAATTTGTGTATAATATGGTATGGATGGCCCATATCGTCTGGTAGTGTTGATTTATGGCCACAATTTGCTTTGTTGGGGCCACTTTGTTCATCAACTCATCAGGTGGCATGTGATAAAAAATGAATAATGACCCTGATTTGCAATATAGACACAGAGATATCGATGATTTGCGAAAGATGATTCATGATGATAGAGGTTTGCAACGGTGGGGCAATTTGCAATGAGGAGTTCACAATAGTAGGATGGTTCACGGAGGAGATTCGTGGTGGTGGCATATTGAGAAATCAAATTTTAGAAACTTTTACCCTAAAAAAAAAAGTTTAACTAATGAATAAAATTAAATTTGAAAAGAAAATATTATTGTATGAACTGAGAGTTTATGGAGTGTAAAAATAGAAGCAACCATACCATCAAGTAAACTTGACACAAATTTTCAGTAATAAAAGAAGTTGTAATCACCCCCATTGAGTAGCTCTTAATGGCCCATTATCATCATTTTTCAAGTGGCCCATTTCAGTGTAATTCTTAAGATTGATCCACTCAATTGCTTATAAATCAGGGCAGAGTTATTTGACCAGAAGGGCCCAAGCCCAAACTGCTTATATGTTAATTAGCTCAGAGAACAAAATAGGCGCATTTGCTTTTTCAGTAACTAGTGTTCCGCCCCTACACGGTTTATGTTTATAATTATTTGTATATATATGTGAATTATGATTTATTTATTTATTTTTATTTCTTTTTCACAAAAAAAAAAAAAATTTAACAAATGCATATATCTTTAATTAATTATTTTATATTTGTCATTCAAAATTTAAAAATAATGTATGGGTAAAATTTATAACTAAATTAAAGAAAAATTTATTTCTAACGATATTTTTTTATTTCTATATAAATATTTAAAAAAATAAACTTGAAAAAGGTAGTCAATGTAATATTATACATTAAGTAAAAAAATGTGGTTAGCAATTATGTTTATATAAATTTACTATAGTTTTAATTTCAAATTAAATAAATAAATAAAAACTAATTTAAAAGTATTTTATTTAGCTAGTACCAAATAGAATTTTCTTAGCAAAAAAGAAAGTTATAAAATTTTGTTGTAAATATTCAAATGTCTATTGTTAAACATTTTATTCTACTTACTTGCTTGCTTGGAGAGTTTTGATCTTTAAACTTTGATCTTTGCTCCACATTTATCGTATTGTTTTATTTTTTATTTTTTTTCTTACTTGATTTTCGCATGATATTTTTTTAATAGTGCATCTCCATTTGTATTATTGAAAATATCATACATTTAAAATACACAAAATTACAATATATAGGGGGCAAAAAAAAAAGAGTATGTTATTGCCCAAAACTAAAACTACTCTAAACAAAAATGAAATAGTTTGAAGTAGAAAATGATTTATTAATTTATTTATTAATTTTTAAAAATAAACCTTTAAAGAAAACAAAGAAAAACTACATTAAAAAAAAGTATAAAAACCAAACATAAAATATAATATAAAAAATAAATGAATTATAGGATGTTCAAGAGGTGAGACGCACAAACAAATTTTTGTAAAATTGTATATTCATACATTTTTTGCACTTCTAATCCCGAGAATGACATTGAAATAGTTTGTACCTCTTGCATTAAGTTCATCTAATAGTTTTAGCAAATACAAATATAATAAATTTCATAATACAAAATGCAAACAATTGTGAGACAAAGTATCTAAAAAAAATGAACGCAACATTCAATGATGATGTAGAAGCACACTTGACGTTTTAATTTGAGGTATAATTAGATAAATCACCATAGAAGAGGAAGACAACTTTTATTTTTCATCACAACAATTACATAACTTAATATATCATTTTAATATCTCTTACTCTTCCACATGTCCAATTCTCCATCAATATTAAAATGAATGCATAAACCAGAAAAATAAATAAATAATAAACATTTGAGAAGACAAAAAGAAGTGGTTTGAGATCTTTCAATTGCTGAATTCTATTAATTAATAGTTATTAGCTTCAATGGTCGAATTTTTAATATTTGTTAGCCATTAAAACTGAGTTCTTTGGTTTCATCTATATTCATTTGGTAATTTGAGAGTGGACACGTGTCAATTCTTTACACAAATACTTAGCAAATTTTTTAGCATTATTAATGAAATGCACAGTGTAATTTTTTTTTCTATTTTTTTCGCAATTGCAACTTATTATTTTTTAATAAGATTTTATATTTGATATACAAATTAAATAATATACAAATATATCTATATATTATATAAGGAAAAGGGGTTTTTAGGGAGAAGTCTTTTAGGAGTTCCAAACCCTCATTCTAAAATTATTGAATTTTCTTAATTTTAAACAATTAAGAAAATTTCCAATAGCTTGCTTCCATTTACCTTTTATTTTACAATCCCATATCAGGAAAAAAAAAAAAAAGTGAGTTGTTTCACTTATATAAAGTGAATCTTATAAAGGGGGTTTTGAGGGAGAAACCTTCTAAAAACTCCAAACCCTCATTCTAAAATTATTAAATTTTCTTAATTTTAAACAACTAAGAAAATTCCCATTGATTAGCTTCCATTTACCTTTATTTTGCAATCTCACATCGGGAAAAAAAGAAAAAAAATAAATTGTTTCACTTATATAAAGTGAATCTTATGTTCCCATTTCTATAAATGATTGAATCTTCTTAATTTTAAATAATTAATAAATTCTCATTGGTTAGCTTCCATTTAATTTTTATTTTACGATCCCACACTAGGAAAAGAAGAAAAAAGTGAATCTTATGCTCCCATTTATATAAGCAAAAGGAAAGTTTTAGTGAGAAACCTTATGATCAATATCTCATACCAATTTTTTTTTTTGATTTTCTTAATTTTAAACAATTAAGAAAATCCCCATTGGCTAACTTTCTTTTAACTTTTATTTTACAATTCCACATAGAGGTTTTGATTTCAAAAATAATTTTGTATGAGATTTTGAAACTCTCATAATATTTAACTTTAAAATAATTACAATCACACATCGAGAAAAGAAAGAAAAAGTGAGTTGTTTCACTTTATATAAAGTGAATCTTATGCTCCCATTTAATATTGTAGTATTGTGCATATTTCATTTCAAGATGGTTTAAATTTTATTTAAGTTTTTATTAATTAATTTTGTTGTAAATTGGTTGGTCTTTTGACTTAGCTAATTAGGATGAATCGTTTTCAGTTTGACTGATTCACTGGTTTATCAAAATATATTGCCTAGATTTGTTTGATTTGAAATAAACTAAGATTGACCTTAGTAAAAATTAAATGGCTGAGATTATTTGATTAGAAATGAACTCCCCATCTAAACAGCTATTAACTTTTATTTTACAATCTTACATCAAGAAAAGGAGAAAAAAAAGGAGTTATTTACACTATATAATCTTATGGTCCCATTTAATATTGTAGTGTTGTGTATGTTTTAGTTGAAGACAGTTTAAATTTTAAAATTAAAATAAAATTTAAAAGTTTTAATTAATTAATTTTGTGTAATCTGATTGGTCTTTTGACTTAGCTGATTAAGCTAAATTATTTTTAGTTTGAATGATTTGCTAGTTTAACCGTGATTTTAGCGGTTTTACTAAAATATATTAGTTAGATTTGTTTGATTCGAAATAACTAAAGAACTGCGATTGCTTGATTACAAACAAATTTCTTGCCCAAACAATTGTTAATTTTTATTTTACAATCCCATATCAGGAAAAAAAAGAAAAAGTGAGTTGTTTCAGTTATATAAAGTGAATCTTATAAAGGGGGTTTTGAGGGAGAAACCTTCTAAAAACTCCAAACCCTCATTCTAAAATTATTAAATTTTCTTAATTTTAAACAACTAAGAAAATTCCCATTGATTAGCTTCCATTTACCTTTATTTTGCAATCTCACATCGGGAAAAAAAGAAAAAAAATAAATTGTTTCACTTATATAAAGTGAATCTTATGTTCCCATTTCTATAAATGATTGAATCTTCTTAATTTTAAATAATTAATAAATTCTCATTGGTTAGCTTCCATTTAATTTTTATTTTACGATCCCACACTAGGAAAAGAAGAAAAAAGTGAATCTTATGCTCCCATTTATATAAGCAAAAGGAAAGTTTTAGTGAGAAACCTTATGATCAATATCTCATACCAATTTTTTTTTTTTGATTTTCTTAATTTTAAACAATTAAGAAAATCCCCATTGGCTAACTTTCTTTTAACTTTTATTTTACAATTCCACATAGAGGTTTTGATTTCAAAAATAATTTTGTATGAGATTTTGAAACTCTCATAATATTTAACTTTAAAATAATTACAATCACACATCGAGAAAAGAAAGAAAAAGTGAGTTGTTTCACTTTATATAAAGTGAATCTTATGCTCCCATTTAATATTGTAGTATTGTGCATATTTCATTTCAAGATGGTTTAAATTTTATTTAAGTTTTTATTAATTAATTTTGTTGTAAATTGGTTGGTCTTTTGACTTAGCTAATTAGGATGAATCGTTTTCAGTTTGACTGATTCATTGGTTTATCAAAATATATTGCCTAGATTTGTTTGATTTAAAATAAACTAAGATTGACCTTATTAAAAATTAAATGACTGAAATTGTTTGATTAGAAATGAACTTCCCATCTAAACAACTGTTAACTTTTATTTTACAATCTTACATCAAGAAAAGGAGAAAAAAAAAAGGAGTTATTTACACTATATAAATCTTATGCTCTCATTTAATATTGTAGTGTTGTGTATGTTTTAGTTGAAGACAGTTTAAATTTTAAAATTAAAATAAAATTTAAAAGTTTTAATTAATTAATTTTTGTATAAGTTGATTGGTCCTTTGACCTATCTGATGGGGTGAACCGTTTTCGGTTTGACTGATTCGCTGGTTTAACTGCGATTTTAGCGGTTTTATCAAAATACATTGGTTAGATTTATTTGATTCAAAATAAATTAAAGATCAACTTAATTAAAGATTAAATGACTGAGATTGCTTGATTCGAAATAAACTTCCCGTCCAAATAATTGTTAAGTTTTATTTTACACAATCCTATATCGGGAAAAGAAAGGAAATGTGGTTTTTAGAGAAAATTTCTAGGTGCTCCAAACCCTCATTCTAAAATTATTGAATTTTCTTAATTTTAAACAATGAAGAAAATTTTTATTGGCTAGTTTTTATTTAACTTTTATTTTACAATCACACATCAGAAAAAGAAGGAAAAAGTGAATTGTTTCACTTATATAAAATGAAATACTCCCATTTTTATAAGCAAAAGAAGATTTTTAGTAAGAAACCCTATAATTAATACTTTTTTTTAATATTCTTAATTTTAAACAATTAAGAAAATCTCCATA
>NW_021024659.1:1168042-1202243 GCF_004153795.1 Camellia sinensis | reverse complement strand
GACCCAGTCGATCACTTGGAGACCTACAGAACCCTCATGATCCTCCATGCATTCCTCGACGAAATCATGTGTCGGGCTTTCCCCGTAACACTAAAGGGGTCGGCTCGACTTTGGTTTAGTCAACTCCCAGCAGACTCCGTTTCCAACTTCCAACACCTCAGTGACTCCTTTCTCAGCCATTTCATAGGAGCCCAGCGCTAGCGACGTCCAGCAACCCAACTCCTCAATATCCGTCAGACCGAGAGGGAGTCGTTGCGCAGTTTCGTTACCCGCTTCAACATCGAAGCCTTGTAGGTAGCGGAAAACGATGACAAGGTCATCCTTACGGCTTTCATGGCCGGTCTACGGTCATCAGATTTCCTTTTCTCCCTCTCAAAAAACCTCCTGACCTCCATGGCAACCCTACTCTCTAAAGCCTAAAAATACATGAATGCCAAAGATTCACTAGCAGCCCGACAAGACCCAATAGCCAAAAACCCGACCTCCAGAGAGAAGAGAAAAGACTCAGAAACCAGGAATACCCAGTACACTCACCAAACACCTCAGTACAATGAACGACCACCACGAGCCGACCGGTCGGCACCAGCCCGACCGCCCGACCGATTCGAGCGGTACACACCCCCCAATTCCTCCATGGAACAAGTCCTCAATCAGATCCAGCGGGACTACCCTCTAAAATGGCCCCGACTGTCATGGACTCCTTCAAATCAATTCACAGATACTGCTGCTTTCACCAGGGTTGCGACTCTAACACACCCCCCTCCCCCCCCCAATCAAACACACCAACCACGGCTTTTTGACCATTTTAATGTAATACTTTTTTATAGTTTGACATAGGTAAGACCATAAAGATTATAACCCACCATTTAGGGCCCAATACACAACTCAAATACTAAGGCTCAGCACTGTCGAAGCCCCACGTAGCAATAAGAACCAATGACATCAAGACACATGTCAGGAGAAGGGCAAGCCACATAAGCAGACAAAGATCTGTAAAGTTATTGCCACTGCACATCGCCATTGATGAAGCCCCTTACAACATTTATTGCGACAAACCCTCTCCGTCAGGACAGAACGCCTTCACTATGAACAAAGTAAACTAGAGCATAGACTTTCGGCCAAGGTGACAGGTCGGAACGGATAACGAAATGATTACCAGAGAATATAAGCAGACGTCGAAGACAGGAAGAAGGTTAAGCTTTTCTGTCTCTAATTCATCCCTACATTCTACTTCTCTCTCTAACTTGCTCGTCGGAGGGTTCGCTGGGGGACACCTCGTTCCCCGTTGAACTCTTGTGCAGGTTCCTCTATGGGCTTGGTCATTCGGACTCCGGTTTGGGAAGCGTGGATCAGTCTGACCCGTTCCGTCTAGAACCCGCTGTATCATCAGTTGGCGCCGTCTGTGGGAAAAGTTTTTGTTCCGCGCGCCAGTTGTGCTCATTGTCGCCGAAGACCCTCTTCCAATAACCCCCTCCTACCACCTGTGAAGGTGGATGGTCACAATTAGATCCATGGCTTCTCACCCCAATGTTCCCGATTATTAAGCCGACCCTCCCAATCCGAATAACCCACCGCAGTATTTCACCGAACTCACCAACAATATTAATCACTTGGCCGAGCAAAACCAAGCCCTGATTAATGCTCTACTCCAAAGAAGCCTTCCTATGCCCCCTCTACCACCTCCAGGTATTCCACCCAACCAAGAACGAGCCCCGAGCTATACCATCCTGCAACCTAACCCACCCAACTTGGAAGGCTTGCGAGCTCCTCTCCCGGATATAAACCTGCCACCTCGGGCCTCGCACCCATCGGCCCCAGTACCAACCCCCGAGGGAGAGGCCAGTAGCGTCCAGCCCCCGCTCCCCTCTGGTGGTGACAACATTCCTCTCTGGGATGCAGAACTCCGAGCCGTGAAGCTCCAGCTCCAAGGAGTCATGTAAAACATACAGCATAAACCATCCACTATGGCCAACTCGCCGTTCGTTGCCTCCATCCGGGACAACCCTTTACCCCCCAAGTTCAAAATGCCCACCATCGACTCTTTCGACAATACAACGGGCCCAGTCGATCACTTGGAGACCTACAGAACCCTCATGATCCTCCATGCCTTCCCCGACGAGATCACGTGTCGGGCTTTCCCCGTAACACTTAAGGGGTCGGCTCAACTCTGGTTTAGTCAACTACCAGCAGACTCTGTCTCTACTTTCCAGTACCTCAGTGACTCCTTCCTCAGCCATTTCATTAGAGCTCAGCGCCAACGACGCCCAGCAGCCTAACTCCTTAATATCCATCAGACTGAGGGGGAGTCGCTGCATAGTTTCGTTGCCCACTTCAACATCGAAGCCTTGTAGGTAGCGGAAAACGATGACAAGGTCATCCTTATGGCTTTCATGGCCGGTCTACGGTCATCAGATTTCCTTTTCTCCCTCTCAAAAAACCTCCTGACCTCCATGGCAACCCTACTCTCTAAAGCCTAAAAATACATGAATGCCAAAGATTCACTAGCAGCCCGACAAGACCCAATAGCCAAAAACCCGACCTCCAGAGAGAAGAGAAAAGACTCAGAAACCAGGAATACCCAGTACACTCACCAAACACCTCAGTACAATGAACGACCACCACGAGCCGACCGGTCGGCACCAGCCCGACCGCCCGACCGATTCGAGCGGTACACACCCCCCAATTCCTCCATGGAACAAGTCCTCAATCAGATCCAGCGGGACTACCCTCTAAAATGGCCCCGACTGTCATGGACTCCTTCAAATCAATTCACAGATACTGCTGCTTTCACCAGGACCAGTCCAAATATTGCCGCTTTTACCAGGAGCACGGCCATAATACTGCGGAGTGTGTTAACCTCAAAGATCAGGTTGAGGGCTTGATTGGTCAAGGACGTCTCAGCCGATTCACAGATACTCGCCCTCATCAAAGGCAACAGATTGAACCCACCAGAAATAACCGTCGGCGCACCCCTCCCCGACAACCAGCACAACCTAACCAAGGTCGTGATCGCCCTCCACAACAACTTGGGGCACAAGGTAACCCTGCCCCACCTGTTGAAGAAATCAGAGTTATTTCCGACGGGCTTTCTTGTGGAAGACCATCCCGCTTGGCTTAGTGGGCAGAACTTAGAAAAATAAGGCAGGGCTCAGACAAAGAAGTTGCTACATTGGACCGACCCTCCAAACAACCCAGGTAGTGGGTTGAGTCTATCACCTTTACGGACGCCAACTGCACAGGCATCCGTTACCCCCATGACGACCTTCTCGTCATTTCTGCCCTCCTTTCCAATTACAAGGTCAGACGAGTTCTCATCCACAACGGCAGTTCTTCAGACATCATCTTCCTCAACTACTTTCGCCAGTTCCAGATTGGGGAAGAAAGTCTGTCTCCTCTCCAAACCCCTTTGGTTGGTTTCACTGGTGACCGGATGACCTCCATCGGCTCCATCGATCTTCCCATCACAATCGGCGAGTACCCGTGCCAGGCCACAAAGTTGCTCACCTTCCTTGTTGTCAACTGCCCCTCTGCCTACAACATCATCCTTGGCCGCACCGCCCTAAATGCTTTCCAGGCTGTCACATCCACTTTTCACCTTGCCATCAAGTTCCTCACCGATCTTGGGGTCGGCACAGTGAGGGAAGAGCAGACCGTGGCCAGACAATGTTATGTCGCCTCCCTTAAAGAAGTCAAGCTCAAGGAGGCTATGATCATTGAAGGACTCGACGTCAGAGACGAGGACGAGCTGGTCAGAGGGGAACCAGTGGAGGAGCTCGTCGAGGTCCTCATCGATCCCATCAACCTGGCCAAAACCGCCAAGATTGGCAGCCAACTATCCCCCCAGGCCAAGGCTGACCTCACCGCCCTTCTGATTGAACACAACAATGTGTTTTCCTGGACTCACTCTGATATGCTGGGTATTGACCCCTCTTTCATCAGCCACCGTCTCAGCATTGAGGCCCATTTCCGACCTATCCGCCAGAAGCAGCGTATTTTTCACCCGGAGCGCAATAACCTTATTTCTTCTGAAGTAGATAAGCTCCTTGAGGCACAGTTTATCACGAATGTGGACTACCCCAGATGGCTGTCGAATGTGGTTCTGGTTCGTAAAAATAATGGTAAATGGCGACTCTGTGTCGACTACTCCGACCTCAACCGAGCTTGCCCCAAAGATAGCTATCCTCTCCCTCGTATAAATCTGCTGGTTGACACTACGGCCAGTCATCAAATGCTCAGCTTCATGGATGCTTTCTCTGGATACAACCAAATCCTGATGCACCCGTCTGACCAGGAACACACCTCTTTCATCGTCGACCGAGGCACCTACCATTACCGTGTAATGCCATTTGGGTTGAAGAATGTCAGGGCCACTTACCAACGGTTGGTCAATACTGTCTTCTATCATCAAATAGGCTGGAACATGGAAGTATATGTCGACGACATGCTGGTCAAGAGCAAGCTCTCCACTGATCATCTGGCTGACCTACAAGAGACTTTCGCCATCTTGCGAAAGTACCAAATGAAGCTCAATCCGGAGAAATGCGCTTTTGGCGTAGGATCTGGGAAGTTTTTGGGTTTCATGGTCAGTCAGCAGGGCATTGAAACTAACCCCGAAAAGATCAAGGCCTTAATCGAAATGCAGTCATCCAAAACGGTTAAGGAGGTTCAGAGGCTTACTAGCCGAGTGGCCGCCCTCAACCGCTTCATTTCCCGAGCAACGGACAAGTGCCTCCTTTTCTTCAAGGTTCTTCGGCAAACTTTTGAATGGACGACAGAATCCGAAGAGGCCTTTTAGCAGTTGAAACAGTGCATGGCTAACCCTCTCTACTTTCTCAACCAATCACGGGCGAACCCCTTTTTCTCTATCTAGCCGTGTCAAACACTGCAGTCAGCGCAACACTCATCAAGGAAGACAACTTTGTCCAACGTCCGGTCTACTACATCAGTTGGGCTCTTAGGGGGGCGGAACAGAACTACCCATTATTAGAAAAATGTTCTTGGCCTTGGTCACCGCCTCCAGACGACTCCGCCTTACTTCCAAGCCCATTCCATACTGGTCCTCACTGACCAACCATTGAAGAAAATAATGCAACAACCCGAACTTTCTGGAAGACTTATGCAATGGTTGGTTGAGCTCAGTCAATTTCACATCTTCTACTGGCCTCGAACGACGATTAAAGGGCAGACTGTTGCCGATTTCATCCTGGAATTTACTAATTCCACTCCAACCACAGCTCCTCCGTTCCTGCCACCCCCTACCGAGCCAAAAGACCCTTACTCTTGGACTCTCAACGTTAACGGATCATCCCGCAAAGAGGGCAACGGGGATGGTCTCATCCTCACTGCCCCTGAGGGTGGTTATTTCAAGTGTGCTCTTCGGTTCTTGTTTGATGCAAGCAATAATGAGGCAGAATATGAAGCATTGATAGCAGGTCTCCGCCTAGCCCAAGACATTGGTGTCAGCCACCGCGCTGCCCTTCTCTAGCCTACACTCTCCTTCTTGAAATTTTCAAGCTGGGCCTCCACCTTTTCCAACCTCTCCCTCTCGTTCCTTACTTCACCCTTCGCCACCGTTGCCTTGTTCAACAAGGCTCCTGCCAAGGCAGCCACCTCCATCTGGGCTGAACATAACCCCTTCATCAGCTCAGCCTTAATAAAACCGGCAACTGAGCAAACAGCTGCGTCTTCCACCACCCCCAAAAGGCGGTTTGCCGCCATCCTGGCTTCTCTCCATTCTCCTTCCACTCGTCCAGACACCGCAGGGACATGGTAGAAGGCAGTCCTAACCTAGGCCTCTCCCCCTCTCCTTGGGGCGCCAAACCCTCCTTAGGCTGTGGCTCTGCCCTCTTCTCAGTGCCGACCGCCCCACTTTGCACTTGTTCCTCCGGGCCAGTCACCCCACTCTTCGCCCTCTTTGCCGCTCCCCCCAACCCCATTTCAGGGGTCTCCCTCGCCGTCACCTCTTTCCTCCTCTTCAAGGCGGGCTCCCCTCAGCCTGACGGACTCTCTTCTTCTTCTTCAAACCCTCCATCTCCTTTTTGTTCCTCTTCTTTAGAGGATCCACTGGGGGCGGTCGTGGCTCGAAGCTACCCAGATCCTTCTCCTCCAATGGCCTGGGGCGCGGTCGGATGCGCTCCTTCGCGATCGGTTTCGGCGTAGGCCCCAGTTGTGTCTCTTTGTACTTGTCCGCTCGGGCAAATAACCTCCTCTCCTCCTCCTCCTTCGCCTTCCTCTGCGCTTCCAGCTCTTCCCATACTGGGTCCTCCCCCAACGGTTGCAGTCCTAGTTTCAAAGCGAACAATGTTGAAGGCAGGACCAGCTCATCCCACTTCATCGCTTCTCTTCTTTCTATTCCCTCACCCTTTTCACTCGATCCTCAGCCGCCTTGTCCAACTTGGGCTCGACCGATTTGGTTGGCACCTTCCATATGGTGTGAACTCCCGTCCCAGCGTTCGCTATCACGAAAAACCATCTCGGTCTCCATCCCTTCATCGACGATGATAGACCTGCCACCAGCCCTCGCCCCGCTTCCGCTTGCAGAGTGACCCAAGTCTCCTGCTGACCGAAAGCCTTGTAGCAGGAGAAGAACTCCTCTACTGTCATTGCCGCCCCTCCGGTCGCCTGAAGCCAAGCACTCGCGCAGGCCATTATTATCTTTTACGCGTTCGACATCAGTTGCCCTGGTGCCGCTCCTAGCTTGTTTAGAATATCTATCACCACTTAGGGGAGAGGTAGCCTCAAACCCCCTCGGAATGCCTCCTCGTACAAACTAAATTCACCTGGCCGTACGTCTGATGCCCTTTCCGTGGTGGTGGGCAATCTCAGCCCTATCTCCGAGGGTATTTGGTATTTCTTCCTTAGCCCCTCCAACTCCTCAGCTGTTAGTACAGATCTATCCGATTTATTGTGCCAATGGTCTGGCTCCACCTGATTGATAGGCCTCGCGGCCGAAATCATTGTCTTGGGGCAAGCTCGCACCGCTTGACTCGCTCCATTCCCCTTCATACGCTCCGTCCGGTATTGTTCTGCCAAGTCAACCGCGTCATCGTCGCCTAGGGGATCAATCCTCGTGGTTGTTGCTTCCTCTTGAGCCATCTCTCTTGTATGTCTGCGAATAGCTTCGAATGCGGGCGCAAGAAAATTCAAAAAGTGTTGCAGTAGTGTATCGTTAGCAACGAAGGAGTTAATAGAAAGGTATTGATTTTTTGCAAAAAAGTAGGTAAAACGAATAGTACCAAAAGCCCAAGGCTTGCCTGTATTCCAAGGGTCACAATTAATTTTTGCCAGTTTGAAAATTTTCAACAATCCACCAAAACTGTCTTTTCAAACACCCTATAATGACCTATTGTTTCACTTCTTGCCCAACGTCTAACCTTCCCTCCTCCAGGATTCTGCCACGTGTACGACCACGATTCGATGCCCGCTTCCCCTACCTTGTCTTTTCCACTTCAAATCACCATGTGCCCTGCCATCCTTGAGCCCCGCGCACCACCACCTACGCTTCGCGGTCGGCCCTCCTCACGGTCGGCCCATATGCTCGGCCACCCTTCGCGGTAGGCTCTCCCCGCGGTCACCCCCCCTCACTGTCGGCCCTCCTCATGGTCGGCCCCTCCACTCGACCACCCTTCGCGGTCAGCCCTCCTCGTAGTCGGTCCCTGCTCTCGGCCACCCTTCGCGGTTGACCCTTCCCGTGGTCGGTCACTCCTTTCCGTCGACCTTCACCCTGCCGGTCTCTCACCACCCTCATTTTCTTGATTATTCCCTTCGTTGGACTAAAGCTGCACTTAGGAATGGGGGACTACTGACATGGGTAAGCCCATAAAGATTATAGCCCACCATTTAGGGCCCAATACATAACTCAAATACTGAAGCCCAGCATTGCTGAAGCCCCACGTAGCAACAAGAACTAATGATATCAAGACACATGGCAGGAGAAGGGTAAGCCACATAAGCAGACAAAGATCTGCAAAGTTATTGCTACTGCACATCGCCATTAATGAAGCCCCTTACAGCATTTATTGCGACAAGCCCTCTCCGTCGGAACATAATGTCTTTACCATGAACAAGATAAGCTAGAGCATAGACTTTCGGCCAAGGTGACAGGTCGGAAGGGACAACGAAATGATTACCAGAGCATATAAGCAGACGTCGAAGACAGGAAGACACTACAACAAGTTGGGTTTTTTTTGTCTTCAAAGAGTTAATTTCGTCACTATAGATATTTGTGATGAAATATTTTCGTCATCGGTTTCGTCATTGAACGTTTGTCACTAAAAACCAACGTGACGAAAAATAATTTCGTCACCAATAAAATTACTTTAGCGACGAAATTTTTTGTCACCAATAAAAGAACATTTTGTCGCAAAAAATTCTCATTTTCATCACCAAATAGTTATTCAGTACTATATTTATAACTTTAGTTATTTGTCACGCATGTTGATCATTGATGAGGAAATAATTTTGTCACAATTAGATGTAAAGGTGACGAAATTTTTCGTCTTCAAAAGTCATAATTTTTTGTCACCAATAAAACAACATTTTGCCTCCAAAAATTCTCATTTTCGTCACCAAATAGTTATTCAGTGCCATATTTATAACTTTAGTTGACGAATAAATTTGTCACGCATGTTGATCATTGATGAAGAAATAATTTCGTCACAATAAGATGTAAAGGTGACGAAATTTTTCTTTTTCGTCTTCAAAAGTCATACATGGGTGACGAAATATATTTCGTCACATATATATATACGTGATGAAATTTTTAGTCACCAAACAACAAAATAAATAAAAACTTTCATATATAAACTGCAGTAAATTTTGTCACAAAAAACTTTATTAGTGACGAATAATCACTTTGTCATAATAACAAGTACAAATGACGAAACAAATTCGTCACTAAACTTGTTCCATATTTTATATTCAATTTAAATTATTATTTCACAAATATTCTTGCTCATATCCCAATAGACTTTTAATTGTACCAAGAAATCCACTAGCTATTATACATCACTCCACAAAAAAATTCACTAAACAATTTATATTATAAATCAAAATATATCCATCAAACAACTTTAATAATAATCTATTAAGTATCACAAAAAAACCATCAAAGCAAATCCCAAAATGAACTAACGTGGAGTCCACAAAAAAAAATCAACACTCAATCTTGATTTGCAACTACAACTAAGCATCAGTTTAGGAAAAAAAATTCAACAGTTGATCTTCATTTGCAAGTATGCTTCCGAACGTCATCAAAACCAATCTGCAAAGAAAATAAACAAGGCAAACATTAATATATTATCAATTACATCTAAACTCATATATAAATAATTTTATTTTATAAACCAAT
This sequence comes from Camellia sinensis, assembly GCF_004153795.1. Classification (NCBI taxonomy): domain Eukaryota; kingdom Viridiplantae; phylum Streptophyta; class Magnoliopsida; order Ericales; family Theaceae; genus Camellia; species Camellia sinensis. The sequence goes on along the minus strand of NW_021024659.1, from coordinate 1,192,894 downwards.
TTAGTAGAAATGCATATAACAATTCAAAACTTCAAAGAGTTGAAGTGATCCTTGATGATAAAGCAACACGGAAATGGAGACTTAGTTGATGAGATGTATTACAAGCAGCTGGTGGGTAGTTTAATGTATCTCACTGCCAGGAGACCGAACATGATGTTTGTAATAGAGAACAAATAAAAAAGAAAAACATGGTAGTATTTTGCACATATACAAATATACAAGTGTCCTTTATGTTTCACAAAATGATTTTGAACCCCAATGTAATTTAGCGTGGTTGCCTCAGATCATATAAAATCACTGCAATGCCCAATATGACTTAACAAATATGCACTTGAATACCACTCCTATAAATGATAGAAAACTGCAAGCTAATTGAATTCGTACTCTTAGACCTTGAAATTGCTCCAATACTGTCTATAATTTGACAAAGTACATTAAGCACTATAGCCACAACTGATTCAAAATGTGGTACAGGCTCCCTCTGTTTTTCAAGTCACAATTGAAAGCATTGTGAATGGGGGGGTGTATTAGAAGCAAACATGCCATAATACGTCCGTAGGTGCAGCATCTTGTCAACAATACGTGTGTATTAAAGTTCTTACCAAAAATACATTAAGCACCAACCACAGTTCATCAAACTAGTTAAACTAGCCAAATCTTACCATAATTACAAAAAACATCCAGGGACTTTCAACTTCTTCGAAGCTTGTAAGATAAATCCTTTCAAATTGATTTACAAATTTTTTTGAAAATAACTAATGATCTGAAAACTTTAGATTACTTCCGTAATGATAATATAAGCTATTTTTTTTTGTCAAAATCAAATACTTTTTCCACTATAATCTATTCTCACACTTCCTCGAATCACAAAATTCTTAAAAATATCTTTCGGTATACAAAGGTAAGTTAATAAATCTAAGGCCTGCCACAATGCAAAGACAAGGGCTAATCCAATCCCCACACAAAATGAATCACAAGGGGTCATAGATGAATTCTCTAAGATATCTACTGGCTAATAATAGCTGAGTATTTATCTGAGAAAAGTAAACAAACAATAAAATTTGTAACTGTAACAGTATTCTCTTTGCTTTACTTTTTCCAGGTCAAAAATTTTTAGTTGAAGCATATGGTGTAGTTAAGAATGCCTCAGCAAAGGCCAGCAAACATAAATCTAGGAATTAAGACTTTTGGGTTGTACCATTGAAGCCCCTCAATGCCTTCTTATTTATGCCAATTTGCATCCATGTATAAAGTAAAACAAACCTTTCCAGGTCAAAAATTTTTAGTTGAAGCAAATGGTGTAGTTAAGAATGCCTCAGCAAAGGCCAGCAAACATAAATCTAGGAATTAAGACTTTTGGGTTGTACCATTGAAGCCCTTCAATGCCTTCTTATTTATACCAATTTGCATCCGTGTATAAAGTAAAACAAACCCCTCAGTCCTAGTCATTACAACAAAGTTGACAATGATGGATGCATTTCAACTAAAACTTATATGAAATTTGAAAAACAAACCTCATGTTTACAGTGCATGCATTTTCAACAAAAAGTTGGGATTAGAAAACCCCAAAGAAAGGATTACTTTTTTTTACATCAACAAAGGGGGAAGAGGAAAGAGCATCAACCCTAAGATTGGTGAGAAACCAATCCTACAAGAGGAACCAAAAAAGACAGGAAAAACAAAATAAAACAGAACAACAAACAAACAGAGCATACACCACCAGCAGTATGCACAGGCCCTCCACTCATCAGGTTTAACAACATACACTAAAGGAGCCAGTAGCTGCACAAGAAACAGCTGCACCAGCAGACTCCAGCAGGTTTAACACAAAACTTCAAAGAGTTGAGGTGATCCTTGATGATAAAGCAACACGGAAATAGAGACTTAGTTGATGAGACGTATTACAAGCAGTTGGTGGGTAGTTTAATGTATCTCACTGCCACGAGACCAGACATGATGTTTGTAATAGAGAACAAATAAAAAAGAAAAACATGGTAGTATTTTGCACATATACAAATATACAAGTGTCCTTTATGTTTCACAAAGTGATTTTGAACCCCAATGTAATTTAGCATAGTTGCCTCGGATCCTATAAAATCACTGCAATGCCCAATATGACTTAACAAATATGCACTTGAATACCACTCCTATAAATGATAGAAAACTGCAAGCTAATTGAATTTGTACTCCTAGACCTTGAAATTGCTCCAATACTGCCTATAATTTGACAAAGTATATTAAGCACTATAGCCATAACTGATTCAAAATGTGGTACAGGCTCCCTCTGTTTTTCAAGTCACAATTGAAAGCATTGTGAATGAGGGGATGTATTAGAAGCAAACATGCCATAATATGTCCGTAGGTGCAGCATCTTGTCAACAATACGTGTGTATTAAAGTTCTTACCAAAAATACATCAAGCACCAACCACAGTTCATCAAACTAGTTAAACCAGCCAGATCTTACCATAATTACAAAAAACATCCAGGGACTTTCAACTTCTTCGAAGCTTGTAAGATAAATCCTTTTGAATTGATTTACAAATTTTTCTGAAAATAACTAATGATCTGAAAACTTTAGATTACTTCCGTAATGATAATATAAGCTATTTTTTTGTCAAAATCAAATACTTTTTCCACTATAATCTATTCTCACACTTCCTCGAATCACAAAATTCTTAAAAATATCTTTCAGTATACAAAGGTAAGTTAATAAATCTAAAGCCTGCCACAATGCAAAGACAAGGGCTAATCCAATCCCCACACAAAATGAATCACAAGGGGTCATAGATGAATTCTCTAAGATATCTACTTGCTAATAATAGCTGAGTATTCATCTGAGAAAAGTAAACAAACAATAAAATTTGTAACTGTAACAGTATTCTCTTTGCTTTACTTTTTCCAGGTCAAAAATTTTTAGTTGAAGCATATGGTGTAGTTAAGAATGCCTCAGCAAAGGCCAGCAAACATAAATCTAGGAATTAAGACTTTTGGGTTGTACCATTGAAGCCCCTCAATGCCTTCTTATTTATGCCAATTTGCATCCATGTATAAAGTAAAACAAACCCCTCAGTCCTAGTCATTACAACAAAGTTGACAATGATGGATGCATTTCAACTAAAACTTATATGAAATTTGAAAAGCAAACCTCATGTCTACAATGTATGCATTTTTAACAAAAAGTTAGGATTAGAGAACCCCAAAGAAAGGATTACTTTTTTTTACATCAACAAAGAGGGAAGAGGAAAGAGCATCAACCCTAAGATTGGTGAGAAACCAATCCTACAAGAGGAACCAAAAAAGACAGGAAAAACAAAATAAAACAGAACAACAAACAAACAGAGCATACACCACCAGCAGTATGCACAGGCCCTCCACTCATCAGGTTTAACAACATACACTAAAGGAGCCAGTAGCTGCACAAGAAACAGCTGCACCAGCAGACTCCAGCAGGTTTAACATACAGCAGTAACTGCACAAAACTAGTAGCAACACCAGCAGTGTAAAAACCAGTAGCAACACACACTAGCAGACTCCAGTAGCACCAAAGAAAGGATTACTTATCACATTATTCAACTCGATCCCAGCTGAGTTCAATTTCTGTTTTGCTTCTCAATCTTAATTTATGAGCTGGAAATCTTTACTAACCCAATCTAGTGTAAAATACAAACAAATTGGCAAGAGGGAATAATAGTGGAAGAGAAGGAGAAGGGTTTTCTAAGAGTGTAAAACTCATAATGACTCCTATAATAGGTATCATGACAAGTAAATGTATTACATCAGTTCACTTGTCCTGCCTAAACACGTGGTGTTATTTGCTGCACAAACTTGATATCTCTATCAACTGCCCTTCGATGGCAAAAACTGTTTGTGAGCCTATTTTTGATGCAGTGTTCCGGGTTGGACTCGACAGTAAGAGCATCTGGTTATGGAATATCTACTTGATGATTTTATTTTGATAAGAAGTAGCGATTTGGATGATGACTTAAATAAGCAGGTAAATTATGAACCATCAGCTAAAACCCCTGCTACTGGACCTTCAGTATTTGTTAAATGCTCATGGAAGCATTATCCCATTAAATGGTTGTCATGGGATCTGAATCGTTTGGACTTCTGCATAAAGATGATTCGTATTCTCATCAGTCAAGGTCAAGGATCAATGGTGACTGCTCCCAAGGAAATCAAGAGTTTGGCATGTAATGCTGCCTTGAGGATATTCAAATCTGTCCTGAAAGGAGTCCAGAACGTGTTAAAAAACTCATCAATTAATTATGATGAGGTTATGTTGTGTTTGAATACAATTTTAGGGTTGGTAAAGGAGATATCTTAGTCAAGTAGAGCTGGGTTGATTCGGATTGACAGCAAACACAAGTCTACGTGTTTACAAGCTTAATCCTGTTCCAGTCCCCACCCATTACCATCTCATTTACCTAAAAAACTAGCGCTAGGGAGCACCAATCGGGGGACGACACGTGGCGCGCGCGCGCGGGGGGGGGGGGGCGTCCCAGGTAATATTAGTGGGACGCTCCGGGGCACCTATATAACTCACTCCTTCAGTTTTTCTACATCTAAAATGGCACTGACAATAGGATTAGCATTAATCTTAATTCTGGAAACCCCATAATTTACTTTTAAATTACTTCTCCTATCAAGAGTTCCAATGATTGAGTAAACATTTTATACTGCTCTGAATTATGATGCTATTAACATAATGTTGTAACAATGATTAAGTTTTTTTTTCATAAAATTGCAATTTTTAAAATGCTAAAGATCTGTAAACATTTTCATCTTTAAAAGTTACTTTCTTTGATACTATCCCGTGCATTGCAATTCGCATTGTTCAACAGCTATAGAAATATTAACTTTGCATAGAAACTATAAGGGCAGTTTGGTTATAAACATAATTTCTTCCTCTTGCTACTTGACATAAGAAAACTTTAGTTTTTTCCAGGGGATGTTGAATAAGAGCAAATCAACTAAAATCTCGGGACACATAACCAAGAGATAGATGTATTATAGATGAAGATATTTGTTCTCCAATGAACTTAATATTTTTCTTGTTTTTTGAAATAAAATATATGTATATAGATAAAACATATGAACATACATTTTGGGGAAAAATAGATTGCAAGGTGACTTTTGGGGAAAAACGTAGTTCCAGGTTTCAAAATAAGCAGACGGAAATGGAGACTTAGTTGATGAGACGTATTACAAGCAGCTGGTGGGTAGTTTAATGTATCTCACTGCCACGGGACCGGACATGATGTTTGTTACTTGTCTCATAAGTACATATATGGCAAAACCAATGGAAATTTATCTACAGGCAGCTAAGAGAGCACTTTGATACTTAAAAGGGATTGTGAACTATGGAATTCATTATAAGAAAGGAGGAGATGTTGAGTTGTTGGCGTTTACGGATAACGACTATGCCGGAGATATTGACGACAGAAAGAGTACATCTGGTTACGTGTTTTTAATGAGTTCAAGTGTTGTTTCATGGTGTTCAAAAAAGCAATACAATCCAAAAGAATAATTAAAGCAAATAAAAAACAGCAACAATCATAAAGTCATATACAAACCTGACCAACCCACTACCTGAGACTCAATAAATGTTCATTCATTTCTACTACTGTGAAAAACTCAATCAGAGAGACACCTATTATTAATCACATCACTAACTTAGAGCAACTCCCAACACTGCCTAGCAAAACTACACAAAAAAATAAACACATAGTTTTGTCTCTACTTCGGTTAGTGTGTATTTTAACTAGGGTCATGCTAAGTAAGAATTTTGATAATGAATCTATTTTCATTAAATACATCTTCAAACTTGTTAAATCTTAGTTAATAAGTAGTCAAACTATTGTACTTTAACTAGTATATACTAACCAACATGAGAAAAATAAAATGATAAAGCGAGCGAGACTTACCAAAAAGGCGATGTACGAGTTCATGGGATACCTCCTTCTCTAAATTGTCCTTTGAAACCTTGCTTCTTAAGAAACTCCATGATGCTTGATGTGATCTCAAAATGCTCGTCAATCGACCCATTCATCTTCCCTATCTCTTTATTTTGCGCTTGAATTTCCTCTTTTTGTACTTGAATTTCATGTTTTTGTGCTGTAATTTCCTCTTTATGTGACTGAATTTCCTCTTTTTGTGACTGAATTTCCTCCTTTTGCTCTTGTATTTCCATCTCTAGACGCCTCACATAGTCACTGTCAGTCGAAGCACTGAAAGTCCTCATAGAGAAGGAACGCCTCAACTTGAGTCCTTTAACATATCCCGACCTTGGCTTCAGCACCTTCACAGATAGCTCCTCTGGAGTAATTCGAACCACACCAGGTTCGGAGCAATGTTCAGCTTGGATCTTCATCATGTCATCCTGTCATTTTATAAAAATAAAAAATAAAAAAATGAATAAAGATACAATTAAAATTCCAATCATCCTAATACAAAAGGTAAATATACATACATAATTCTTTTCGCACTCCGGAGAAATCCACTGCTTTGTGACATCATTAAAGTGTGTAGATTTGTAAACACATGGCAACTCTGGCAGTTGGCCCCCATTTGCAATTATCTGATTTTTTTTGTTCCACTAGTAAGTTAAATAAGAACGATGGCAGTAGAATCATCTCTATAAAAAAAAAAAGGGAAAAAAAATTAAAGAAGACCCATCGCCTCGTGTACCCTAACTGGGAGAGATTTTGACCCACACCTATTCTTCGTCTTCAATTGATTTCTATTGTCAATGTTAACATTTGATTGCTTCTACAAGGAGCAAGTTCCAATAGAAAAATATATATATTAGGAAGACAAGGAAATTGTCAACAATAAATAAACATAAGAAAACTTTACCAGCCAATTGGTATTATTCCACTTCTTGTCAATCAAGTTTTTCCATTTCTCGAGGTCACATTCAGGCGGTGGGTGGCTTCTAGCATACTCCTCTCCCTTAGCACTTTTAAGGTTCAGATATTTTTGTCGTAGTTTGTAGGTGTGGCTGCTCAAGCTCCGTCCACACTTTGTTTCCTAACATTAGTGGATTCACCTTCCATGTCAAATTGATCCTAGCAATAGCCACAAATCTTGTAAGTCATAATTAATTATATTACATTAATTCAATCAATTATGTAAAACTTTTACCGTTAGACGCTGAAACATAGGTGCCGTAACTTCTTCGTTGACATGTTTCCACCTGCGAATGCTAAAGTCTGGCAAGTGTGTTCGGACCTCAACACCAATTTTGGAGACTAATTTAGAGGCATGATCCCCCACTGGCGTAAGATACTCCTGTGGCATGGGAACTTTGAGCTTTCTATCTTTCTCAACCATTGCTTGAACCTTAAACCCGCGTGTCAAGCCACGAGGGTGTCTACTTGGCACTATTGTAAAGACATTACATTGACTGGTTAGTAATTAATTAAAGTGAAATCCTAAATGCAATATAAGCAACTTTATTTTGTTGTTGTTGAATAAGTCATAAAATAAAGTGATAACATATAGAGATATACAAGCGGTATTCCCCAGGCCTTACAATACCAAACAAAAAAACTAGAGCTATACAAGAAAAACAAAACCAAACAAATAAACTACAAAGAGAATCATCCTAAAATAAACCACATAGGAATGTTCATTCGCCACATGAGGAAACAAAGGCTATGAACACTCAATAGACTAGCCATAACAATACAAAATACATTTGCACAACCCTCAAGAGAGAAAAAGCAAACAAAACTAGAGATTAAGCTGTGTGGATTAAAAGCTCTTCAGTCTGACAACAAGAGAAAGTACTCAAAACACGCTTGACTTAATGGGTATCTAAATGCCAATGACGGTTTTGAAATGAAATCATATGTCACAAAACAAGCAATATTGTCTACAAAGGTTCAATTGATGAAGAGAATAATTTGAAGCCAATAAAAATGGTAAAGTAAACTGTGTTCTCTGTTATATCAAAGTCAATGGCACACTCTTATCTAATGTTACTGTAACTATTTCAAAGTAAATTGCTAAAGTAAACTGTGTTCTCTGTGTAAACTGTGTTACTGTAATGGCATAAAGGTGATGTATTAGGTGAAATCAAGTTCATTATGCACTAAGTCAGGTGCTAAACCAGGATACTTTGTGTAAACTGTGTAACTGCAATGATAACACAGTTTACACAGAGAACACCACCTAATGATCACTGGTTTAAGCATACATCATTACAGTAACACAGTACATAATGAACTTGATTTCACCTAAGACATCACCTTTGGTGACAGACTGATTTCAGTTTGGTTTGTAAACAATGGATGGTTTGGTTTGTACACAATGGGTGGATGTTTGACTTGAATGGATGGATGCATTTGTTTTGTTATTGATATCAACACCGAAATAGATTGCAAGACCAAAACAGAACAAATATATTGCAACAGATATGGATGGATGTTTGACTTGAATGGATGGTTTAGATTAGTAGTAGTGTTGCTGCATTTGTTTTGTTATTGATAACAAGACCAACACAGATTGCAAGACCAAAATAGAACAGATATATTGCAACAGATATAGATGGATATTTGACTTGAATTGATGGTTTAGATTAGTAATAGTATTGTTGCATTTGTTTTGTTATTAATAACAAGACCAAAACAGATTGTAAGACCAAAACAGACCCAAAACAACATAGATATATGGCACGATCAAAACAGATTGTAAGACCAAAACAGATCCAAAACAACACAGATATATGGCGACAGATATATTGCAAGACCAAAACAACGCAAATATAGTGGAAGACCACAACATCACAGATATATCTTGTCCGACCAAAACAGACCCAAAACAATACCAACACAGGTCCAGGACTGGAATAAAAAAAGTTTGCAGGTTGAATACATCTATTGTACGTGCTGTTTGTGCTTTCTAATAGTGACAACACAATCCATTAGTCCACCACCAATCCAGCACAATCCATCATCAATAACTATCTATTAGTCTATCACAATGCAATCCATTAGTCCAGCATCTTAAAGTTCAATTTCAGAAAAAAAAAATTCAGTAATAAAGGAATTTTGCACCAAGAAAGTTTTCAGAGAACAGAGTATGCTTTAACTGTTAGGCACTCAAGGTCAATAAAACTTTTTTATTGAAAACTTTCTCTGCAATTTATTAGAGCAAAACTCAGTTTTCAGTAAGGCACTCATGTTTTCTTTAACTGTTAGGCACTCAAGGTCTAGAACATTCATTAGAGTCTGTTCTTTTGCACCATAGAATTGTATTAAAACAAAGGATTTCATTTTAATAGTAAAATTCAGCAACTTACTGACACTAGATTGGGGAGCTGCCTCCCTCGGTGCCTCTATATCGCCATCAAGTGGTTGTGAGTGTTGGGTCTCCACATTGTCATGTAAATCCCTATTCAGAACAACAATTGCCTCATGCGAAGGTTGAGGAGATGACTGCACCAATCATTTGGGTGGCATTGGTAAGCCCTAAAAAACATAATACAAAAGCATAAACAATAAATACATAAAAATGGATAAGTAAAGATATGTATATGGAAACTCATCAAGGTCACTGTTGAAAATATGACTTATCAATAATTATGGAAGAGCATTGATCTAGGGTTCAAGTCTTTGCGAAATCTGTATTATACATTCTTTGAAACATGGCAAAACGATGCAACATGTAGCACCACATTTTTCCCTAACTGGTTGCTTTTGCAGGTTTCTATCTGTGCTGGTGCCTTGTTTAGGGAATTTGTTGTTGAGGGCCTACTGATGTGAGGTTACTTTTTTGGATTGGTTTCTATATTCCTAGTTTAAACACTGAAGTTGATGTTATGGAGGTTGTATGTAGGATGTATATTTTCTAGTTTTATTTTATGACTTATTCACCCAAAAAAGTATATGGAAATATAAAGATGGTATTAACAAAGCATCATTAACAAATATATAGCTATGAGACATGATAACAAAAAAGAATGGCCATACATATAGTACCTCATCGTCAACACTTTCAAAGGACTCAGCATCATCAGTGTCATCTTCATGATCTGACGGTATGTAGTCATCATCATCTACCTCAACCCTAATGTTCTTTCCCTTCTGATTAACACGATTGGGCTGAGTAGAACCCATCAAAGAAGCTGCTAAACAGTTCAATTGTAGAGCATCCATTTTCTTTTTATTCTTCTTGATTGTCTTATTTCTTTCCATTTCGTACTCTGTTCACTTTTGTTTCGCTAGAAAACCTGGTTTGAGCCATTGTTTCTCCCCTTTGGCCATTTTGATAACTAAAAAGCATAAATTGATATAAAACATAAAAACTAGGCAAGATAAAAGGGTCAGATTGATACCATCGGCTTGTGACATCGATGCTTGTGCAATATGTGTCAGCTCGTACTGTTCTACTTCTACCAGTGTTACCGGTGTTGTACCATTCACATTGAAACAAAACAACTTTATTTTGGCACATGTACTCAAATTCCCATATATTGCACAAGTGACCGTAGAATTCGTGCATCTCTCCCTTGTAGTCCCCTTCGGTAAGCACACCACTGTTTTGACTCTTACGACGATTGTCTAATTCCTTCGTGTGGAATCTGACACCATTGATTATACAACCCGAGTACTCTTTCACTAGCAAATTAGGACCATTCGCTAATGACCACAATTCTTCGGTTGCTTCTGGTGCCTCATCAACTCTCAATCTATTTATCTACATCCACATGCAATGTGCAACACTTGAATTATGTTAGTAATGTTTGTATTTTATACAAGCCTAATAGTGTTTGGGCAATTGTGAATATTAAAAATGACTTACATATTCTTTGAACCACTTTGGAAATTCCTTCTGTTGTATCTGAGTTATATCTTGTCCAGTGGGAATTTGTAACAAATTCTTGTGTTCCCTACTCAAATAGTTTTGGTTAATGTGTGAAATACTACTATTATTAATGACTAATAACATGATAATTGTTAAAATATATATAATTATAAGAAACACGTACTGAAGATACTTCTCTATCTCAGGGCTATTGTATAATAAGAACCAATGAGCAATATCACGAAGTTCCTGTGACATCTCAACATGCTTTCTGATTTAGCCAATATGACGAGCAGTTTCGGTGAATATTGTCAAACCTTGACGTCGGACTCCATAATCTTCATTTCGTGCATCTCGATTATGCACTGTTTCAATCCCTTCAAGATACATTGAGCAAAAATTAATGCACTCCTTGACAATGTAAGCCTCTGTAATAGAACCTTCTGGTCGAGCTCGGTTGTTGACAAACTTTTTTAAAGCTCTGAGAAACCTTGAAAAGATAACCAATTAGGATATTGGTTAGGCACACAACATAATCTACACCTTTCATTTGAAACTACAATTTTAGAAATTACCTTTCAATCGGGTACATCCACCGATATTGCACAGGTCTTTCGAGAATAGTCTCACGTGGCAAGTGAATGGCCAAATGAACCATCACATCGAAGAAGGCTGGAGGAAAGATCTTTTCAAACTTACATAGTATGAGTACTATGCGTTCCTCTAATTTCTCCATTTCACTTCGTTTGAGTGTCCTTGAGCATAGATCTTGGAAAAAGCTACCTAACTCAAAAGATCTCTTTATCTACGTAACCACGCATCCCAATAGGAAGAATTCATTGTATAAGTACATGGCAGTCGTGGCTTTTCAATCCTGTTAATCTACCATTTTTTGCATTCACTGATCTCGAAATGTTTGCCGCGTACCCATCTGGATACTTGACTAATTTCAAGAATTCAAAGAAACCCTCTCTCTTTAGGGGTCAGTGAGAAGCTAGCTCGAGGTTTGACATATGATCCATCAGGATTTTTTGTCAGCCACAATTCTTTCCTTATATTCATATCTTCTAAATCCAATCGTGCCTTATCTTTATCCTTGTTCTTCCCATCAATTCCAAACATAGTTCCAACAACATTTTCACTAAAGTTCTTCTCCACGTGCATGACATCAATGTTGTGTCGAAGCCTCTTTTTCTTCCAATACGGTAGCTCATACAAGATGCTTACCTTCGTCCAATTTGGGTTTTGACGAGGTCTTTTCCAATTGCTTGGATGTTTTCCATATGTGACACCCGTCACGTTGGCCAATTGTTCTTCAATCTTTTCTATCGGTATCACCAAAGATCTCTTCTGTTTTTCATGCTTGCCATTATATGCTCTACTCTTTCGCCTTTCTGGGTGGTCATCAGGCAAGTAGCATCGATGGTTACTGTATGCAGTCTTATTTCTTAAAGATTCAAAATACGGTTCGTCATTGCAAGTGTAACAAGAGTAATGACCCTTTGTATGTAGATATCAATATCAATTCCTGGTTGTGATTCACCAGGAATAAGTAATGACAGCAGGAAAAATGGGTCCTTCATAGCCAACCACGGTGGCAAGTTGTACGGAATGAGTACGACAGGCCATAAACTATATGAGTTATTCATATTTCCAAAATGGTTGAACCCATCAGTAGCCAACCCTAGCCTCACATTCCGAGGCTCCAAGGCGAATTTAGGATGTTGTGAATCGAATTCCTTCCACTCATTACTATCTGCAGGATGCCTCAATACACCGTCATCTAGACGTTTTTCATTGAACCATTTCATATCCTCGGCTCTCTTTCTCGACATGTACAACCTTTTTAATCTCGGTGTTAACGGGAAGTATCGAAGGACCTTACGAAAGATCTTCTTACCTCTACCATGATTTGTCTTGTATCTAGAAGCATTACAGTTTGGACATTTATCCAATGTTGCATTCCCCTTCCAAAATAGCACACAGTCATTTACACAAGCATCAATGAGCTCGTATGACAAACCCAATTCACGTAGTATTTTTTTAGCTTCATAAGTTAACTTTGGAACCAAATTATCCTTCGGTAAAAGTTTTGTTAAAAACTCTAGCATCATGTCAATTGACTTATTACTCCAATGGTTTGTTACCTTTATATTAAGTATCTCGATGACAAACTGTAAGAAAGTGTAATTTGTGTAACCTGGGTACACCTCACGTTTGGCATCATTCAACAATTTATCAAAAGTGCGAACCTCCTCCTTCTGGGTTGTATTAGTTGATTTCCCTCTTATTCGATCTTCTACTAAGGCATTAATACCTCCCAAAACCTCATTGCCCTTAATGGGTATATCATGATGATTAGCCTCATTTGATTCATGGGGTTCCCCATGCACGTGCCAGATAGTGTAAGTTGAAATAATCCCATGTTGCAGTAAATGAATTTGAACAATTTGAAAATTATGACGAACAATATTCACACACTTTCGACAAGGGCACAAAATTTTACCATCTCGATCGATAACTGCCATTGCAAAACGAAGAAATGATATTACCCCATCATAATATGCCCGACTTATCCTTCCATCAACTGTGCTACCTAGTGCAATCCAACTCTTGTCCATGTTTCTGACTATGCCGAGTTAATCAAAGGTAGGTGAATAGGACAAATTTTAGATATAAATATATATATATATATTTTAATTTTAAAAAAAAAGTTGAAGTCCAATGATTATACTAAGTTATATAAATTTCAATCACATAATTCACATGAGAAAATAGCCAAAGCAATTTAGCGTAAACAGAAGAAGTATTCAAAACGAAAACATAAACCACAGCAAAATAACCATCAATAAGAAGACAAATAACATAATTCAGAGAAAATTTAACCAATAAAGCAGTGAGCTGAGAGTAAAAAGCAGATAACATGACACGGAAAGAAAACCCACAATATGCCACATTAAGTTTCTAAAGCAGTCAATTTAAGTACTCAAGTATCCAAATGCAAAATGTTATGATTGAACTACACGTATTTGGAAAAATACATATATGCCCCGAATACCAAAATTGACACATCTATCAACTAAATTGGGATATTGAAAAAATAATACATTGGGAAACAATAACTATTTTGGCTCACATTTTACTCGGTAAACAAAATATGATAAAATTCTGCAAAGGAACTTAATAATGTACGTAAGGAGCTATGCATATAAGAAATGAACGATGCCAATAGAATTGATAGCCACATGCGACAATTCCAATGAATGGCCAGAGACTATAATTTAGTACTTATGGCCTGCTACTGCAGTTAGTACTCTGTTTGATTTTCTCTTTACTCAACTATATACGCAGTCCAGAGAAGTTAAAGCAAGATATGCTAATTTAGGGGTGTAATATTCCAATTTTCATTAAATCGATAGTTGTGAGAGAAAAAATAATTAATTAATACCTATTGAGTAAAAACCTATGGGTCTAAATTTTTATATAAAACAACGCCTAATTAATACACATTAATATCTAATGAAATGTTTCCAGAGTCAGTCAAATGAGTATGCCATACAGTGTTCCCATTAAGATATTACATAACTAACCAAATATATGCCACCAACATAAGATGTATGAATTTAAAAATAAATTAAAATAAAATGACAGGCCAAGCTATTGTATTGAAATATAGATAACCCCCATTTGCATCCTTAATACACTGGTTATAGTCACATAACATTGAATAAGACACCATACTGCCACATAGTCATAGTTTAGAATCTGATGCTTCAAAAATCTGGGAAAAGGGAGCTGTGATGGGTAGATATAGTGTGTAGCCTTTAGTTAAGCCTTAGTAATCATGAATGCCAAAAGTGATTGTAAATTCAGTAGAATGGTGAATAAGGAACCATGAAACTAATCCCTAGTAAGTTTACATAGACTTCATCTCGTTGAATCCGAATTGTGTTGGGGACTAAGAAATGGATGACAGTGCAGCATAATACACTACAGATAGCTGGTGCTTTTCCTGGATTCTAGGATTGTCCATTTAATCTATTGACATAAACTTTTCACATTGTAACATCATCAAAACAGTCAAAACAATCATCAAACAGTAGAAGCAGCTGTTTGTCAATAATGGTAATGAGAAAATGAAGAATAGTTCAAAAACTTTCCAAATATTAGTCTAGTGTATTAGTGTATTATAATAAAACCAGAATTTTTAATGGACTATACACACAAGATCCATATTCAGGACTACGTTAATGTAGTGGTTCAACAAACCAAACCTCAACCCAATAATTAGGATGGTTACATGAGTACTTTACTTCCCCATTTAGCTCTTTGTAAAGCCATATTTCCAGATAAAATAATGTCAGCCTTATCCTTTCTCCTTCTCTTCAATCATCTTCTTTTTTCATTTTCCTTTTTAAAAAAAAAAATCAATAACAGAATTTATAATAAGAAAAAAATAAAAAAAATTTCCTTTCCAGAATCGAAGTTGAATACAAATTCCACAAATGTAGATATCATGAAGCAAGAATTAAGATTGGATTTTGTAAAAGAAACAGAACTGTTCTTGTCATATCATAGAATGAGTTCTTGGGCATGTCACAACAGAAAAGGAAAAGTTGACTGCAATTTAAAAAAAAAATATTAAGTACTATATTACTGCTTTGAGCTATTTTTAAAAGGTGGGAAAAGATAAATATATGATAAACTGATAACAACTTACCAAGGAAGTTAGTTTCCTTCTTATTATGTCTTTATTTTAAACAAGTTGTTTAAACTGGTTGTTTCAGCTAGTTATTTATTCATAGCAGCAGGCCAAACCAACCATAGCAGCAGCCAAGCAGCCCCACCAAAGACAGGACATCCAAAAATAAGTAGAAGGACTAACTAAAGACCTATTTTCCTACATCCAGCAGTTATCACATCCAGGAAATCAAGGCAAATGGGCAGCAGCAAACAAGCAGCTTGAACTAGCAGTGCCATGGACATGGATTATCTAATGGAAGATAGGCTATGAACATGCCTAACAGAAGCAGAGATTAACAAACTAAATCCATGTGCAGCTCACATGCATTCATGGGTTCTTATATGGTTGGAACTTGAAGCACACAGCAATAAAGGTTCAATTATCACTGATATATTGTAGTTGATATACTCCCCTCCCCCCCTCCTTTTTTTTTTTCTTTCTTTCTTTCTTCTTTATTTTCTTGTGAAAATGTTCTAACACAATCCAAAGTATTGACAAATAAATAGTACATCATTTAGAGTGCTATCCTAGCATTATCACCTAATAAAGCGATTATATATATATATTTTTTTATGACCAATGTCCGGACTAGTTTACGCGCACCTCAAATAATATCATGAGAAGTACCTAACTTGAGCTAATAACATTGTGGCTATAGAATTCGATTCTTATCAGTTGTGTAGAACATGTTCATATCCTCTAGAGTCCACACTCCGCAATTTCCGTGGAGTGGTTCAAAACAACATCATTTCACTTCAACGACAAAAAAGAAAAAAGAAAAAAGAGGAGACAGAGGAAGACCAAGAAGAAAATGAGCAAAGATAAAGACTGGAGAAAGCTCTGCATTCAAACTGAAATGAATCTCTCAAACTTATCCTAAAGAAACATATAAATCATGGAATGGGTACAGACGAGGGAATGGGAAAATGGGTCTTTAGACAAGATGTTAGTATTGCTTTGCTTGTCATAAGATGCTTTAGAGAATCCCCTATGCTCTCACATTTTATCCTCAGCAGGTTCCTCAACGATGGATTACTAGGGCAATTTGATAATAATTTGGATGCTCTGAGAAGGAATTGCATGAAAATGACAAGTCTACGTGTTACACAGATGTTCTTCATACAGAACTTATAGACAAAGAAAGTGGGCTGAGTGTAGATTCTCTTGTCTGATGATTAGATCTTGCAACATTTTCTTTTCAGTTATGCTAGGTGCACCGGAAGAATTTTACAGAACGGGAATGTGACCCAAAATGTTCACATTGTTGTGAATGTTTTCTCACATTTATGCATTATGTGGAGAATTACCTCTCTCTATGCGATACATGATTGATAATAACCTGTAGATTCAAATTAGAGAAATATTTTGTGCTTATTGTTTAAGGGGGATTTGAACATAGACATGGAGCTTAATATCAAGCATGGTTCCTGATATCACCACTGCACAACAATTGCTAAAATGATAAGATTTTCATCAAATTCTCATGATTAGTTCAGTTAATTTCTTTTTGTTTTTGTAAATGGAAGTGTCATTTACCATTATAAGATAATGATTATTTCATAGCAAGATTAAGAAATGACTTCTGTTTCATTTAACCGAATCAAACATTATCCCAAAGTTATTCCAGTCGCATCCTGAATGTGATGGAATGTAAGTCATAGGATAGCCCTATTCTTGTATAGCAGACCAATTTGACATGAAAGTGCAAAGTGTCATTCACAGCAACAACCTAGTACAACAGATGAATTCCTTGTGTATCCCTCAGTTTTGGGGCACTCACTGTTACTGTAATTAGTTGCAACTTAATCTGTCCCGTATGATATGTGGTTTGAAAAAAGAAACCCCGCACGTATAGAGAAGTTTATAGTGATATAAACTATAAATTCGGACATCTTAAATTCTTTTTTTTGAGTAACATACATATACAACATTAATACTGAAAATTAATTTCAAAATTTAGGGAAAACATTAATTTTGAAAATTAGGAAAAACAGAGATTGAAAAATAGAGAAATTAAGTGAGAGAGGGAGAGAGAAAGAGGACCCATACCTGATGGAAGAGAACACACAGTAGTAAAGGAGATACGATGTCTATGGCGACACTGAAGGAGGAGAACAGGGACGTTGGCAGCGGCGCTGGAGAAGAACACACCGAAGGGGCGCCGGAGAAGAACACACAACACTTGTGTTTTGAGAGGGAGAGAGAGAGGGAGAGAGATAGAGATTGATAGGAAAACTGATTGTGTTTTGTTTTGAGAGGGAGAGGCAGATAGAGATACAGACTGATACGAAGACTGATAAAAAAAACAAAAAAAACAAAAAAAAGAATGAGGGAAAAATTAACTGATAAAAAAAAAAGAAGGGAAAAATAATTTTGGAAAACTGATCCCCAAAAAAACAAAAAAAGAAGAGAGGGAAAAATAATAGACTATTTTTTTTCATCCCTGCTTAATATGTCAAAATTCTTCTTTCAAAATTAGTGACAAAACAATTTTCTCACTAAAAGGCCGAAAAATATTAAAAATTGGCGCTGGAGAAGAACACACAGCACTTGTGTTTTGAGAGGGAGAGGGAGAGGGAGAGAGTTTTGAGAGGGAGAGGCAAATAGAGATACAGACTGATAAAAAAAAACAAAAAAAAAGGAGGGAAAAATTAACTAATCAAAAAAAAAAAGAGGAAAAATAATTTTGGAAAACTGATCCCCAAAAAAAAAAAAAAAC
The DNA here is from genome assembly GCF_004153795.1 of Camellia sinensis. Taxonomy (NCBI): domain Eukaryota; kingdom Viridiplantae; phylum Streptophyta; class Magnoliopsida; order Ericales; family Theaceae; genus Camellia; species Camellia sinensis. The sequence continues at coordinate 1,174,618 of NW_021024659.1, read as the reverse complement.
AAAAAAAGAAGGGAGAGAAAAATAATAGACTATTTTTTTTCATCCCTGTTTAATATGTCAAAATTCTTCTTTCAAAATTAGTGACAAAACAATTTTCTCACTAAAAGGCCTAAAAATAATAAAAATTATTAGTGAGGAAAATATATTTCTCATCAAATGGTTTTAAAATATTTAAAATCAAATTTTTCAAAAAAAAAATAGATTATTGGTGACGCAAATATATTCCTCATTATTAATTTTTTAATTGTTGAAAAAAAAAATTCTCAGCAAAAGTTTCTAAATTTTGGCACCATAAAAAAAAATTAGTGGGAAAAATTTAGGTGACGAAACTTATTTTTTTTCTCACATAAAAGTAAGTATTTATTGACGGAAATAAATTTTATCACCTATTATTTTTATATTCTTATTATACATGACAAAATTTATAATTCCTCATGGATTATTCTTATTTAGTGACGAAATTTGTTTTCTTCACTAATTTTCATCACCATACCAATACAAAGAATAAGAGAAAGAGACACCAGAAAAAGAGCAAAGAGAAATCACGTACCAAATCACCAAGCAAAGAAGATATGGCGGTTACCGGCAAGGCTACTAGTGGCAGCGACGATTAGCAAGGCTAATAGAGGCAACGATGGCGATCGGCGTGGTGGAGGAGCAAGAGGTATGACAAATTAATACCCTATTTTCACAGAGAGAGAGAGAGAGAGATAGAGATGATAAACAGAAAAGGGGTGAAAAAAATTAATACCTTTTTTTTTTATTGCCACTCAATATATCAAAAATTTCCCACCAAAATTGGTGACAATATTATTTCCTCACCAAAAGATATCAAAAATATTAAAATGTTTTAGTGACGAAAATATATTCCTCACAAATAATTTTATAATTAGTGACAATTTTTTCTCACCAAAAGTCCCAAATTTTTGGCGCCACCAAAAAAAAAAAAAAGCAAAAAATTTTTGGTGACGAAACTTAATTTTTCCTCACTTAAAATGAAATATTTATTGATGAAAATAAATTTTGTCACCTACCATTTTCATTTTTTTTATTATATGTAAAAAAATTTATAAATTCCTCACGAATTATTTTAATTTAGTGACGAATTTTATTTTCTTCACTAGTTTTCGTCACCATAGGTTACTTAATTTTCCACCAAAATTGGTGACAATATTATTTCCTCACCAAAAGATATCAAAAATATTAAAACATTTTAGTGACGAAAATATATTCCTCACAAATAATTTTATAATTAGTGACAAAATTTTTTCTCATCAAAAGTCCCAAAATTTTGGCGCCACCAAAAAAAAAAGGGGGGAAAATTTTTAGTGATGAAACTTAATTTTTCCTCACTTAAAATGAAATATTTATTGACGAAAATAAATTTTGTTACCTACCATTTTCATTTTTTTATTATATGTGAAAAAATTTATAAATTCCTCACGAATTATTTTAATTTAGGGAAAAATTGGCCTAAGGTCCCTCTTCTACTTTTGAAAGGAGGAGAGGTCCAAAATAATATGTTTTGATGGCTAAGGTCCCTCAAATTTATTTTAGGTTGTAAAGTACCTAAATTACCCTTCCTTTATAACATAAATTTGTTTGAATATTATATTGTTGACTTAACTGATAGATTTTGGAAACCGAATTTGCAGTGGAGATTTCGTCGGAGTTTTCGTCGGAGATTTCAGTGGAGATTTCATGGTGGAGATTTCGTCAGAGATTTCAGTGGAGTTGACAAGAAAGATTGCTACGATCGTGTAGATTTCGTTGGAGATTTCGTCGGAGATTTCAGTGGTGTTACAGTGTGTTGATCGCGTAGATTTTCAGTGGAGTTGAATCAGGTTTGTTTTCGATGGAGATACCAAATGCATTTTGATTTTTGTTTTGAATTTTTGTTTAGAGAGAGGCCAGCTTGATAGAGTTGATTTTTATTTTTGGAATTAATTTTTTATTATTTAATTTTTAATCAATTTCAAAGAGTGTTGACAGTGTGTTGATCGCGTAAGTTTTTGAGTGGAGTTGAATTAGGTTTGTTTTCGATTTAGATTCCACATGGATTTTGATTTTTGTTTTGAATTTTTGTTTAGAGAGAGGCCAGATTGATAGAGTTGATTTTTATTTTTGGAATTAATTTTTCATTCTTTATTTTTTGATCAATTTCAATTAGTGTTGACAGTGTAGGTGATTTTGATGTTTAGAGTTCATTTTTCGTGCTCTGTTTTTTATCAGCATGCTGATCAATGATAAGTTTTGTTCTATGTTTTGTCAAACCAGAGAAATTTCATTTTCTGCACTTTTGTTTGTGTAGTCCAGAGGAAATTATAAGTGCGTATGGACATATTATTAGAAGTTTCTAATGCAGATAGAATATGAGAAAGTGAATGTAAGTTCATAAATTTCTCTGGACTTGTATTTGTAGTTCAGCGAAAATTGTAAGTTTGTTACTCACTTTCAGTTTGTAGTTTCAGAGAAAATTATATGTTTGTAGAAAATGAATAGAAGTTTTTGTTTCTCTAAGCAAAAGTTATTTTTTGTGTTTTTTCTTTCAATTTAGATGGACAATGCAGTGTTTTTTTGTTATCTTAAAGGTGTATATAAGTCTGTAAATTTCTCTGGATTTTTCTATGAGTGCAATATTACAGAATGACGCATAGAAAATTGTTAGCTTGTAATGAGGTGAAAATTATGGAGAAGTCTATAATTTCATAACAGATATTCTGTGTGATTTTTTTCTATGATTGTGTTTAATAATTAGCAGTAAATTTCTCTGTGATTCATTAAGTTTCTGTGATTTTGTTTTTTATCATCTTGAAGGTAAATATCAGTTTGCAGATGTCTTTGGACTTTTATTTTAAGTTCAGAGGAAATTATAATTTTTAGAAATTTCTCTGGACTTTTATGTTATTCTTGTGAAGTGTTTCTATGTTAAACAAATTATTTTTGCTGTTTTTTTGTTTCAGTTTCAATGGACAGTGCAGTGTTGTTGTTGTGCAAATATGGGAATGATACTATTGTCATTAATGTTTCATGCGAATTGAATTTTGAGGAATTGGTTGGCATTTTGTGTAAAACATGGGAGAATTTGAAACCTGAGACTATGTGTATTTCATATTCTATTTTGGGCCATCCGAATTGTATGGTTCGAAATAATATTGATTTTCTGAATATGTTAAGGGTTGTTTGTGCACGTGGTGTTAATATAGTTGATATTTCAGTTACTAGATGTAGTACTTCTGATGAAGAGGATGAAATAGGGTCTAATTGGGTAGATGTTGTGGATGGTGAGTGTGATAGGCTGGTGGATATTGAAAGGAATTCACTCTCTAAGTTTTGTTCTCACCAAGAAAAGGTGTTATTGTCGGCTAGTTGGCGGAATAATATTACGAGTGTTGGACAAAAGTTTGAGGGTGGTGTGGTTGAGTTCCGTACTTCTTAATGCAAGTATGCTATTGACGTTGGTTTTCAGTTTACGTATGTTAAAAATGACAGGCTGAGGGTTACGGCAGAATGTGCATATAAGGAATTAAGGGGATGTATGTGGCGTGTACGTGCTACTGTTGAAAAAACAAATGGGTTCTTCTACATAAGGACTTTGAACAATGAACATACGTGTGGTGTGGCGGTTCGTACGAGTAAACATCCGAGGATGACTTCCAGCTTAGTTTTTGGGCTGATACTTGAAGAGGTAAGTGCAAAACCTTTAACTCGTCTAGTGGATGTTGTGAAAGAAATGAAAGACAAGTATGGGGTCTCAATCAGTTATAACTGTGGTTGGTTAGGTGTTGAAAAAGCAAAATGTAGTACATATGGGGATTCTTGTTTGTCATTTGATCAATTACGGTGGTATTTTGATGAGGCATTGAAGAACAATCCAGGTAGTCGTTTTAAGTTAGATTTTGAAGATAATAAGCGTTTCATAAGAGTGTTTGTGGCTTTTCATGCATGCATTGCTGGTTTCAAATATTGTCAGTCATTGCTTTTTCTTGATGGAACATTTTTTAAAGGACGATACAAAGGAGTTATGCTTGCTGTAACGGAAAAAGATGGGAATAAAGGTAATTGTAAATATATCTAATATTATCTAAGTATGTGAATTTTCTATACATGTAGGAATTGAGTGAATGTGAATTTCCACTGTGAGAATTTTCACTGGATTTTGGTCAGTGTATGAATTTTCTCTGGATGTTGTCATTGTGTGAATTGTATCTGTGGGTGGTCACTAAGTGAATTTTCTCTGGATATTATGATTGTGTGAATTTTCTCTGTAGTTGGTCACTAAGTCAATTTTCTCTAGATGTTGCCAATGTGTGAATTTTCTCTGGAGTTGGGCACTAAGTGAATTTTCTCTGGATGTTGGCAGTGTCAAACTTCTCTGGTTGTTTATTGTTCTATTTTTCTCTGCATGTGTATATCTAATATGCTTGTTCCTATTTGTTTTGTAGGTTTTTTTTCCTGTAGCTTTTGCTGTTGTTGATACTGAGAATAAAGACAATTGGTGTTGGTTTCTTGAATATTTATGTGGAGTATTGGGATCAGAAAGGGTGATAAGTTTCGTATCAGATTGACATTGTGGTATTGTGGGGAGAATTGCTTGGTTTTTCCTTAACTGCTTTCATGGATTTTGTCTAGAACATCTGAAGAGAAATTTGAGGGATAAGTTGTCATGTGGAAACACAAATTTGGTTGGGGAGACGATTGTGTCCAAGTTTTCAGAATGTGCATATGCTCCAACAAAGGCATCATTTCATTTCAAGTTAAATGAATTAAAAAGTGAGGGAGGAGACATTGTGAGTGTTTTCTTGAGAAGTTTACCATATGAAAATTGGAGTGATGCATATTTTGTGGGGAAACGTTATGGTGAGATGTATTCAAATGTTGCTGAGTCATTCAATTCATGGATACAAGAAGCTCGACACTTGCCAATAACAAATTCGGTGGACATGATACGGTTGCAAATCATGAATATGAGGTCTGATAGGAGGGTGCTCTCTAGTAAATGGAATAAAATTCTGTGTCCTCGTATGGATAGTGTGTTGGAGAAGTCTTTTTTGGATAGGAGGACATGGAATGTGAGTTTATCATCTGATAATGTCTTTGAAGTGCATTGTTTTCCTTCGGTTATGGTTGATCTTGGGTTGAGAACTTGTTCATGTCGAAAATGGGAAATAAATGTGTATCCATGTCAACATGATGTTGCTGTAATTTTTAGGAGTGGAAAGAATTTGAATTCATTTGTTGAACCATTTTTTCATGCTGATATGTATCGTCAAACATACTCATTTTCGATTGGCCCAGTTCCAACTATTGAAAAACCTGTGTGTAGCATTGAAGATGCTATGATTTTACTTCCATTGAGCAAGAGACCTGCTGGGAGGCCGAAGAAAAACAGAATTGTTTCTACTGGAGAGTTTAAAAGGGTGATTAAGTGTAGTCGTTGTGAGAGTATTGGTCACCATATTAAGAGGACATGCAAGGAACCTTTGTTAAATAGTTGAGGATTATACATTTTATTGATTAAATAATACATTTGATGATTACTTTGTGTATTTTGTTTTGTGAAATGTATTTTTTAGACAGTGTATATAATAATATCAATCAAATTCATTCAGAGAAATTTTTCAATATCAGTTAAAGTGTACATTGTGTTTGTTGATATATACTATAGGCAGTGGGTTTGTAATACCTGTCAAATTCATCTAGAGAAATTTTCCTATGGCAAAGAAAATTCTGTGTATTGTGTTTTGAAGCTTCATATTCATCCACATAAATTTGACAATGGCAGACTAAAGTAATGTGTGGATTGTGTTTTTTGAATTTGATAATTGTTTTGTACTAACACTGTGCATTAGAGATTGAATGATCATATAGGCACCTTCTTTGGCGAGATATGAGTTAAATTTCTCTGTGAATTTCTGGTAGCTTCGTACCAGTCACTTCAAGAAATGTGCACACCAGACAGAGCATATAAAAAATTATTGTATAACCAAGAAACAAAATTAAGCTCTTTTGAAATTTCTCTGAGTTGAGAATTTCTCTGGACCAGGGAAGAATTTCTCTGGACTCACTTCAACTCAGAAATTTGTGTCAAAGCTAGAGAAATTTTCCTCACCAACACGGAGAAATTCCTCCTCTCCAAACACTCAACCCAGAGAAATTCATAACTCAGAAATTCCATTTTCTTCACCATTCGAATCAGTCAATTTCATCCAGAGAAATTTTTCACCATTAGAGAAAACTATCTGGGCATTGTGTTTTGAAATTTGAAATTCATGCAGTGAAATTTTCCAGTGGCAGATAAAATTACTGTGCGCTTTGTGTTTTGTTGAGTTTGATGATTGTTTTGTACCAACACAAAGTATTACAGATTACATGATCATATAGGCATCTCCTTGGGACGATACAAGTTAAATTTCTCTGTGAATTTCTGGTAACTTACGGTGGTATTTTGATGAGGCATTGAAGAACAATCCAGGTAGTCGTTTTGAGTTAGATTTTGAAGATAACAAGCGTTTCAAAAGAGTGTTTGTGGCTTTTCATGCATGCATTGCTGGTTTCAAATATTGTCGGTCATTG
>NW_021024659.1:1104718-1167782 GCF_004153795.1 Camellia sinensis | reverse complement strand
TTAGATTATCTTATTTATAGATGTATGAAACTTACGAATCACTTTCTTGTTGTGGAGCATTGTTGACATATTCAAAGTCGTAACTTGTGTTTTGTGAGTTTATTAATTTGAAAGAGGGTTGTGATTGAGCGTCTCTTTCAAGACAAGCTTTCAGAAAATTCTCCACGTAATCTTGCTACAAAAAAATAATTTTTAAATAACAGAGAAATTTACGGACAAGTCAATGGGATTCTATGAAAATTATCATCACATAAAGATTATGATAGATCAGAGAAATTTGCACTCGTTACCAATTGTTTTGCATCTTTGACATATTTGTCTTCTGCATCATCCCTCATTGGCCTCAGTGAGTTGTAGAACCTCCATAAATTGTCTTGTTTGTCCAGGACAAACAAGGTCCAGTGATTTTCATGTGTGGACTTCTCATTACCTCCAGTATTTATTGGGAAATGGAGGAACCTGTAGTTCCTCCATGCTATTTCAATATGCTTGTCAAATAAGGACACTCGAAAAGTTTGATTTTCTGTCATCTTGATGAAATTCTGTGTTCAGAGAAAATCAAAAATTGGTTTTGTTATAACTAGTGACACAATTGGCTTCAAGAAGTATATTAAGAAGAGAAAGTAGTTAGTAAATTCCAGAGAAAATCAAATAAAATAGTAGTAACATACTAAGCTCATGGATGTGAAAAAAAATGAGGTTGATTGTTGTCTTTCTCTCATTTGGTCAGCCAAAAGGATCTCTCCATAGCCATCAATGACCTGAAAAATATGATTTATAATTGTAATATTGGTTTATAAAGGCTGATGGAACATTGCAGAGAAATTTTGATGAAAGAAAAAGACTTACATTGTTGGCAATTTCTTTTTGCTTTATTAGGTTTCCAATGTCTTCATAGGTAATGAGATTCAACTCATTTGCCCAAATTAAAGTTCTACAAGATGACAAAGAAGGGATTGAATTGTTGTTAATGCAATATAAGTGTGTAATTTGTTGTTTGTTATATTCTATTTTTTTTGTTGTACTTACTCAAGCCCAGACACATTTGATATGTGCTGCAAGATGTCTTTTACATGATCTTTTATCAATCTTGAAATCGGAAGAGTTTGTGGAAAGACCCAAGATTTTCTGATGTTTATAGGTTGAGGCAAGATGTACGCATCAGTATCAAGCACTTTTTTGTCCTTCGTGCTTTGCTCAACTTGCTTTGCAGCTTGTTTTGAAGCTCTAGTCACTTTCGCAACTTTGGGATGTTGGAATTCTGGATCATGCTGCTTTTGCTTCCTTTCTTTTGCCTTTAAATTTTTTATCATTGACGTCGGATCTTTTTTGACTGTAGACAGTGAAAATATTAGGAAAAGTAAAATTTCTCTGAAGTAACAGATGATGTTTCAATATGTAAATTTATTTGATTCAATATTTTGTAGTTACCATAGACTTTTGTCTTTTATTTCGGTTGTTCTTTGTGTGCCATTTGTTCTTGTTGGGTTGTTGGTTGTTGTTCCACTTGCATTCCAACTATACACAGTGAAAATCAAACAAGCCCCAAAAATGGAATAAGAAAATATACAGAGAAAATGAAATGAGCAGTAGAAATATAACTAATGTGTTCAGAGAAATATAACTTCCAGAGAAAATTACCAATGACAGAGAAAATTATAATAAAAAGAAATTTCTCTGAGTTATGTTGACACTAGGACATAACTTTTTGTGGCTCAAGATTTTCACTGACCTTGTGGTTGAAGTTGTGTTGGTGTTCGGTATGGTTGTGTTGCTAGTTGGACGGATAGTTCTTGAACTTGTTCATGCAATTTAGCATTTTCAGTTTCAAGCTCCGAATTTGAACACCTCAACTCAACAAAAAGGATTGTGCTTTCTTTTTCTTGAAGTTCTGAGTTAAGTGATGTCAGGATTCTTATTGAAATATCCTTTTCAGCAAGTAATTCCATCCAATTTCTGTCTTCTTCTTTTTTAGATTGAGAAAGTGCCTTCAGTTTTTGACGTAGATCAGCAATTTGGGCATCCTTTGATTCCTCAAATTCTTCAGGCTGATGCATTATTGAGCCACAAATGCTATCATGTTGTTGGTCCATCGGCTCATTATTTTCTTTTTCATCACTTTCATTCTTGTTTTTTTCTTGCTGTTCATCTTCTTGTTCACTGTCTTCTTCTTTCTGTTCATTTTGATCTTTGTTTTCTGCTTCTATTTCTTCACTTTCTTCTCTGGTTTCTTCTTCTCCGCTGCTTGCTTGATGTTCTTGTCCATTGCTGGCTTCGTATTCTTCTATGTTGCCTTCTGCTTGTTCATTCCCTCCATCTTCAGATGGATCTTGTAATGTCTCCTTGAATTTGAAAATTGCCTTTTTTGATTCTTTCTTCGTCTTTTTGCCATGACAGAACTCCTCTAATGGGTTTTTGACTAGCTGCTTGTTATCGATCTGTAACAGGAGACTCTTTTTTAGAGAAATGTTACAAAATTCACTGAGAGAAAAAATTCAAATAAGGAAAATAAAATTCATCTAAATGATACTAATGGGAAACAAACTTCAGAGAAAATTGTATGGGCCAGAGAAATTTAGAGACATGGAGTTGATTTTATGAGGCAGAGAAAATTATGAAACAAGCAACATAATTTAGGTATCAGAGAAAATCAATCAAGGCATATAAGTTAATGTTTTACTACAATTGTGTCAGAGAAATTTGTATTCCAAAAAAAATTCATTAGAAGGGTAGAAATAAACAGTGTTTATCAAATATGCAAGACACATAAGTTATGGGCAGAGAAAATTACACACAATGAGATAAAATTTGATGGGCCAGAGAAATTATGAAACAACCAACATAATTTAGATATCAGAGAAAATCAATCAGGGCATATAAGTTAATGTGTTACAATTGTGGTCAGAGAAATTTGGATGGCAGAGAAAATTGATTACAATGGCAGAAATCGACCAGTGGTAACCAAAGAAGAAAACATAAATTGATAGTTCAGAGAAAATTGATCTTAATTAATCAATGCACAAGGAGGGAAACAAAGCAGTGGTCAGAGAAATTTTGGAATTTCACTGAGATTTCAGTAGCAATAGGAATCTAACCTGCCGAGGTGCAAGAGAGTGGACTGGTGTCTTCTGCAGCTCTTTCGTCAAGGTTTGCAGGTTCCACTTGGCACATCTTGGGAAGTCAGTTGTGTTACTGTCTTCCGAGTCAATGATAGTTGCATGTTCACATAGCCAATACTGTGATGAAAATGAAAGTAAATAAAATTTTCTAAACGCATAAATTTATAAGTATGATAACTGCAAATTTGAATAGATATTATACTTACTAGCAATGCAATGACACACCCCGTAACTTTTTCTGGAGTTTTGTGCAATGCCATGATAGAATCAATCAATGTTGATGTGATTGCTTCCGGCCAATCATACTGTTTCATTGATTCAAGAGGTTCCACATACTTTATAAAAACCCAACCTATTGAATTCTCACTTGTTGCAAAAAATAGGGTGAGACACAAGTACAATGTAACAATGATTGCTACATCTTTGAAGTCAGTTGGTTGCTTGCCTTTCATTGCTTTGACCAAGGCATTTTTAAGAACGGGACCAGTGAGCCTTGTGTCCTTTTGGAATCTTCTCCTGAGAAATGCAGATTTTGGCTTTTTAGAGTATCTTAATGACATGGCTCCTTTACCCCCTTCCAAACCAAAAATCAAGGTCATGTCATTTGTTGTAAAGGTCAGGTTCTTCTTACCAACTGTGAATGCTTTTGTTTTTTCATTGTAACATTGGATTATGGCAACTACATCGTCATCGGATTTCCTAGATTTCTTTGGATCGATCCTTCCAGTGGTTAGACCTTGGATCAAATACCAGAATGGGGTCTTTTGAAGCTCTAGAAGTTGTTTTGAATTGAATTTAAGTGTTTGAAAAAAGAAGACGACAGATGAGAGGTTGAATCAGAATTGATTGCTGTAGTGAGCTCTCTTTCTGTGGAGTTTAACAGGTTTTTTCCCCCTTGAGCTTGAGTCTTTTGAAGTTGGGGTACTCATCTGGATGTTAGTTGCTTCATCAGCTTGGACTTGTGTGTTTTGGTGAGGAGTTTGTGGCATTTTGCTGCTGGTTTTTTATCTTAGATGATAAGAAGACTGAGAGAGTTGTTCTTTCTTGCTTGGTGTTTCTAGTGTTTTGCTGTTGGTTTTTTATCTTAGTCCATAAGAAGACTGAGAGAGTTTCTGTTTTTTGCTTGGTGTTTCCGGTGTTTCGCTGCTTTTACGTTTTGCCATTTCTAGACAATGATTAAAACATAAAGATGTCAACATTAAATCCCAGAGAAAATTGGACATGTCAGAGAAAATTACAGATAAGGGAGAAAATTACAGAAAAGAGAAAATTGGAGATGTCAGAGAAAATTACAGATAAGGAAAAATTACAGAAAATTGGACATTAAAAATTAAATGTCAGAGAAAATCAACACAGCATCATAAACATGGGAGAAAAATTTTCAATAATTGTTAAAATTACATATACAAGTAAACATATCAGAGAAAATGAATGATAGAAAAAAGTAAACATGGCAAGCGAAAGAAAATTTCCATTCCATAATTAGCAAGATAAAATAAACAAAGTAATGTAAACATGCCACTAAAAATTACACCACATTGAAACCAAGAATTGAACAAAATAAACATACTAGAGAAAAATACACATTCCAGAGAAAATTACACATTCTTGAGGAAATTTCCATTCCAGAGAAAATTTCAATTCATAATATTAAAATGCAAGAGAAATTTACATACACAACCAGAGAAAATTAACCATGATAGAGACACTCAAGGGAGGAAAGTGGTGTGATGTGGTCAGAGAAAATTATAAATACCAGAGAAACTTAGACAGAGGCAAGAGAGTAATAGACATTCCAGAGAAAGATAGACATTCCAATTAAAAATACATATTACAGAGAAATTTACAGAGCAGGGAAATTTATAGACAAAATTACAGAAACATGTTCAAGAATAAGATAAAAACACAGAAAATTATTTTTGTGAAAATAAAAATGCCAGAGAAAATTGAAAGAAGAAACATACATCAAGCAAAAATCAGAGAAATTCAAATGCCAGAGAAATTTACAGATAAAATCACACAAACATGTTCAAGAATAAGTTCAAAACACACAGAAATAACTTTTTCCAATTCAAGTAGCTTTTTATTACGAAATTGAAACCCTAATTTATGGAAGGTTATTATAAAGTTCCATTAATTGTGTTTCCAGAGAAAATCTAGTTGTATTGTAGAAAAACTTACTAGAGTTAGGATGAAACTTGAATGACGAGCTGATATGGCCCGAGATGAAGATGCGACGTGACGAAGATGGACTGAGATGATGATGAGCAGTGAAAACGAAGCTTTAACCTAGGTCAGAGAAATTTGTGAGGAAGGAATGAGAATGATTTTTGGAGAAGATAACGAAGCTCTAATGTCGATGGTGTAGATGATGTTGAAACCCTAATTCTGCTGTTCTTCTGTTCGTGAAGATGCTGGATGTTTGGAATATAACTCAGATGTCGGAATGAGTTTGTTTCTGTGTTGATTTTGGCAAGGGTATTTTGGTCCACAAAATAATTAAAAACGCGCGCCAAGTTGTTCAGGGACCTGATGCATCACTATTTTTTTGGGTGTCCTTTATCCTCTAAATTATTATTATTAGGGACCTTAAAAAAAATTTTCAAAAAAAAAATCTAAATGAAAAGTGTAATTTTTACTTTTGTTGAAAAAAGAAAAAGAGAAAAAAAAGAAAAGAAAAGAAAGTATTGTTGGGCTTCGTAGCTTAGCCATCGAAACCAACCAATGAGGCCCAACGTCTTCGTTCTGACAGGCCAACCCAACATCCAATTGCTTGTCTTCTCCACATGTCTATCCATAATCAACACACTTTACTCTTCTCACTCTCTCTCTCTCTCTCTCCTAGGGTTAGGGTTTACAGAAGGGAATTTTCTTCTACGAGCATATCTCTTGTTTGATATCTCAATCCCCAAATGGACCCAATCAAGAAGCGAAAGCTCGATGAAAACGGCGTCGCACTACCGGACTCCGACGCCGGGCCGAACCAGCTCACAGTCGACGACGCTCGGAAGATCATCGAACCGTTCACACACGAACAGCTCCTCGAGATCGTAAAAAATGCCGCCGTTCGCCACCTCGACGTCCTCGACGCCGTCCGATCAATCGCCGATCGCGACCCAGCTCAGCGAAAGCTCTTCATTCGCGGTCTCGGTTGGGACACCACAACCGAGAAGCTTCGCTCTCTCTTCTCCGCATACGGAGACCTCGATGAAGGCGTTGTGATACTCGATAAAGCCACAGGTAAGAGTAAAGGTTATGGCTTTGTTACTTTCAAGCATGTTGATGGGGGAGGAAAGTGGTGTGATGTGGTCAGAGAAAATTATAAATACCAGAGAAACTTAGATAGAGGCAAGAGAGTAATAGACATTCCAGAGAAAGATATACATTCCAATTAAAAATACATATTACAGAGAAATTTACAGAGCAGGGAAATTTATAGACAATATTACAGAAACATGTTCAAGAATAAGATAAAAACACAGAAAATTATTTTTGTGAAAATAAACATGCCAGAGAAAATTGAAAAAAGAAACATACATCAAGCAAAAATCAGAGAAATTCAAATGCCTGAGAAATTTACAGATAAAATCACACAAACATGTTCAAGAATAAGTTCAAAACACACAGAAATAACTTTTTCCAAATTCAAGTAACTTTTTATTACGAAATTGAAACCCTAATTTATGGAAGGTTATTATAAAATGCCATTAACTGTGTTTCCAGAGAAAATCTAGTTGTATTGTAGAAAAACTTACTAGAGTTAGGATGAAACTTGAATGACGAGCTGATATGGCCCGAGATGAAGATGCGACGTGACGAAGATGGACTGAGATGATGATGAGCAGTGAAAACGAAGCTTTAACCTAGGTCAGAGAAATTTGTGAGGAAGGAATGGAAATGATTTTTGGAGAAGATAACGAAGCTCTAATGTCGATGGTGCAGATGATGTTGAAACCCTAATTCTGCTGTTCTCCTGTTCGTGAAGATGCTGGATGTTTGGAATGGAACTCAGATGTCGGAATGAGTTTCGTTTCTGTGTTGATTTTGGCAAGGGTATTTTGGTCCACAAAATAATTAAAAACGCGCGCCAAGTTGTTTAGGGATCTGATGCATCACTATTTTTTTGGGTGTCCTTTATGCTCTAAATTGTTATTATTAGGGACCTTAAAAAAAATACGAATTTTATTTTCTTCACTAGTTTTCGTCACCATAGGTTACTTTTGTTGTAGTGAGAAGGTTAAGCTTTTCTGTCTCTAATTCATCCCTACATTTTACTTCTCTCTCTAACTTGCTCGTCAGAGGGTTCGCCGGGAGACTCCTCGTTCCCCGTTGAACTCTTGTGCAGGTTCCTCTGTGGGCTTGGTCATCCGGACTCCGGTTTGAAAAGCGTGGATCAGTCCGACCCGTTCCGTCTGGAACTGGCTGTATCATCATAGTTGAAAATAGAGTAAATTACAAATACACTCCTTAAACTTTATTTAAAATATAAACTGTTTCTTGTGGTTTAAAAAATTATAAATATCTCTCTGTCAAAATTTTTTATTTAACAGAATTAATTAAAAAATTGAAATTTCTAAATGTTCACCTATACAATAATAAAAATTTTTGAATTATTAATTGAAATAAAATTTTAACATTATTAAAAACTATTAATTAACTTGATGATTTATTAATAAAAGGAACTATTTGTTATAAAATTAAAAACCTTAAGGAGCATAATATAATTTCCAAAACCACAAGAGTAATTTGTAATTTAAGTAAAACTCAAGAGGTGTGATTGTAATTTATCCTTAAAAATACACGACGTTATTACAAAATATATAATTTTATTTTTAAATTATAAATTATACCCACATTATCAAAAGATTGTGTAATATTTGTTACAAAATTTATTAACATATATATATATATAGGTCTTACTAACAAGTGTCCTTAGGGTACAAGTAAAAAATTAAAAAAAAAATTAAAGAATACAAGACACTTTTTACTAAATTCAAAATATTTTTATTAAAATAAATATATTTTTTAAATAGTTTTACATATTTTAAAAACAGTTTATACAAACTTTCTAACATTAAATAATGTATAAAGGGCACTTATTAATATTTACTTATACATATGAACGTAAAATTTCTTTAGTTTGAATAGTATAAAAAGAGAACAAGTGATCATCTTTTCATCTCTCCATTTTCAAGTAACGTATCCATATCATTGTCACGCAGCTTAAAAATTTTTAGAGTGAAAGTTGCGGGTTCATGTTTTATGTAATGCGTTAGAGGTAATTCTTTTTATTATTTTTTTTTTGGATGAAATATTAAATTTGGGAATTTAAATTTATCTGTGGGGATGTATTTTCTGAATACCAACACGTGGCATGGTGACGCCGACGTGTCAGCCGAAGTGCCACGTGTTCTGGTTGTGACGCCGAGGATATCTCGGCGAGGCCGAGGTTATCTCCGAAGATATCGGAATCCGAGATAATCGGATAATAGATAAGGGGGGCAAGAGTCCTAGAGTAAAAAGAAGATTTTGTTAAGATAAGGATAAAGCTCTTAGGGAGTTTATCTTTATCTCTTGAGAAATCCAAAGTATGCAGCGAGTCCATAGAAGTCAGGCTTCTAGTGGGACTAGGATTGAGTTGGCTATAAAGGAGAGGCACCCCCGTGGGTCTAAGGTACGCAGTTTTATGCTTTTTATGCTCAAGCTTGTGAGTTTAGCACTTGATTATCTTTGAGAGATATACTGACTTGATCGTCGGAGTGCTCCCAGGTGGTTAAACCACCGCCGGAGACTTCTCTTTCTGTTGCAGGTTAGTTGAAGCCATCTATTCTGCCGGTGCTCTCCAGCTGATTACTAGCCGGACAGTGTGGTCAGAAAATCACCCACACACTATCCATTTAAATTTTTTTGAGTGCGTGATTATGTAGTGAAAATTAAACAATGAATTTAGAAATTCAAACTTATTCATTAAATTTTTTTTGAGTGCATGATTGTGTAATAAAAATTAAATTTGTGTTGCGTAAGATTCTTATATTGAATAAATCTGAATTTAAAAGATAAAAATTTTGAGTGATTTTTAAATAGTTAAGTTTAAATTGATAATATTACTATAGATTAAAATGTTGCAGATTATAATAATTGGTAAATAGGTAAATTACACTTACACTCTTGAGGTTTGAATTTAATATGTATTATCTCCTGACGTTTGGAAAATTACACTAACCCTCTTGTCATTATAATTTTTTATACGGAATGAAAATATTGAATACATGCACTATTTCTTTTCTTATTTTACTTAACTTCCCCTGTTTTTTTTTTTTTTTTTTCCTTTCCTTTCCTTTCCTTTATTTTTTTTTAACATAATTTTTTTTTTCTACTAGGAATTGTTGTTTTTTATATAAGTAGGGGCTATGAAATGACACTATTAATCACACGAATAATAATCAGTGTGTTTAGTTTGAGTTTCTGGATTAAGTTTTTTGAAAATTGAGTTTTTTAGTTTTTGTATTTTTTTGTTTTTAGTGAATATTTTTAAAATTTTAAACATTTTTCTTTTACTTTTTTAGATGCACTTTACTTAGATATATCTAAAAAGTAAAAATTTTGTGAAAAAGTATTTTAAAAAATTAATAAATACATAAAAATATAAAAAAATGTACTGAATTCTTCTTTTTTTTAATATTTTTGGTATTTAGTGAATTTTTAAAAGATTTTTTTTTACTTTTTAAGTGTATTTATGTTAGGTGTGTCTAAAAAGTAAAAAAATTGCT
The DNA here is from genome assembly GCF_004153795.1 of Camellia sinensis. Classification (NCBI taxonomy): domain Eukaryota; kingdom Viridiplantae; phylum Streptophyta; class Magnoliopsida; order Ericales; family Theaceae; genus Camellia; species Camellia sinensis. The sequence goes on along the minus strand of NW_021024659.1, from coordinate 1,157,893 downwards.
TGAAATATTAAAAAAATTCAATAAAAACAAAAAATAAGGAAAATAAAAAAGTAGAATTTTCTAAAAAATATTTTTGAAAAAATAGAACTAAACAAGCTGATGTAATTTTAAAATGTCAAAAGTAAAATATAATTAGATCAAATCTTAGGGTGCCAGTGTAATTTGCCTTTGATATATATAATAACTAGCCTATTACCCGTGCTATGCACGGGATAATTATAGATATTTATATTTGTTTTAGACTTTTTTTATTATATAAATTATGTTTTTTAAGATTTTTTATAAAAATAAGTTAACAATTTTATCACTAACCATAGTATATGAGAAAAGTTAAAAAGGGTACTGCAGTAACTATACACAGATTGTATCTATAATTATTTGTATTTGGGGATTTTAAATCTTGATCCGGAGATTTTGACCAAATCAATAAATGCAAGCATGTGGATTGAAAAAGTTAATAAATGCTGATCAGGAGATTTTGACCAAATCAATAAATGTTGAGTTTTTTTTTTAACAAAAAATTTAAAAAATTCAGATTGAGATATTGAAACTCCCACAGGCCTTGGGGTTAAAAATCCCATTTTCCTTAAAAAACCCCTTGAGTGTTTATGTTTATCTAACTTCAATCATATTAAAAAATTAAATTATAAACAAAAGGAGATAACTTCAATCATACAAATCATATTTTTTTTAATACTATCTAACTACAATCACATTTTTTTCATAATAAAAAAAATAATTAAAAAAAAAGGACCATTAAAATAGTAAATAAAAAGATTATTTAGAAGCATTGAACAAAGTACAATCACATTTTTCTTTTTGTGAGTGTTTATATTTATCTAACTTCAATCATATTAAAAAAATCAAATTATAAACAAAATGAGATAACTTCAATCATACAAATCACAATTTTTTTAATGCTATCTAATTACAATCATATTTTTCTCATAATAAAAAAATAATAATTGAAAAAAAGAACCATTAAAAAAGTAAATAAAAATATTATTTATAGCCATTGAACAAACTGCAATCACATTTTTCTTTTTGTAAGTTAACTTCAATCATATTAAAAAATAAAATTATAAACAAAATGAGATAATTTCAATCATATAAATCACAATTGTTTTAATGCTATCTAATTATCATCAATAATTAAAAAAATCAATCACAAATTAAGTCAATTGATAATTAAAAAATACAATAATTTATTTCCAAAAAACATAGTGAGTTAAAAAAGATCGATTACAATTTTTTTTGAGTCAAAATACAATCTAATCATTATCAATAATTGGTATATTATGTGACCATTATGAGTACAATCCATTTTATTTTTCAAAAAACACAGTGAGTTAAAAATCAAATCACAAATTAAGTGAATTGATAGTTAAAAAAACAAAATAATTTTTTTTCAAAAAACACAGTGAGTTAAAAAAATCAATTATAATTTTTTTTTTCAAAATACAATCTAATCATTATCAATAATTGGTACTTTAAAAATCAGATCGGAAAAAAATCAAATCAAATTACAAATATTTTTTTCATAAATAATTGTAAAAAAAAACCATTAAAGCAGTAAATAAAAGATTAAATCACATTAAAAAAAAAAGAACCATTGAACAAACTACAATCACATCACATTTTTTCCATAACAAAAAAAAAATAAATAAATAAAAGAACCATTGACTAACTACAATCACCTTAAAAAAATAGAACCATTGAACTAACTACAATCATTTTTTTTTCTTCGTGAATGTTTATATTTATCTAACTTCAATCATATTAAAAATAAAATTAAAATAGTAAATAAAAAGATTAAATAACATTAAAAAAAAACTCATTGAACTAACTACAACAATCATATTAAAAAAAAAAGTCATTGAACAAACTATAATCACATCACATTACAATCATATTTTTTTCTTTGTGAGTGTTTATGCTTATTTAACTTTAATCATATTAAAAATAAAATTAAAATAGTAAATAAAAAGATTAAGTAACATTAAAAAAAATCATTGAACTAACTACAACAATCATATTAAAAAAAAGAGTCATTGAACAAACTACAAGCACATCACATTTTTTTCATAATAAAATAAATAAATAAAAAAAAAGAACTATTAAACTAACTACAATCACATTTAAAAAAAAAGAATCATTCAACTAATTATAATCACATTTTTCTCTTTGTGAGGGTTTATATTTATCTAATTTCAATCATATTAAAAAATCAAATTATAATTTTTTTATTCGCTAGAAGGAACATTCAACTAACTATAATATTAAAAGGGTAAACAAAAGGAATAGTCAAGAAGGAGAAAACAAAAAGAAAACTTACTGTTTGCATACGTGGTCACTGAAGTTGAAAGTGTAGAAGTGAGAAGTCAAGAAGAAGAAAACAAAAAAGAGACTCACTGTTTGCAATAGGTATGTGAAAAGTTAAAAATAGTGTGTGTTGGAGAAGTTAAAAAGATTTGAAAGAATTTAATAATTGCTAAGTTTTTTCTTTCAAAAAAAAATCAAAAAAATTAAAAAATTAAGGTTCAAATATTGGAACTCCCACAAAACTTGTAGGTTAGAGAAAGATATAAATAAATAGATAGATATAGATATAGATATAGATATAGATATTTATATTTGTTTTAAATTATTTTTAATATACAAATTATTTATTTTGGAAAAGATACTGCAGCAATTATGAGAGAAGTCAAAAAGTCTTGTGGCTGGGTGAGAAAATTAATAAATGTTGAGGTTAATTTTTTTAAAAAAATTAAAAATTAAAAAATTAGAATTAAAATATTTAAATCTTTGAGGGTTTAAAATTCTTTTTTACTTAATATATCAGTATAGATAATAATAATAATAACAATAAAAATACCTCCAAGTAATTGCAAGGCCAGCGTTGCGAATCATCGACCCAGCTATTGTTGACTGCTTGTGATTACCATCCTTTCACTGTTCTGTATTTTGGATCCAATAATATGTGGTTTTGATATGCGGGTGTAGGTTTTAGTTTAAAAGTTAAAAAATTTTAAAAAATTAAAAAGTTAATATTTTGTTTATTTTTATTTTTATATATCTTTTATAGTTAATCAAAAATTTATCTTAAATATATTAATTTTTTTATTTCATATTTTAGTTAAAAGTTAAAATATTATAAAATAATATATTTTCAAAATTAAGCCACTCTTTAAAATAATCTCCCTGTTTAGGTTGTGGATTTTGAAAATTTTATTTTTTTGAAATTTTATTTTTTATATTTTACTAATTTTTTAAATATTTTCAGTATTATTTTAAAAATATTAAATACATTCATACAATAAATATATTTAAAAAGCTAAATATTGTTAAAAAAAATTAAAAGATTCACTAAATACCAAAAATTAAAATATATAATATAAATTCAATTCTTTTTGTATTTATTAATTTTTAAAATATTTTTTCACAAATATTTTACCTTTTAGATACATCTAAAAAAGTAAAAAAAAATTACTTAAAATTGTTAAATATTATTTAAAATAAAAAAAAATGAAAAATAAAAGTCAATTTTCAAAAAAATTAAATTCAGAAAATTGAAACAAACACATAATATTATAATAATCAAATAGCATAAAATTACAAATATAAAAATATTGAAATTGATAGGGTAATATTTGTGAAAGTTGGGCCGAGCTATGAGATGGTCATTTGGCCCGAAGAACGAACGGCTGGGTTAAAAGGTGGTTAAAGTTATGCAGATAATGTTAAGTTATCCGGCCCAGAGAAATGTAAAGTTTACTCCGGTCCGGAAAGCGACTTGGAGTTAGGCCGGTCTCAGAGTTGTCCGGTCATGGCGTATTGTGGTTAGAACGGTCAGAACCTTGCTACTCGAATGCTCGGTCTAAACACACCATGGTTTGTACATGAGAAGCACCGGGATAAGGAGGAGTAAAAGGAAGAACCGAACTAAGGATAGTTCGGCCTACTCTGGCTCAGCATAGCCATGATTTACTTCGGTCATGTTGGAGTTCGGTCATGGTAAAACCATCTCACTTGGTTAAAGAGTGAGGGGGGTGTTAAAGATAAGCATTATCTTCAGGAGTATGAATCCTAGGAGACTCTGCATGGAGGAGTAGAAGTCCTACTAGGATTGTGCACACAGAAAATCTATAAAAGCTCAACAAACATCACCTTTGGAGAGGTAACACACAATTTTTGCTTTCTGAATACACAGAGCTTTGTCTATTTGTCAAGCATGCTGACTTAGGCATCGGAGAGGTTTCGGCACACACTCGCCGGCTAGCTCACGTTTGTGTTTTCAGTGTGATAAAGCGACGACGTACGGAGGAGAGTAGACTTGGTCAATAGGATTATACGAGAAGGTTTATTTCTTTCCCGTACAATTGGCGCCGTCTGTGGATTTCACGAAGAGCAAAACCTCTTGATCAAGCTTTCCTCTCTAGTGTAAGCAATATCGCACAATGAAGACTTGCTACAATCTGCTATTGATGGGCAAACACGAAGGCGGTGGGAGGCGCGAAGGTTTACCTTCTATTCCCACCCCTGGCAGAATTAGAATCCCAGCGAAGGAATCTGTAGAGAGAAGCAAGAGAAAGATAGGACTCAAGTCCACACCGCTCTCAAAGCCCTGATAGACAAAGGCGGAAGATGGATCCACAGGTTCTCGAAGATCGCGTAAGGAAGCAAGACAAAGTAATAAAAAGAATGACGATTGACATAGAGTCTATGAAAGCCAGATAAAGCAAAGGAAGAAAAAAAGGAGTCGGAAGACAGAGAAGCAGGATTCGAAGCAGAGAAAGTCGTGAAAGACGAAGACAGAGAAGAAGATTCGAAGAAAAAAGAAGAGCAGTGACAAGAAAGACGAGTTAAAAAGACGACTTCTTAGGATGAATGATGATGGTTCTGAGTCGGAGAGAACTAATTGCCATGACCAAGAGAGGAGATGCAAGGCAGCAACAAGGAAGCATAGCTGAGCCAATTAACACAGAGGAGGAAAGGAAGCTGTTCAGAAGCGTCTAATGCTTGGAGGAAGAGTGGCATTGGAGCTATAAAGAACAAGGTTTCAAGGCAAAAGTATTTGAAGAAACTGAAGGAGCTCGGAGATTATATAGAAGTACGAGCAGTATCTATTTAGTTGTGTAAAATTGACTGAAGCAGAATATCGTGAACTGAGTTGAGGGTTCCAATGAATGATGTTGCCCCTTACTATGGAAGCCTTGATGCGAGAGAGTGCCACCAACACATGGGGGTAAAGGAATATAGGGCACGCACCAAGCAGGTCTGCACAACAGCGATATCAGACAGAACACCTTCAGCAAAAGATAACACGGGTTGACAAGTAAGACCGACCGCGCAAAAATCTTTGCCCACTAGGGGCAAAGATCGGTTGGCATGTTTGACCAAACTTTGAAAGTCTTTGCCCGACTGGGGGGCAACAGAAGAAGTTGGCTGGAATAAACCAACCCCCTCCTAAGCCCAGGATAAAGATCCAGGCTGCAGGACGTTTGGTCGGAATAACCAACACTCTACTCTAGGTTGGCCGGGAATAACCAACTTAGAGTGGCGGAAAAACCAACACCCTTCCTAAGCTCAGGATAAGTATCCAGGTTGCAGGACGTTTGGCGGGGAATAACCAACACTTTACTCTTAGGTTGGCCGGAATAACCAACTTAGAGGTTGGCTGGAAAAACCAACACCCCTCCTAAGCTCAGGATAAGGATCCAGGTTGCAGGACGTTTGGTCGGAATAACCAAACACTTTACTCTAGGTTGGCCGGAATAACCAACTTAGAGGTTGGCTGGAAAAACTAACACCCCTCCTAAGCCCAGGATAAGGATCCAGGCTGCAGGACGTTTGGTCGGAATAACCAAACAGTATTCTAAGTTGGCTGGAAAAACTAACTTAGAGGTTGGCTGGATTAAACCAACATCCCTCATAAGCCCAGGATAACGATCCAGGCTGTAGGACGTTTGGTCGAAATAACCAAATATTATTTTAAGTTGGCTGGAAAAACTAACTTAGAGGTTGGCTGGATTAAACCAACACCCCTCCTAAGCCCAGGATAAGGATCCAGGCTGCAGGACGTTTGGTCGAAATAACCAAACATTATTCTAAGTTGGCTGGAAAAACTAACTTAGAAGTTGGCTGGATTAAACCAACTCCTTGTACTCTTCAGCCGAAGTAAGGGTATAGCTGAAAAGTGGTTGGCTGGATTAAACCAACTCTTTGTACTCTTCAGCCGGAGTAAGGGTATGGCTGAAGAGTAGTTGGGTAGCTTTTAACTCTTTGTACTCCTCAGCCGAAGTAATTATGTCAGCTAAAGAGTGGTTGGCTAGTAAGCGTAGTTAGATTGACCAGCTAAAACCGAGATAACAGTTGGAAGTAAAAAGATCATTGAAAAGTCATTACAAGTACAAACATACAGATCAACCGAAATAAGAAAAAGGAATTTTTCATTCATCAAAGAGCAAATACAAAAGGGGGGTCTTTAGCCCAGTTACAAGTCCAAGAAAAAGAAAAATACAAAATTAGTCAAAAAGATCATCGAGATCGGCTTCAATTTCAACACCAACTCCGGTTTCAGAGGGACAAACAGTCTCAGTTGGAAGCGTGGTCTCTGTTGGAAGCACATTTTCGGTCGTCAAGTCTTCGACTACTGGCTCCAACCGAGCTAATTGATCGTTGACAACCGCATTGACAACCGGAGTCTCAGTTTGCTCATCTTCTTCTTCATCGTCAGACGCATCAAGAAACTGTTTCTGGAGGTCAGCAGCATACTCCGCCAGTGAGGCTGGAATGAAATACTGCGGAGCATTGTAGACATCGGTGTCAGGCCCACAACCGAGCTGCTCCACAGCACCCCTCCAGCCGCATTTGAAGAACAAGTCCTTCGCAGCTTCACACTGTTGGATGTATGCAGCCTCGCCATCCTTGAAACCCTTCACCACGGCGTCCTCAGCCTTCTTCTTCAGAATTGTTATTTTGGCATCTTTAGCGCCCTCAAGCTGTGCCATCTTCCACAAATATTTGTCTTTCACTTCGGTAACAGCTCACCATTTATCACTGTCAGCCGAGGCAATTAGTCCGGTTAGACGTGTTACCTCGGCCTCCAGCTCAGCCATCCTTTGTTGAGAACGTTTTAGTTCGGCAGTCTTGGCTTCGGCTTCCGTCATTGCCTGTCTCGTTGTTTTCCGGAGCTCCAGCACTTTCCTATGTGCAATGTTATTCTTCTGAATGGCCTGCAAAATAATAACTCTCTTTAGCCGGACTAACAGTTGGGAAAAAGTTAGACAAAGAAAACAGAGAGCCACCTACCAGGATCATTGATTTTGTTGATGACCGGATGGCCTTCAGCTCGGTGTTTAGTTGCTTGTTGTGGTGCTCCATATCTTTGGGAAGGCAAACACTCTTGGCTAGATTGAAAGCCATCAAGTGATCCTTCTCAGCAACAACCGAGTCAGTTTCCTGGATATTTCGGTTTTGAAAAGTGAGAATTGGAGCCCATTTGGAGGAGTCAGCTCGGTCAGATTGCTCCGGTTGAAGGATGGGTTGAGGACTTGGTGGAAGGATGGACTCGTCTTCGTCGACTAGGCAGTGCTCGGTTTGGCTTGTCCGGGCACGCTTGTTCGCCCGAGATGAGGATGGCTGCTGGGATGGAAGGGCTACCACGGTCTCAATCGTCTGACCGGTTTGTGGTACCTCGGGTCTGTTAGTTTCGGTTAGAAGCGCCCTTACTCTGTTCCTTTTAGCCATTTCTTCTTCAGCGGTCAGTGGGATTAATCTGATTTCTGGCAAGGTTGGGTCCGGTTCTGGGGCCTCCTCTAGCAGAAAGTCGGTCACTCTCGCTTTTCGGCCGCCGCTGTATCGGTAGGTCGGCTCGAACTTTAGTAGCTTAGCCCAACTACATTCTGGATACCGTAGTGCAGCGCGCAAAGTCGCTAGATTTGGGTAGTTGTATAAAGAATGGAGGTGGGCAGAATCTGCGAAAGAAGACAACTGTTAGTTCGGCTGAAAGATTAAAAAATCGAAATATAATAAAGCACGCATGAAAACCGAAGTAAATATACCGGGTTCTCCTTTTTTCCAGTTTATACGTCGGCCAGGAATTTGGGCTTAATGATCCTCAAAGTTCCCAGACACCCAGAAAAAGTCGTCATCATTTAAGTCTTTATCCGGTGTATATTTTATTATCTTCTCTCGGCGACGACGTATTCTTAAATAGTAGACCCACCCATCTTCTTTTGAACCAATGGAGTATTGGTGGAAGATTTCGGCCAGACCGAGGTTGAGACCGGCTTGGCGGTTTAGTTCGGCTATTCCCATTATTATACGGTATGAATTGGTGGACAGTTGGGTTGGACATAATCTGGTTTGCCTAAGAAACTCACAAATCAAGGGTTGGGCTGGAAATCGTAGTCCGGTCTCAATTATGGACAAGAGGGTGAAGGGGACAAAACCTTCATTCCCCCAGGGTATGACATCTTTTTCTGCCAGGGTAAGGTGTACATCGTCAGGTATGCCATAATCCCTTCGGAATTCGGCTAGACCACCTGGCGTCTCAACTAGATACCTATACTTCCCCATTTACTGTATAATTTACGAATAAATTAGTTCAGTCCAAAAATTGTGCTCAGTAGCTCGGTTGAGCGCGCAGAGGAGTGCCTGGGCAACCTAAGTCTGCAAAGTAGAAAACAAAAGGGTTAAGCACAGATCATTGGACCGTGCTACAAAATAAAAGTAAAAAATAGGAGCCCTACTTCGGCTATGTGGATGCTACAGGTCTTATCTCGGTTTCTACAAAGTGATTGGTAGCTCGGTTTGAGCAAGGATTTGTTAGTTCGGGCTTGGCAAGCGTCTAGATATCTCGGTTGTGGAAACGGTTCTGTTTGACCGGTTGATCGTCTAGGGGCAGCTTTCTGAGTTCCATCTAAAAAACTAAGAAAGCTGGTTTAGCCCCAAAGGCCTAGATCAGTTGGAGTTCAGGTGTCTCGGTATTCTAAGTACAAACCTAGTTCGGTTGGTTACCTCGGCTAAGGTCTATCAAGAAGTGGTTTGACTTATTCAAAGCTACTGGTGTAAACATGAAGTGTTAGTCCGGTTGTAAGCTGGCTAGACTTTTACCTAGCTTAAACAGTATCCTAGTTCGGTTGTGTCATGATTTTGGATCGAAAAACTAGTCTTCTACAGGATAATTACATATACGCATGTGTTCTATTGTTAAGTTTTTTCCAGAAAAGTACAGAGCAAAGCGAAATAGAAAGATGAGTTTTGCAAAAACACAGAAAACAAATTACAAAAACAAAGTAAGATGTACAATACTAACCAGATGAAGAAGCGAGAGCTGAAGATGGAAGTAAAAAGCAGCAGATCACGAACTCTTTCAGAAAGACGAAGAATAGTGAAGAACACGAGCTCAGAAGATTGAAGAAGCAGTAGAGGCACAGAGAGGGGGAAGTTACAAAATATGGCAAAAATGAAGAGGCTCGTTTTAGGTAAAGGGAAAAGGGCGAGACTGTTCAAATTTCATAAAGTACGAAGACGGCGTAACAGCCGTCCTCAGTCAATCAGTGCGTGCCACGTGTCCTGGGAAGGAGGAACGATTCAGTTGTTGTGATTAAAGAGACGTTTTGACCGGACAAGCAGAGCCCGGTGTAAAATTAGCTCGGCTGAAAGGCCTAAGAGTTTTAGCTCAGCTGGAAAGGCTAAAGGGTTTTTTAGCTCGGCTGGAAAGGCTTAAAAACTTCAGCTTGGCTGATAGACGGGTAATCCCAATCATGTTGTGCAGATGGAATTAAGGGGCAATTGAGAGGGTAATTTTTGTGAAAGTTGGGCCGAGTTATGAGATGGTCATTATGGCCCAAAGAACGAAGGGCTGGGTAAAAAGGTGGTAAAGTTACTCCGGCCCAAGAGAAATGTAAAGTTACTCCGGTCCGAAAGCGACTTGGAGTTAGGCCGGTCTCAGAGTTAGTCCGGTCATGGTGTATTGTGATTAGAACGGTCAGAACCTTGCTACTCGGTAGCTCGGTCTAAACACACCATGGTTTGTACATGAGAGCACCGGGATAAGGAGGAGTAAAAGGAAGAACCGAACTAAGGATAGTTCGGCCTACTCTGCGGCTCAGCATAGCCATGATTACTTCGGTCATGTTGGAGTTCGATCATGGTAAAAACCATCTCACTTGGTTTAAGCAATGAGGGGGGTGTTAAAGGATAAGCATTATCTTTCAGGAGTATGAATCCTAGGAGGACTCTGCATGGAGGAGTAGAAGTCCTACTAAGATTGTGCCACACGAAACTTATAAAAGCTCACAAACATCACCTTTGGAGAGGTAACACACAATTTTACTTTCTGAATACACAGAGCTTTGTCTATTTGTCAAGCTTGCTAACTTAGGCATCGGAGAGGTTTCCGGCACACACCCGCCGGCTAGCTTACGTTTGTGTTTTCAGGTGATAAAGCGACGACGTACGGAGGAGAGTAGACTTGGTCAACAGGATTATACGAGAAGGTTTATTTCTTTCCCGTACAGAAATAATTATATTTTTTATCATGTAATTTTATTTTAAAATTTAAAATTTCAATTTAAATAATTTAATTTCTATATTTTAAATTTGATTTTTTTTTAAGCAATTAAAGGTTTAACAATTTTTAACACTAATTAATTTTCTGAGTTATACGAAAATACACAAAAGATGAGAGATAGGCTCACATCATGTAAGATTCACATGTGAGATTTACATTTTGTAAAACAAAACACTCTATGGTTTCGTTTGGAAAGTGAGTTAGTTTTTTGAGTTTTTGACTTTTTTAACTGTTTTAGCCTGGGGTTAAAAAGTTTGGTTTGGGAAGGACTTTTGACTTTTTTGGCTTTTTAAACTTTTTTGTGAGAGAAAGAATGTAATGATTATGAGTTGAATGTGATGTTTTATCTTATTAGACTAAAAAACCTATTTTATTTTTTGTGACTATTTTAACCCAAAAAACCTCAAAACCAACTTGCCAAACGGAGTCTATGTTGGTTTGTATTTAAAAATAATTTTTTAAAAAGAATATACAAAATTTAAAATTTTGTTTAATTATATGTTTTGATAATATTAATAGTTTTGGAATTTTAGTCTTTGGGATAATTTATTTACTATTTTTTTTATAATTGAATAAATGAATGTGAGAGAAAAAATAATTGGATAATGTGTAAAATAGGAGAGAAAGAGAGGGAAGAGAGAAAAAATAATTTTAATTTTAAAAAAATTTTTTTTTAATCAAACAAACACTACAAGAAAAAGTACCTTTGGCGACTAAATTTTTAGTCGCCAAAAGTCTGTTTTTAGTCGCCGAAAGTCGAGTTTTTACTTTCAGCGACTAATTTTTTTAGTCGCCCGTTTTGTCGCGTATACATGGTCGGCGGAAGTGTTGGCGACTAAAACTTTTTTAGTCGGCAAAAAATAGTTCTTTAGCAACCAACGATTTAGTTGCCAATAGTGATTTACATTTTTTAAAATCACACATTTAGCGACTAATCTTTTAGTTGCCAATAGTCCATGAATCGCCGACTAAACCGTTTAGTCGCCCAAAGGTGCTTCCGTGAAAAAAAAAAAAAAAAAAAACCAACTTTTTTGCTTTTTCTGAGATTCAAAACACCAACCTCTCCCACATTCTAAACCTTTAGCAACACACTCTCTCCACTATGCCACTACAACACCACATGAACATATTTGCAACATATATTATTTATATACTATATTGACCCGTATTAATATCTAGCTATATATATAAAAATAATTATTTTTATTCAATATAATTTATGTAAAAACTAAATTATTTACTAAAAAAAATTCACTTTTGGCAACTAAATCTATTTTTTAGTCGCCAATTGTATAGTTTTGGTTACTAATTATATTTTAGTCGCTAAAAAAATTCATTCCCGCCGAAAAACCTCCACTTTTGGCGACTAAACTGAAATTTGATCACCAAAACCTCTACTTTGGGCGACTAAACTACATTTTAGTCGGCAATTCTTGACTTTTAACTACTAAATTTTGTTTAGTAGCCAAAAAGCTTCACTTTTGGCTACAAAATTGATTTTTGTCGGTAAAACACGTATAATCAGCAACCAAACTATTTTTTTGTCGCCAAAACCTATAGTTTTGGCTACTAAATGTTTTTAGTCGCCAAAAACCTTCTCTTTTGGCTACTAAAATTTTTTTAGTCGCTAAAACCCCTATATTCGGCGACTAAAGTGAGTTTTAGTCGCTAAAACCCCTACATTTGGCTACTAAACTGTTAACACTTTTGGCGAGTTTTAGTCGCTAAAACCCCTACATTTGGCTACTAAACTGTTAACACTTTTGGCGACTAATTCCATTTTAGTCGCCAATTCTGCTACTTTCAGCGACGAAAAATTCATTTTTAGTCGCGAAATCTGCTTTTTCTTGTAGTGAAATTTTTAAAAACAAAATTCAAAAATTATTATTTCTAGATACAAACTAACGTTTTGTTAGCATTGCTGAAGTTGTACACATCACAAGTGTATAAAATTAACAAAAATAATCTACAAAGAGTAGTAAAGTGGGAGTGAGGATCCTCTCCTTGATGTTTCTACTAGCCTCATTCTTTACGACGGTTAAGATTCATCTCTAGAAAATCCAACGGCCCAGATCACTTTTCGTTTGGAGTGAATCTTGACCATTATAAGGAGTGAGCCATGTAGAGAAGATAAGGAGAGGATCCTTAGGGGTCATTTGGCATTGGCTAATATAACCAACTTTTTTAGCTTGAGATTTTTTTAGCCTCGTTTGGTTTTTATTTTTTGACTTTTTTGACTTTTGTGAGAGAAAAAAGTGTATTATGGATAAAAAGTAATATTTTGTCTAGTTGACTTATATAACTTATTTTGTCATTTTATACTTTTTTTTAGTTCCAAAATCTTAGCCAAACGAGTACTTACTCGTAAAGTGAGGGCATTTGGATTCCAAAGATGCTAGACAAGGAATTTATCAAAAAAAAAAAAAAAACATTTGATGTGATTATTTGATACCTTTTTAAATAAAATTCATTTTTTGATAAACTATTAATAACTCTTAATAGTTGAATTTAATTTCTATTAAATCTTATTAAAAATAATTTTTAATAAAATCATTATTAAAAATATTTTATTGTGACGATTTTTTGCATATGTCATTAAAAATTGATAATTATTGACTTTTTTGTTACAATTTTTATAAATTGTCGCTAAAACTTATAATTAGTGACATTTTTCTGTAACGAATTTTTTAAATCGTCACTAAAACTTATAATTAGTAATATTTTTTGCAATATAATTTTTAAATTATCATTAAAAATTAATAATTAATAACACTTTTTAATAATATTTGATGAAAAATATCATTAATTCTTACCAAACCTATTTTTAACAATAAATTCACGTGTTAAACTTACACATTAGTCCCATAAATTCCTTGGTGTCTTCAGCGAGTTCGGATCTCCTCCTTACATATCCTCCTTGATCTCCTCCTTGCAACGATTGAGATCAGTTGTTGCACATCCAACGACCATAAAAAAAAAAAATGAAATTTCATTTTCCCACTCAAAACAAAACACAGCCTATACAAAGGTTATACAAATTTTGGTTTGGAATCACACTCACAAAAACACACACTCATTCCTTCTTCTCCGTTGAACCCACCCTCATCAGTGACCCAATACCAGTGGCGACCCAGTCTCGACGCCGTTGCAGATCCGACGACGGTGACCCACTCTCGATGCCATTACAGATTCTATCTACTTGGCAAACCAGAGCTGTCACGCTTTTCTCCTCCACCTCACCGACAAACCCTTTCTACAGCGACCCACTTCCTAAACCGAATCCATTGCTTTGCCCTTATTCTGTCTGCCCTTACTTCGCAAACCAGAGGTTAGTCTTCAGTGTCTCTATCTCTGTAATTGAATTGCATTTTGTGTGTTTGTTTGGAATTTTTTAAAACTGAAATTAGAGGTTAGTCTTCATATGACTGTAAGTTTATCTCTATGGAATATTTTTTTGTCTCTCGATTTTTTTATTTTTTATCTTTAAGCTTTGTAAAGACATTGTTTGTTTACAATTTGTTATAATTGATGAATTTGTTATAAGTCATGACTGTTAATTCAATTTGTTAGACATTGTTGTTTTACAATTTGTTAGAATTTGTTATAATTGTTACAATTTAGGTTTGACTAAAATGGAGGAAAATTCACCTTTTACAATTTGGATCTTCTAAGACTTAATGTCTCTGTGTTGATGTCAGTATATAGATCTATCTGTAATTGTGCATTAAGATTGCAAATTTAGTGTATGGTACTTTCTTGTCTTGCTCTTGATTGTTAATATATGACAAGCACTTATTATTTGACACTTTGTTCAAGTGTAGCTTGTTACTCTTGGAATCAGTCACATTGTTTGGTTAAAACATGCTTAATTGATGATCAGGCTCTTAATTCACCTTTGAAATGTAAATTGACATTTTGTTCAAGCACTTTATTCGCCTTTGATCATGCATAATTGGAATTAGTCACATTGTTTGACAGTTTTGTGTGCCGAAAGGTGAAATGTAAATTAACAGTGTTGTTTAAGGCAGTTAGATGCACCATTGCTTGATGTGAACATATAGACAGATAAAAAAATTCACTTGTTATAATTGATGATCAGGCTCTTAAAGTTCACAATTTGTATTTTCATGTTATTTCCTATCCTTTGAGCTACAATAGGCTTTCCAAACCCTGTGTAATGACCCAACCCAAAACTAAATGACTCTTGTTGCCTATGAATCAGTGTTACCAAAGGCACTTGGCTTGCATACCTTTTCCTAGACACTTTAAAGAGAAGTAAGTAGTTGGAGTTTGAGATTATATAGTTTAATTGATTTATTATTTGATCTTAATTGGGTCTCACTCCTTAGTTCTTATTTCTTGTTTCTTTATCCAAGTGTGAGAGTGAGTTCTTTGATCATAGTGCAGATATTGTGTTTTTTTTTTGTCTCTGAAATAAAGATTTTATTTATGTAACTAAGATTTTATTTATATGGGTTTTCAGTTCCATTTTGATATGGATATGGAACCTGAGAATGATTGTGCTTGGAAGCCAAAACAGGGAATGACATTTGATTCTGAACAATGTGTGTATGATTTTTTTAATACATATGGAGGAAGAATGGGGTTTAGCATAAGAAGGGATTATTGTAAGAAGAACAAGTTCACTAACCAACTTATTTGTAGACTTTTGGTTTGCAACAAGGAGGGATTTTGGAAGGTTGACAAACGAGACCCATTGGCAAAAAACCTTAGAGCTGAAACTAGGACTGGTTGTGAGGCTTGACTTTATGTTAAATTAGATGAGGGTACTAGGAAATTTGTTGTGACTGATTTCAAAGAAAAACACAACCATGATCTTGTATCACCCAAGTGTGCCCACATATTGCTGTAACAAAGAAAGATATCGACTACCCAAGCAATTGAGTTAGATTTGACGGCACAATCTGGTCTTCGTTTAGGCCAGTCTTTTGAACTCATGGGTAGGGAAGCTGGTGGGAGGCAATGTCTTGGGTTTACAAAATTAGATCAAAAAAATTATTTGAGAATCAAAAGACAACAAAGTTTAGCATATGGAGAAGTAGGCAATGTGTTGCAATACTTTAAAGAAAAATCTTTGCAGAATCCTTCATTCTTTTATGCTTTTCAGTTTGATAATGAGGAACAAATAATGAATATGTTTTGGGCCGATGCAAAAATGATCATGGATTATGCCCAATTTGGTGATGTTGTCACATTTGATACGACTTACAAGTTAAACAAAAAACATAGACCCTTTGCATCTTTTGTGGGATTCAACCATCATAGGGAAACAGTTATATTTGGTGCAGCCTTGTTGTATGATGAGATCGCTGAATCGTTTGTATGGTTGTTTCAAAATTTTCTAGAGGCTATGTCAAGAAAAGCACCAAAAACTTTGTTCACCGATCAAGATGCTGCAATGGCTAAAGCCATTATGCCTGATGCAAGTCATCGATTGTGTACTTGACATTTGATGCAAAATACACTAAAACATGTTAATTGTTTGTTCCAAGATAAGGGGGTAAAGGTTGTACTAAATAAATTCTTCTTTGACATTGAAGGTGTAAATCAATGAAAGTTAAAGTGGGCGGAAATGCTTGATAAATATGATGCACATGAAACTATTGGTTGAAATTGACTTTTGCGGTGAAAGAAAAATGGGGCTAGCCATATGTTAGATCAACATGGGTTGCAGGAATGAGTACCACACTACTTAGTGAATCTTTTAATGCTTTTTTGAAGGATTGCATTCATTCTGATTTTAACTTAAATGAATTCTTTATGCATTTCGAAAGGGTACTTTACGAGAAGCGATATAAGGAGTTAAAAGCAGGATATGCTTTGTGCCAAAGGTTGCCAAAGGTTAAAGCAACAATAAGAATGTTAATTCAAATGGGTAATGTGTATACAAAAAAGATTTTTGAGGAATTTCAAAATGAGTACTTTCGATCCATTGAATCGGACATAGAAGTAATTGAATATGGCGAGGTTAGTACCAATTACACAGTTGTTGATGTTGGTAACAAACATGCAAGGAAATTGAAGATGGAGAGGGATGACTCTTTGGGTTATAATTGTACAAAGTTTGAAAGAGAATGAATCTTGTGTTGTCACTTATTGAAGGTTATTAGAGACATATTGAAGATGAAAGAGGTTCCTCCACAATACATTCTAAAGAGGTGGACCAAACAAGCAAGAGCCAAAACTGTGAAAGACATTAAGGGGAATGACATTCAAGCAGATGTGAAATTCCAACAGGCCCCGCGGTATAAGACATTGATGACCGTATTTAGAGCACTAGCAAGTAAAGCTGCTGAAACTGAAGAAACTTATGATTTTTGTATTACACACCTTGCTACATTAGGTGCAAATGTTGAATGCAAGTTAAGTGCTCATTTTGGTGTTGGAAATAAAGTAAGTAATGATGATAACACCCCAAGCTTTGAAGTGGATTGCGAAGATGTGAATCATGTTGTGCAACCAAAAGGATTGAGAAAAAATGTGGCAACTAGTAAGGGCAAAATGAGGGTAAAAGGTAGATTCGAAGCGGCGTTGGTAGCGAACTCCAAAAAAAAATCCCGTGCTAACAGCTTAGCTTCGTTAAAATCTATTGCAAGTCTAACAGTTAGTCCAACAGTTACACCTTCTCCATTATCTGTTAGAGAAGATATCTATGTTCATCAACACGTTCCTCCTCTTTAACGTCTTCCTTCCCTTCATCCTCTTCCTTCATCTTTGGCCATGGGTGGTAATTCTATTCCTCCGCCATTGATATAGCGATCCCGGTTTTTCCCGTCATGTAATGTGTTCTAGACTTGAGTTCCGTGGTTGTTTGTTGATGTCTTATCGTGTTTCCATCCTTAAATTCTTTGTATTTGAGTTGTGGGATGTATTGGTTAGATTTGGGACAGGTTGGTTGTGAGTTGAAACAAATGGTTGCTGTCCAGATTTTGACTTCTTCGCTCGAGCGAGGCTTTTGTCGCTCTTCGCTCGAGCTAGGGTTCCTTCGCTCGAGCGAGCTTTGTGTGGTGTATCTCTTCGCTCGAGCGAGCACTCTTGCGCTCGAGCGTGCGTCTGCATCTTTGAAAAACCTGAATGTAGTGTATCTCTTCGCTCGAGCGAGCACTCTTGTGCTCGAGCGTGCGTCTGCATCTTTGAAAAACCTGAAGGTTGGTATTCTTCGCTCGAGCGAGGCTTTTGTCGCTCAAGCGAGCGAGCTCTATGTGTTGTGTTCCTTCGCTCGAGCGAGCACTCTTGCACTCGAGCGTGCGTCTGGGATGCAGACCTGAAGCTTTGAATTGTCCGCTCGAGCAAGGCTTCTTGCGCTCGAGCGAGGTGTTTGTTGTGTCTGGTCGCTCGAGCGACCACTTCTTCGCTCGAGCGAGCCTCGTATATATCAGATCGCAGCAGCGGTTCTCTTCATCACTTTTTCATCTTCTTTTCACTCTAAACCCTAGATCCGACTTTCTCTCTCTTTACACACTCCTTCTCTCTATAAATACATTTGATCTAGAGGGTTTCTACCCTACTCCCTTTGTTAAAAAGCTAGAGTATCTCGTGGGCTATCTTTTGATCCGAAAATCCTTGGATTTGGAGCATCTTGAGTCTTCATCTTCGTCTACTTTGGGCTTCTCCTTTTAAGGTAGGGATAATCTACTCCTTTCTATGAGTTTTGACATAAATGTTGGGCATTTGTATAAATGTAGGGATTTTGGAAGTTTTGGAAAGTTAGGGTTTGATTTGAGATTATAAAATAGGGGTTTCTTAGTTTTGGACTCTATTGTGAATGTGAGGTTTTGAAATGGGGTTATGGGTGTACAATTGATGAAATTGAGCCTTAAAAGTGTTATTTGAGAAAGAGGGAAAAATGCTCTAATTGAGATTAAATGAATTATTTGTCAAAATAATGAAATTAATTATGGGAATACATAATTGAGTTGGAAATGATGAAATTGGGGGAAAATGTAATTAATTGGTATAGTTGGATTGAAAATCGCTTACCTATGGAAAATGTATTAATTGGTCTGTTTGATAAATTTATTATCTGTTTAGAAATAATTGTTTTGGGCTATCGGTGGAGGATAGCCATGATTGTTGTAGAACTGCATGATGATTAGGTAAATTGAAACTAATCAACGGGATTCTGTCGTTGAATATGACGGTTGGATTAACACATTGAATATGTGCTTTAATTGATCATTGTACATGATAAAGTGTTTAAATACATTGCATATGTATCGTTGTTTGGGAGGAGATAGGGGATGTACTCCATGGTTTGGAAGGGGATAGGGGATGTACTCCACAGTTTGGGAGGAGATAGGGGATGGACTCCATTGATAATTAAGTTGGCCGCAGTGTCCAGGGTGAAAGTCCTTCGACCTTATATACATCTGAATGATACTGATGATTGAAGTGTTGATAATATGAGTTGTAGTCTCATTTTGAATTGCTGGTGAATTGAAGTGTTATCTTTATGAGTTGTAGTCTTATTTAAATTACTTGGATAAATGAACCATGTCAATAAAGTGAATTGGAAATAGAAATGAAACCAGATTGAAAGACGAATATCAATGTTGATGGGTTATAGAAATGGTGTAAATCGATGTACATGTGTTGAACATTTATCAGATGCAAATGTTTTAATTATTTCTCATATCTGGTTTAGCATATCTCTACTGGGCTTTGGCTCACCCTACTTGGGACACCATTTTTCAGGTACAGGCGATATGTCACCTCCAAGGGTATAGCTTGGGAGGTCTTGGAGCTGAAGGCTTCATTTTGTTGTTTTGCTTATATTTGTACTTAAATGTAAATCTAAGCCGAGGGCTTTACTTGTAAAAGAGTTAGAACTCTTCTTTTGTGTAACCAAGTAACAACTTGGAAAGATGTAAGCCACAGGGCATTCTATTATTCTTTTTTGTAAACATTTGGAACTTATATGAAATACAGTTTTATAATATTAACTCTGATATATGTATAGAAATGTGATTATCTATCATGAATATAGAATTGTTAAATGATGGGATTGTGTATTATTTTGAGGGCGTTACAATTGATGTATCCCACATATCATGTAAGTGTTAGTTTAACATTGTATTTTTTGTGTAGATATAATATGTGACTCAAACCATGATTGCAAAGCCTATTATATGACATTGTTGTAGGCGAACAATTTGCGGGAGATGTATGTAGTGCCAAATTCTTTGCCAAATTCAATGCCTCAACGGTATTCCGCTCAACAAACATTCCAGTCACTACTTCAAGGTTCATGTAGATATGACATTGGGTTTCGATATTCTCCAAAATCAAATAGTTCAATGTGTAGTCAAGTTTGTCCTTGCTGTCTTTTTAATTTTTAGTTGCTGAAAATTCTAGCTTTTTAGTTGCTGAAAATCCTGTTATAGCATGTATTTACTTGCTCAAAATTCTGTTTAAAGTATGTATTTAGTTGCTGAAAATTGTGAAAAATTCTGTCTTTTTCCGTTTTAGGCTATCGACAAGCAGAAAGAGGTGGAACACACTGCAAATCGAAGCCATAACAGCTGAAACTGTGAAGCAAACTAATGCTGAAATTGAGCTGGAAAGTGAAGTCATAACAGCTGAAACTGTGAAGCAAACTGCTGCTGCTGGAAACTGTGAAGAAAACTGTGAAGCAAACTTAGTGAACTGTGAAGCAAACTTCACTTGATGTTAATGTTAATAGCTTGATGTTAATGTTAATGGCTTGTAGTTCCACATTTTGTTAATGTTAATGGCTTGTATTTACACTTGATGTTATCCTTTATATGGTTTGTTAGTGTCAATGCTACACTTGATGTTATACTTCATTTTCTGCTAACTGATTGTTTCAAAAGGAATAAATGGGCCAATGTGTGTGTTGAAATTTTTAGATTTTCTTTTGTGTGAAAGAATAGGGACATAGCTTTTTCATTTGTTAGAAAAATTATCCCAAATTGGTGTCTTAATTTTTAAAGACCTACAAGTGTCATGCAACAATTACAAAAGTGGATTAGTGAATTTCAGCAACTTGTGAAAGGCACCAACTTGGATTAGTTCAATTACATAAGATGATCAACTTATTGAATTTTCACAAGTGGTACCTTTCTATCATGCTGTTCAATTACTAATATTATAAAAAATTAGTGAATTTTAGTTGATGATCTTTTTTCTTCTTCTTTTTTTTTTTTTTTTCATTTCAATTGATGCAATTTTGTTTAGATACTTGGGTTTGGGTTTGAACGAACATGCTGGTGCCATACTCATAAAACCATAACATGTATGAGGTTCTTTGGTGTGAAACCAAAATGTTTCTGAGGTGTGAAACCAAAATGTATGAGGTTCTTTGGTGTCAAACCAAAATGTGCCAAACCTACAACAAATAGTATCCACAGATGTAGATGACTTAAGCTGAAACAGTACCAAGCCACCTCAAGCAATGTTAAGCAGATGATTGGATAATATAGTTAGGCAGAGACCACTCATGTAT
This sequence comes from Camellia sinensis, assembly GCF_004153795.1. Lineage (NCBI taxonomy): Eukaryota > Viridiplantae > Streptophyta > Magnoliopsida > Ericales > Theaceae > Camellia > Camellia sinensis. The sequence continues at coordinate 1,136,828 of NW_021024659.1, read as the reverse complement.
AGGCCAACCATTAGAATGATCTACTTTAAACTTACTAACAGATAATAGTCTATGTCTGATAAGTGAGGGCAATAAAAAAACTTGCTAACAGATAACAAGTTGAGGCCACTGCCAAATTGTTTGACAGAAAGGGCAATCAAAAAATAAGTGATCCTGGTCCTCATTATGCTCCAAACAAGTAAGTGGTAGCTATTGACTACAGCTAAATTTAAGAATGGGAGTAAGCTCTAATAATGAGACCAATGTTTCCCAAAATTCATTCCATAATGAAGTAATGGCAGTTCTAAGTTCAATATTAAAATTCATTCCATAAACATAAGTTACATCATGAAGTACAATAAAACCCAAAATGGTATAAACTTCCATTAAATTTCCTAAAATACAATAAAGTACAAAAGTTACATCATAAAGTACAAAATGATAGAAAATACAATGAAATACACCATCGCTTTGATATTATTTTCTATCCCTTCAAATCTTCGACCATAGTCATTTTCCATGTCATCAAGCCTCGTCCTTACATCGTTAAAGTCTTCTACTGTTATAACATCACAAGCTCTAGTGTTGGAATGGATTCTGGACGTAACATCTTCATCATCTTCATCCATGAACTTGAAGTAATTGCAATGGGGAGTGGGAGTGTTATTCTACAATGTATGACAATCAGTTAGTTGAATAAGACAAATATTAAGGTGACTACTAAAGGATTAAATTTTTCAATAATTTTGATGGGCAAACAAAGAACAAGCGCCCTTGATTTCCATTCTCATTGGTTCTTACAATACATATGTCAGCGGCTCTTCCGTAATTGCACAGCCTCAGTTGTAATCCTATGTTGTTATTGTTAGAAGAAGAAGCCATTTTTTAAATCTGCATACATGAGAAATTTGTAGTGTTGTGCTATTCTTGTGTTTGATGAAATTAATAGCAGTTCTATAGAGTTATGTCCATAACAGAAGTAATGGCAATTCTATAGAGGAGAGGGACATAGTGTGAAGGCTATTTGAATTTGAGGGACATAGTGTACATCTTCATTGAAAACATCTATTTGTTCAAACTGCCATGTTTGAGCCAAATCGAACAAACATCGCATTTGTACTACAAAACTAAGAAAGAATGTACTGCTGGAATTAATCCCAAAACCAAGCATATAAAGAGATATCCAGAAAAGAAAAAAGAAAAAAAGTAAACAGTTTTTAAAACAAAACACAGCATTTGAACAGAGGTTACACAGACTAAATTGTTAATAGCATTTGAACAAACATAGCGGTTCATGAGAAATTTGTAGTGCTGTGCTATGCTTGTGGTTAATGAGGTTAATAGCAATTCTATAGAGTTATGCCAATAACAGAAGTAATGGCAGTTCTACAGAGGAGAGGGACATAGTGTGAAGGCTATTTGAATTTGAGGGACAGAGTGTACATCTTCACTGAAAACATCTATTTGTTCAAACTGCCATGTTTGAGCTAAACTAAACAAACATAGCATTTGTACTACAAAACCAAGAAAGAATGTACTACAAAACCAAGACTAAACTGTTAATAGCATTTGAACAAACATGACAATTCAATGTCAGTCATTTTCTTCAGTTTCAAATATAGCATTTGTGATTAATTACACATATGTTACACACATAGTAGTTTCAAACTAAACAAACATGGCAGTTCTTGAATTTCTTCAGTAAAACACTAACATTGCTTGAATTGGGAAACCCATATCACTGATCATACTAGCATAACTCAAAACAACCTTAATACATAGGATTCAGACTTCAAAAACCCAAATTGCCGCAACTTATTTTTTTATGACTTCTTGTAAATCAAAACAACTAAAACATTAGATTTAATATATTTATGATTTTCTCTCCTTCCTCAATTTTTTTATCAACCAACCAGAGAGGAGAAGAAAGTACGTTCATAGTTTCCAGAATAAAAACAAACAAAAAAAAAGGCACAAAATTATTTTATTTCCTCAAAGCCTATTCAAGAACTCTACAACAATTCTTTACAAAAACATGTAGAAAATTAATCAATTTGTCAAACTAATTAAATAGGTTTATGGATATTGATTCATCCAAAACACACAAAATCACACCCAGTCTGAAAGCCTTAATTTTTCCCTGTTCGAATCCCAAATCAAAGCCCTAATTTTGAAATTTCAAATCTATTTTCTCAATCTCAATCGCACAACCCTGACTTCTTAATTTCAGAGTTTCGAAGACAAACCTGGTTCCTCTATAGCCTCAGAACCCACGTTCTCATCAAGAAATTTCTTCGCTCAGCCGATGATGGTGGTCACGGTGGAGCTATGGTTCACGAAGCACAGAATATCAGGGCTAGAGTGGGTCGCCGTCGGGACTGGTCGCCGGTGTCGTCTGGGGGACTAGTCGCTAGTCAGGATGGGTTTGGTAGAGAAGGACAGGTGAGTGTGAAGCTGAGTGAAAGTGAGAGTGATTGTGCTTGAATGTATAACTATAGCAACGGGTGGGAATAAAATGAAATTTCAATTATATATATATATATATTTATGGCCGTTAGATGTGCAATAACTGATCTCAGCCGTTGCAAGGAGGAGATCAAGGAGGATATGCAAGGAGGGGATTCAGACTCGTCTTCAGCATGGCGACCCACCTGAAAAGCCTCCAGCATGGCTCTTTGGATTTTGTGGGTTGGACAGTAGTGAGGTCGGATAATGTTAGGGGTACAAAAAAACTTATTAAATAAATAATTAAATATCTCACATATGGATGTAGGGTCTATATGTAAGATATTTAGTTATTTATTTGATAGAAAATTTTAAACCTATAGCATTTTTCTTTTGACTTCTGATTGAACCACTGCTGACAAGGATAACAAAGGGAATCGGTTTTTTATTGAAAAATTATTCTATAATAATGTCACAAATTAATTTTAATCATTCATAAATAAGTTATGCTAAAGATTCCAAACAATCTACTAAATATTTTATCGAATCTCTCACGTGTGTGTGGGATCCACACAAATGTAAATTTGTGTGAGTCACACCACACGTGAGAAGTTTAGTAAAATATTTAAGATACATAGCATTTCTCTTTATAAATATGTCACCCCACCTGATTCCATAGCAATAAATAATTGAGATTAATTTATGAGATATTTTGAAAAGATGATTAAAAATTATTTTTTAATTTTTTTTTAACTTTTTATAAGAGGAGAAAGTAGATTAAAAGGTGAGAAGTGACTTTTAATCCACTTTTCAAAATAGCTACATCAATGCCTCATTGAATAATTGCTCGGTTTATTATAATGGTGCAACTCTGTCGTACAGGTGCCGTTTTTATCTGAATTTTATTTTAAAATGCTTTGGCATGGAGATATATATAAACAAAAATATTAGAGATTTAAAATTTTTTATTAATATCTTATATGAAATATTTAATAAAATTTTTGAGATTTCTATATTACTCATACATAAAACAAGGCAGAAAGCTGGCGTGAATGCATACCTCACCGTGGGTATTAAGGTGGTGTTTGGCAAATGATTTTGGGACTAAAATAGTTATAAAAAATAAAATAAGTTATTTTAGTCACAACAAATAAAATATCACATCCAATCCATAATCATTACACTCTTCTCTCATAAAAAAAATTAAAAAAGTTAAAAAGCCAAAAAGTCCTTTCCAAACCAAGCTTTTTAGTCCAGGCTAAAATAGCTAAAAAAGCCAAAAAGTTACCCACTTCCCAAACAGAGGCTAAATGATTTAAGGTCTATTTTGATAATTAAATTAAAAGTCAAATTTTTTTAATTCTTTTAGATTATATCAATTTTTTACATTATTTTTTTTAAAAGTCAAAAAATAAAAAATTTAAATTTAATTTACTTTTCAAAACAACCCTAAGTTATTCGAATTTAACTTCCATTTGATTTGTACTTTATTACATAAATAATTTAAATTTAAATATAATTTTAAATTTGTTAATTTTTTAAATTAAAATTTAAAATTTTATTGTTTAGATCGATAAATTTATATATATCATAAAAAATTAAATTACTTAAATTTAATTAGTATTCGACTTGTTAAAAATTTATTTGAAATTGACCAATTATATAAATTAATTAAACTTAAATATAATTTTAAACTTATTATGAAATTAAACATGAACAATTTATTCCTCCTATGCCCCACCTTTGCTCATTTTACAACTATTATTATGTAGATTTTTTTTTATTGAGTAAATTGCATGGGATAATAACTCAAAATAATTATGAGTAATAATATAGTACAATAAGAAAAAAATTACAATTTTTTTTTTTTTTCTCCACGTGATGATAGCCTTAAGAGTTGTTGATAATTATTACATAATATAGTTAGGGGTGTAATTTTGGCCCGTGACCCGCGGGTGGCCTGAAGCCCGCCCGCGACCCAATGTGTCCAGGCCTGTTTAGGCCCGAGCCCAGCCCCGAGGTCATGGGCCAGGGCATGGGCCATCATTTTGAAGCCCAACCCATTTGGCCCGGCCCGTTGCCTAGCTCATCGGCCCGCTCAAGGTCTGGCCCGCTCGATCCACCCGAGACCCAGTGTTATTTTTAATGAAAAATAATAAAATTTTGATGGAAATAATAAAAAAAATAAATAAATAAAATGGTTTAGGCCCGCCCAAAGGCCAAGCCCAGGCCCAGGGGCCCTGCCCGAGGCTTGGCCCACTGGCCCGTTCAAAGTCTGAATACCCCTAGGCCTGGACATAATTTTCTAATCCGTGGGCCGGCCCGGCCCGATTTTTGGCGGGAGCCCGCAAGGTCCGACATGGACCGGGCCAAGCTGGGCCAAAATTACACCCCTAAATATAGTGTGGTGAGTTGGGATTTCAGCCTTGATGCTACTAAGAGGATGATCCACATCACATCGTGTACATGAAAATAGAGAATAGGTTCCGACGGGATGATGCGCCAAGTGAATTCTCCGAAGCTTTTATTAGTCTTCTTTTCATAGTCTAAGTTTCTGTTTCTTTTTCACATACTTTGCTTCTAGTGCGAATTCTCTGTATATAAGTGTTCCTCCTTTCATTATTATCTCTGATTTGAACACATCTTATCTCATTAATTTCTCTTCTACTGATGTGGCATTTTCTTTTCTTATAATCACCATTTAACCATTCTTACTCGGCATTTATGTACCTTGCCGATGCTGCAAACGACTTCTCGGCATGCAGGTGCTTGGCCGATGTGCATTTGTGACCCCTTTCGATTGGCACCCTTTTTGCGCCATACCAAAGCACGCATATTACTATAGGCTTTAATTCTAGTTACCACATACAGTATGAGTAAAAAACACTACAATTTTATTTGTCTGGTTGATGATAAGCTTAAGAGCAGTTGATAAAAATTATATAATGTTAAAATATTTATAATTTCAATATATATTTCAAAATATTCTTATATATTTTTATTTATTTTTACACATTTCAATACATTTTATATATATTTTTTCCGACACTAATAGCATTTCTAAAGACTTTTTAGCATTTCTCTTTTTATTTTATTTTATGCAAAATAGTATAGTTTAATGCAAAGACTTTTTACTTTCAAATAAAGCATTCATAAAAATGATTTTAATTTATATTATGACGACACTGTCACATTATTCTTATGGTATTTTCTATATAATTTTTTTTTGATAAATTTCACTAGTCTCTAACATTTAGATAAAATATAAAAATTCCAATAATTTTGAATATATTTTAAGATATATTAAAATTTTAAGCTCAATACGCTATTATTATACTCTAAAAACCCATAAAAACCCAAACTAACTGAAGCACATTTAAAATTGATTCCAAATATAAATAAATCAAACTTCAAAATATTTTAAAACCCTTTAATTTTTTAAACACAAGTCTTACACCCCCCCCGCTACACTTTTAGGAATGGCAACGGGGCAGGGCGGGGCCGGGGACCACACTCCCCGTCCCCGATGGCAAAAATTTCCCCGTTCTCGGCCTCGATCCCCGATGGGGAACCTATCACCGTCCACCAAAAATTTCCCAACCAAAAAAAAAAAAAAAATCAGCTTTAAAAAATACAACAATTCATCAACAACAACATCCTCAACATCATCAACAACAACATCAAACAACTTCATCAACATCACAGAGATCTGAGTATAGAGATCGATCTAAGTAGAGAGAGAGAGAGATGGAATTCGATCAATCTGCTTAGATCTGCTCAGTTCGACGACTCTGGCATCGTGCAGTAACGGCGGCACGGAAAAGGCGACGATATTCGATGCTCTCTCTCTCTTTGCTCTCTGCTCTCTTTGCTTAGAGGAAGAGGAAGAGGTGGCGCGAAAAGGAGGAGAAGAAGAAAGAGGGGACACAAGGAGGAGAAGAAAGAAGAGGCGCCGCTGATTCGGTGCTCTCTCTCTCTCTCTCTTTGCTCTCTCCTCTACTTTCTCTTTTCTCTCTCTCTGTGTTTGTTTTTTACTTTATTGTTTGATGGACAAACATAATAGACATATATATAGGAATTTCAGTTCGGGGGGGCCAGGGACGGAGACGGGCTGGATACAGTACTGGAATATTTATACCCATCCCCTACCCGAAATTGATCAAGGATTAATTTTTGAATACCATCCCCGCCCCGTTGGAGATATTTTTCGGAAAAAAATCATGCAAATCCGAGTTGGGAAATCGGGTCCCTGTTGGGCCGAGTTTAAATTGCCATCCCTATACACTTTCCCAAGAACAGCGAGTACAACATACAGAATTCCTTAGTTTTACACTGGGAATCCTGAAAACAACCTATTTAGATACGATCCCTATAAATATTAGAATTGACATAGATGGGCTTTCTCCGGTCCACAAAGTAGACTAAACTGTACTGTTGGATCCGTGAGGCCCATCACAGGTCTCATTTCAATAATTTGAACCATTCAATATGTAAAACTCGTCGAATACTTTGTCTACAAAAAATTACGTTAATCGGAATACATTTAGTCAATAGTAAATATGATTTAAAAAGTAATTTGTTAATAAAAATGTATTCTAATCAAGAGACTATCGATATTTGATTAACGTGATTTTTTATAAGGATAAAATATTCGACAAACTTTATACAATGGTTCAAATCATCAAAATAGAACCCATGATAAGCCCCACAAACCCAACAGTACAGTGAAGAGAAACCCATTCCTTCTGATAAACTGAATAACACATTACAAAAGTTTGTCCCAATATCAAGTCGAGCTGCAAAATATATCAGTATAATAAGGCACATCAAGAGAACATGGAAACTAAATACATAAAACATTTGATGAAATAAAGCCGAAAATCAATTTACACAAGATAATCTGGAACTCCATTAAGCACTTGGGAAGCATATTCAAATTTAGGCAGCAATACAAAAAATAGCTAAAATTTCTAGCCAATAACAGGAAAATAAATTTTTTCCATACCCAGAAAAAAAGAAAAAAGGAACAGCCCAACTCCACAGCCCATAGGCAGATGGTGCAGCTTTTATTGCAAAAATTTCACATTTTAATTTCTTATTGGTCCAAAAGGCGAGTGTTGAAAATTTCTCAAGGAAGCACAGCCCTGACTTCTTTCCTATCTGCCCCGCATGCCTGCAATGAAGATCCAAAACCAATTTACGTGATCTAGGTAGGCACTGAGAATGAACTCGTCCAACAACAATTTCATCTAGACTAAATCAAGACACCAACTTTTATTTGCTTATTAATTTGTAATGTTACTACATAATGGCAAATCATTCTTTTGAATCAGTGCTAGGGCACTCCCTGAATGGGATAGCATTCATTCTTTTAAGATGTAGGTTAATTAACAACGATACATAATTATTCTCGGAGACAAGGTTCAGTTTTTGTATTCTACCTAACGGAATCTATTTTAATGTCTATAACTTGAACATTGAAGTGTTTCTATCTTTGATTCCTTTCAGTTTGCCCCTTTTCTGAATGACTACTCATTAGTTCATCATACTCCTAAAGAACCCAACAAAAATAATTCTCTTCTACCCATTTTGCTATATTTTTTTTCCAGAAACATCCAATCGACTATACATCATCCTAATGTACAGTTAAAACAGGATTAATGAAGGAGGTAAACGTTGTTTACAGATGCAAATAATCATGTCAAACAAATTGTACCTATCGCCTCTGCATTGTAACATACTTAGATGATGTCAACAGTGCATATTCTTTTTTTTTCATCAAAAGTAAAAAATATGATTGTCGAAAATTTGGTGAAGGATTTGGTTTATCCTTGATTTGGTGAAAATTTTGCCTCTCCCTTAATTTGATACAAGTTTTGATGAAATAATTGGAGCTCATTTTTAGCTCTTGATTCATCACATTTGAATTGGATGAAAGAATTAGTAAAGGATTGGAGATGCTCTAAATCAACACCACTTATTATCTCTTCATTTTCTATTTTGATGTCTACATTTTCAGGGTAACCTAATTACCAGAATCTGAGGGGGGAAAATTCTACCTCAACTCCAAAGCCTTTAACATACACGTTGGTGAAGAGTTCAGAAGGATCTGGCATAGGGATTTCCTGAAATTGCAGAAAAACAGAAATCATTCATAGCCAGCAATACAAGAAATGCTAAAATTCAAAGGTGTTGCACTAGAACTATAACAATGAAGAATGAAAACATGATGGGTTTCTTACCTTGGCTTGAGCAATGGCTTCATCTACCTCTTTTCTGATTTCCTTCTCCATATCCTGCACAGAAATAAATAAAAATATATGATAATGGGAAGACAAACTTCCTCAATATGAAGTTGCTATCTTGTCCACAAGACTGCAACAAAAGCTTAAATCAAGAACCCGCAACAAATAAATAAAGCTAATAATAGATTCTTTTATAACTAACTACATTTCAAAAACATAGAATTTCATAGGCAAGGATTTAAGTCATTAAGTACCTTCAGTTCCTTTTCGGTGGCGATATCATGAGATAGTACCAGCTTTCTTATTCTTTCAATTGGATCACGCTCCTGGACATATTTGCAGCACATCCCAAAAGTTCAGAAATCTAATACTTAATATTAACAAGAAGTTCCATTCAGAGGGAGCATGTTATTCAGAATATGACCTGTCTCACACCAGTAATTTCATCACGTGTGCGATAGGTACTCCCAGGATCAGACATGGAGTGACCATGGTACCTGTAAGTGTCCATTTCAAGAATCTGAAAAGAAGGGGAAAACAAGTCATTTACACATTAATAATAAGAATAGAGTAACAAAAATGAAGCATAAATTACTCCTGCCAACTTGGGTCAAATCGGGGAAACAATTATGACGTATTGGCACAAGAATACATGACCATTTATCTACAAAAAAATACACAACAAATAACAGGGAATCTAAACTGGTAACAACTTCATATATGATGCCCTGTACCACAAAACATAGTATCACAAAACATATTCTACATCCATTACAAGATCTACGCATCCCATGTACATGCCTCACTTTATTAATCCAAGACTAAGGCATGTCTACAAAAGAAGTGCAATTAGGAATCATATTAATTGTAAGAATGCATTCTGAAATTGACTATAAGAGAGTAACAAATGTCAGATCCTGAATTCCGATCTGCACTGCGGGCCTACTCCCGCTCCTGCATGAAAGTCTCCACCTTTTTGGAAGTATCTTGAGTTATAAAATAGATATCCATCATGAACTATGTCTCTTGTACTAGCATAATATAGATATTTTGATCAATTACAAAAAATGAACTCATGGCATCCACCAATTTGGATGATTTGCCAACACTTAGGAGATGTTTGATTAGTAGAATTATAGCATAGGATTGGGATTGTTAGTCCATGGATTCACAATCCTATGTTTGATTGCAAATTTTATTAATCCGACGACATTGGCGAATTTTAAAATTGAGAGGGGCTGGGGATATTAACTTCAAGTATGAAAAAATAAAAATAAAATGAATACATAATCAATGATTATCTCACTGATTTAATTAGATAACTAATCCTACACTAAAATTCATGAGATTATTAATCCTTTCACTATTAATCGTGTTAATCAAATAAGGCCTTAAAACACTAGCGCTAAAATGGCTTTGGTCCATTTCTCTTTTATTTTTTTACTATAGTGATGCTTATAATATTAAAAAAAAAATGTTAATAAACTAAAACTACGAGTCCCCTCTTTTAGGTTCTAAAACAAGTCCAACCATCATTTGTTACAGAGCGTAGAGCAAGGTCTGCTATTATCCATGCCAAATACAAAATTTGGCAACTCTTCCAAATTTATCTCTACTTGTGTGCTATCTTCCATACCAAATCAGAACAACTCCAATGGTGTGCTATCCTACATGCCAAAGCCCAAATTTAACAACAATTCTTTCAAATTCATCTTTTATGGTGTGCTATCTTCAATATCAAATTATAGTAATGCCAAAATTTGGCAAGAGCTATTATTTTTACCTAGAGGTGGGGTCCACAAATTAAATTTATATTTGATTTTTTGTGAAGAAAATGAAAGAAACAACATTTTCATCATTGGAGTTAATAGGATACACATCAAATTATATTAAATTGAATGAAGTTATTTTCAGAACAGATTGATAATGTATATTTTAAAATGCGTTGAACGAATTTTTTCTTTCTTGGCTTATTAAATAATTTTTTTTTAAAAAAAAAGGACAACTAAAGGACCACCACCCAGTAGATGTATAAATAGTAAACTTCTACACATCTCTACTCCAAATTGTCCATAATTCAACAAGACTCAATAAAGAGAAACCGTCCTCATTTTCACCAAAGACAACAAAATTTTCAAAAATTCTACTTGTCTTAAGAACAAATAATTGTGAATCCCTTCAAAGGAATGTTGGTTCCTCTCTCTCCATCACCTAAATACACCACATCAAGCAAGGAAATCCATTCCAAACAGCTGACTCAGAAGACACATTTCCAACAGTAAAGAATCTCAGCCAGAGCATATCTAGAAATACTCAACACAGCCCAGAGAGAGTCAAAGCCAGCACCAACATCTCCCTTGCCACACAAAAGTGAATTAGGAGATAATCCACCAAATCCCCTGTTATCTTACAGATACAACACGAATTAGGAATCAATTACTTCCTCTGAATCAGATTATCATTTGCAAGGATCTTTTAAAAAAATACCTCCAAACTTGAATTGGATGAAGTATTCTGCTCCAATTAAAACTAGAGGAAGATAAGCTTTATTTGAAGAAAATGATGGGAATTTTTGGGGTTTTAAAAGCCTTGTATGAAGTTCTAAAAGCACTTTTAGGCCATTTTTCATATCATATATCACAATTCAATCTGATCACTCCATTTATAGTCATAGTTGATTTTGAAGCTTTGCACCACATGTGAACGACACAAAAAATAATCCCTTATGTAGAGATTCTTAAAGATAAATTCTTCTTAATCAGCTTAATTCAGCTGTAAACACTTTTTGCGCCTATACTTGAAAGACAAACAGCCAGATCAACTCAGCAGAGAATATAATATTTAATAAGTTGACAAACTAAAATTGGAAGAAACAAGATACAGTTTCTATAGGAATAATTGAACATAGAAAGCTACAAAAACATAGAAAGGCAGAGATGCCAGATAAATATACTCACAATGGGTCCATTCTTCAAGGCGTGCTCCTTGGCAAATTTGCAAGCTTGTTTCACAGCAAAGGCATCCATACCATCTACCTGTTTCAGAATGAGAAATACATAACAAACCATAAGCCACAGAAAACAGTACGTCAATAGAATAACAATGATTTCCAATAATCATCAGAGCCTAGCCTTAGTATTCACTTATGCAAAAAATGAAGGGAACAAATTCACTACACTAAGATTAGTTTAAACTTCGAATACCCACTAACAAAACCATTTACATTCAGAATTAGATAACAAAGTGAAAGAAAACTTATAGTCCCTAGAACAGTCCTTTTTTTCTGTAAGTACTCAAAGGCAGTCTATTTAGACAGTTTCAAACTATAGAGCACGGACACGGACACGGGACATGACAATTTCTAAAAAATGGGGACACGGATACGGGAGGGGATATGGGGAATTTTTTTTTTTATATTTTTTTTCTATAAATAAAAATAATTTATTTAAACAAATAATAATACCTAAAAAATAAAAATAAAAGAAAAGAGGAAACAAAAAAGTTTTTGTTCAAATATATATATATTAGTATATTAGTATATAAATATATATGTATATATATTAGTATGTATTATTAGAAAAACAATTAATAGAATAGAACAAAGAGCGACGAACACCATAGTGAGAGAGAGAGAGAGAGAGAGAGAGAGAGAGAGAAGAGAGGAAGACGAACGCAGAGAGAGAGAGAGAATAGAGGAAGACGAGAGAAAGAGACTCTGAGAGAGATAGAGAGACTAAGAGCGACCAAGACGAAAAAGACGATCGGAGACCAATCACCGATGGATGACCGACGACCGACGACTCACCAGCGAAGAGCTTGCCCGACGAGCCCCTCTCTCTCTCTCTCTTTCTCTCTTTCTCTCTCTTCTGTTCTAAGTTCGATTCTTGATTCTAGGTTAGAAATAGATCTAGTTTTGTTTTTACGAATTGACCCCACACAAGTTTTATAAATTAAAAATGAGCCCCGCCGTGTCCTATGCCGTGTCCCGCATGTCCTTGTCATGTCTCCGCCGTGTCCCCTACAAAAAAAAAAATCATTAAATTAAAAGGACACGCCATCTGGCGTGTCCCGAACGTGTCTTTAGCGTGTCCGCGTGTTGGACACTGCCAAGGCACCGATTTTGGAGTGTCCATACTTCATAGGTTTCAAAGTTGAAACCAATTACCATTTGAAGATAGTGTGCAAATTTCATTAGCAGTGTATTTCATCATATTGTCCCAATAATCATGATAAATGCTTTGTTGAGTTGAGATCGGTCATTTTGATCGCAATCAAACAGTGGGCTAAAATGCACAGTCAATTCTTAATTTGAACAGATGATCTTACTTCCATTCTTTTAATCTCACAACAATACCTGCCAATTAGCTGGCTGAAAAGTACAAAAGGCAACGGTTGCCATGTACAAGCTCTCAATTGAAAAGTCGTTATATAAAATGAAGAAACAAAAAGTACATCACCTTTTCATGATTTGTAAATATTCTTCAATTCTTCAAAAGAACCAATCATCCAACAAATTGAAATGAGTTTAAACATTTAGGAGTTGTTGTCATTACAGAACTCCAATCAGCTTCACTATGAACCCGTATAAAAAGTAGCAACCACAAGGGAATCACCCCCAAAAAAAAATTCATTCTAAAGACTGTGAGGCAAACTAAAATAACCAATAAAATCGTTGTTCCACAAAGCGTACACTAACCAAGCACTTCCAACAAAAACTGTAGCTCAACATACTTAAGATTCTTTAAAACCTTGATAGGGAGTCGTCAAGCAATAGAAGGGAGAAGAAAATATGCCAAACCAAAAATCTAGTTTTTTTGGGGGGGGGATAAATAATATGCCAACCAAAAAGTTAATACAGAAATATTAACAGAACATTGAAATATCAATCACTTGAATTTCCTCGGTATGGTATTGTATCACTGGAAAACTACGAACTGGTATTTCAAATCACATAATTTCATGGTATCATTGACTACAAGAAGTAACATTTATCAGCAATTTGTCATCAAACAATTAGAAAACATTCATATAAGTCGCAGCAAAAGTTCATTTTCACCTTCAAGCCAGGAACATAATCGCCTCTCTTGTAATAGGCAGGACTCTTAGCGGCTCTCCATTCAGCTGTCCCCATTCCATCTGCACCAACATTTCAAAATCAATCATATCACACAACAAATACACATACATAGAAATATTTGAAATTGAATTCCTTGTCAAATTATCCATCCAAACCAATTCTTACAGTGATTGTTTTCGCAAACCAAAATCGCAGGGAGATCCCAAAGCGCGGCCATATTAAGCGCCTCGAACAACTGTCCCTGATTCGCAGCACCATCACCATACATTGTAAAGGTCACATGCTCTTCCTTGGAGTACTTCTGAGCAAAGGCCAATCCACAACCTAAAGGCACTTGAGCCCCAACAATCCCATGACCTCCATAGAACCCACTTTCCTTCTTGTAAAAATGCATAGAACCACCTTTTCCCTTCGAACACCCAGCTTTTCGTCCCATCAGCTCCGCAAACGCCTCAAGTAGGGTTCCGCCGCGGCCGAGGAAGAGGCAGTGGTCGCGATAGGCGGTGATGATGCAATCCTTCTTGGTGATAGCCGCTTCCATTCCGATCGCCACCGCTTCTTGGCCGTCGTAGAGGTGGCAGAAACCGCGGATCAGCTTCGCTTTGTAGAGCGAATCGGCGGCGATCTCCATCCGACGCATCATCGCCATATCTCGGAAGAAGGTTATGAGCTCTTTGGGGGTGGTGGTGACGGTGCGAGACGGTGGTTCGCAGTTGTGGCCGGTGAAGGGGACACTGGTCTCGACGGTGATGGAGGTTGAATCGTCCGTGGAGAATGAACGGCGGAGAGATGGCGTGTATGAGACCGCGGTGGAGAACGGCTTCAGCAGATTCGAATACCGGTGAGTCAGAGCCATCTTGATCGTTCGTTTGCCTGACTTTTCTCTGATCTCTGCTCGTTTTCTCTCTCTGAAATGGAGCCTGAGAAGTTGAAGGGTTTGGTATGTGAGACAGAGAGAGAGAACGCGAACACAGAACCAAAAAACAAAAACAAAAACAAAAAAAGCGAAAGTTGACAGTACAATTAAACTTACACCTCGGTGAGGTATCTTGCCTCACAGGCGATTTTTATTGGTTGAGTATCCTACGACGTTACATTTTGGTTGGCTAGTGAGTCCTCTACGTGTTATGCCGACTTGCTATTTTCGGAAAGTCGTTTTTGTACAGATTAGTTGATTTACAACAGTGCCCTTAAAATTCAGATTTGTTCTTCTTTTGTAAAAACAATAAAAAATAGATTTACTAAATTACAAAAATGCTTTGATTTTATAATTTACTAAAATGCTTTGATATTACAATTTACTTTAAAATATTTGTTATTTTTATATTTTTTTGAGAGTTTTTAGATCCTTCTGAGGATATTTTGGGAAGTTTGGCTATTATTGTCACTTTGCAGATTTTTCTCTTGAGACATTTTAGTACACAAAGATAGGCACACATGATTAGGTGGTAGCATCATGTGATTCTTTATTTTTGGTTATGGGTCCAACCTCCAAAAAGTGAGTGTTCCACCAACCACAAAATACTTCCAGTATCCGCAATATATATAAAAGAATAGAGCTTCGTTGCTCGAATTTTTTCCTTCCTAATTTTTTGAATTTTTAAAACGACGTCATTTTAGATTTTTTTTTTTTTTTTCTTTTTCTTTTTCTTCTTCAACGAGTCTGAGACAGAGGGAGAGGGAGAGGGAGAGGGAGGGAGAGGAAGAGAAAGAGGGAGAGGGAGAGAAGAGAGGGGAGCAGCAGCTCCGACCGCCGTCGTCGCAGCAGCAGCTCTGATCGCCGATCGTCAGCTCGTCGCAGCAACAGCCCGTCGCCCGTCGCAGCCCGTCAGCTCGTCGCAGCTCCGGCCCCGCCTCCGCCTCCTCCTCCCCCTGTGGTTATGGCCCCCTCCAATCCTCCTCCTCCCTCCTCCTTCCTCCTTCCTCCTCCTCCTCCTCCTTCCTTCTCTTCTCTTCTCCTTCTCTGCTTCTGAAAAAAAAAATAATAATAATTAGGGGGATTCGGGGGAGCTCATTTTCGAGCTCCCTAGCATTATCCTATAAATGATAAGACAGATATTGAAAATTTGAAAAGTGAGAAGTAGACTTGCAAACTCATAAAAAATATAATATTTATTTTTAAAAATATGTTGTATATATTATTTAAATTTTTATGAGTTTGAAATTGACCTTATTTGGTTAGTCTTTGTTTTTTCTTTTTTTTTTCAAACATCTGTTTGGTTCATCTTTTGAGAGACAATTTTTGAGAAAAATGTTTAAAAATTTGTTTGGTTAAATTTTTTTTTAAAAAAAATTCAAAATTATTTTTCTTTGTAGTATGTATTAATTAATCACTTTTTCTTTCTCATCCGTCATTTTCTCACATTCTACACATCAATCAATTAATTTTTTTTCACACTTATCTATTCCATTGCATAACAAAATCAAATCATCTCAAACTTCAAGGCCTTGTTTGGTAACCATTTTGTTTTCCGTTTTCAATTTATATTTACAAAAATTTACAAAATTATTGTTACCTAAAAAGCAACCTAAGAGAGGGGTGAATTAAGTTTCTACAAATTAAAATTAATAATACCCAAATAAAATTAACTACTAGTATAATAAATTATTAATAAGCACAATGATAAATTTAGCAGTAAATGATCAAGCAAAATAACAATGAAGTATAACTAAAATACAGGGTAAATCAAATGATTAACACATGAATATTAGATAGCTATAACAGTAGTAGGAAAGTAAAGAAATTAGGGAAGAGAAGACAAACAGGTTTATAGTGGTTCGGCTTCAACCAAGCCTACATCCACTCCTCAAGTTTCACTTGAGATTTTCCACTATCTTCTAGTTTCACAGGGGTGCT
Organism: Camellia sinensis; assembly: GCF_004153795.1. NCBI lineage: Eukaryota > Viridiplantae > Streptophyta > Magnoliopsida > Ericales > Theaceae > Camellia > Camellia sinensis. The sequence continues at coordinate 1,120,225 of NW_021024659.1, read as the reverse complement.
AACAACCTCACCAAATAAAATTAACTACTAGTATAATAAATTATTAATAAGCACAATGATAAATTTAGCAGTAAATGATCAAGCAAAATAACAATGAAGTATAACTAACATACAGGGTAAATCAAATGATTAACACATGAATATTAGATAGCTATAACAGTAGTAGGAAAGTAAAGAAATTAGGGAAGAGAAGACAAACATGTTTATAGTGGTTCGGCTTCAACCAAGCCTATATCCACTCCTCAAGTTTCACTTGAGATTTTCCACTATCTTCTAGTTTCACAAGGGTGCTAGCAACCTCATAAATATGAAGCAATCCTCCATAGATTTTACACAGACTTCACAAGCCCAAACCCTTGCAAATCTTAGCTGATTCACAATCACTCTCAAGGTTTCAAGAACACAGTGTTTGCAACACGTTTACAAGATGAATTGGTATTTTTGCTTTCAAAGAAAGCTTACAATAATTATCTCTCAAAAATAAATATAAAAATGAAGCTCTGGATTTTCAGTAAACCTCATACAAGAAAGATGAGCTTAATGCTATAAGGCTCAGTGTATAATTTCTGAGAGAGAATATAAACAAAAATTGAAGAATACTTCTCAGAGAATTTTTCAGAGAATAGATGTGAGTGATTATAGATCAAAGAATATTTTCTATATTTTTTTTTTTATTACTTGTTTACATTAGAGGCTTTGGTATATATAATGAAACTTATAGCCGTTTATAACCGTTGTATTCATTTGAATTTATAGCCGTTATACTCCATTATTACTAATTTGAATATATTCCACTTGAACCTTTTGAACCTTTGGGCCTGCTGCTGTACTGGGTTGTTTGAACCTTTGTTTTGGGCTGTTTGAACTCCTGATTTAATCAAATATTAAATACATTCTAACAACATTAAGGATAAAGGTTTAGGTGAGAAATAATGGGACAAAATAAATTTTGATTCTATTTTTCTCTTTTAAATAAATCATCAAACTAAATTTTGATTCTATTTTTCTTTTTCAAATAAATTAAAATATAATTAAATAAATCATCAAAATAAATTTTGGATTCTATTTTTCTCTTTCAAATAAATTCATAATTAAATAAATCAACAAAATAAATAAGTCTAACAATTATCATAAAAACTTGTTTGGTAAATTTTTTGGTTTATAAAATAGTTCTCAGTTTGTAAATTTGACCAAAAAAATGCAAACTCAAAAAATGTATTTCCATTGGTTTATAAACAAAAAAACGAAAGCCACTGTAGCGAAGCTACAGTAAATGAGTTGTAGGCATAACGACCACGGTTCGAATCTTCAGAGCACCACATTTCAATTTATTTTCTTCAACAGTAATAAAACTTGCTTATCATCTTCTTTTGCTTCATGTTGAAAAAATCTTGAAGAGCAGGTGAGTCTCTCTCTCTCTCTCTCTCTCTCTCTCTCTCTCTCCTTTCTTCTCTGTGTTTCACCGAGCTTCCATGTTTTATTTTTTTTCTTTTCTGAAACATTACTAATGTTGCAATTCGGCAGATCTTTGTAGATCTTCCAACCAAATCGATCTCAGGTCTCTCTTCTCTCTTTCTTTCCCTTATCTTCTCTATGTTTCACCAAGCTTCCATGGGTTTTTTTTTTCTTTTTTTTAAAAACAACAAATTTGTTTCAAATCTGCAGATCTTTTGCAAATTTCTGAACCAAATCGATCTCAGGTCATTCTCTCTCTCTCTCTCTCTCTCTCTCTTTCTCTCTCTCTCTCTCTCCACCCTCTCTTCTCTTTTGCTCTCTGTTTCACAGAGAGCTTGAGCTTCTTTTTTTTTCTTTTTCTTTTTAAACAACATATCTACTGTTTATATATATATATATATATTGCTGGTAGTTCTTTGTAGATCTGTATCTGTGCTAGATTCATTGTAAATTTGTTTGTGTTTTTTATTTATTTATTTATTTTTAAGAACATATACTGCTGGTGGTAGCTGCTAGTCATTTTTTCTTTTTTTGTTTGTTGTTGTTGGCAATTGTTGGCAAGCGGTATCTGTTGTATATAACATATATTACTTGCTCATGTTTTAGTGAATGAATAAAAATGCAAAAGCTAATTTAACTTTTTGTAAAATCAAACATGAATCGTAAACACACAGCACCCCCACACACACAGAATACACGATGGTATTTAGTCCATTAGTTCCTTTATTAAGAACTGTTATGCATGCCTAGTCTTAGAATTTATTATTGAAGACTCATTAAAATTTATGATTTATTTTCACACTATGGTATTTAGGCAATGGCAACAACAATACACAATGATCTCTCCATTGATGATGATGATGTTGTTAAAGTTGGTAGAGGAAACAGTGGTCTATGGCCTCAGAAAAATGAGGCTCTTTTCATTACCCTCATGGATAAGGAGGTCAAAACCAAGAGTAGTAAAATAACTGGGACATTCACTAAACAAGCTTGGAACAGGTTGAGAGATCAAATTAATGCAAAAACCCAATACCAGTATAACGCACACCAACTTCGAAACAAATACAATCAGCTGCGTATTATGTTCAACAAATTTACAACATTACTGAAGCATACTGGTGTTGGTTGGGATAGCCAACAACTTACTATCATTGTACCGAATAACGTTTGAGAGGCCCTTTACAAGGTTTTATTAATTTTTTGTATTTTGTTTGCTACATTTAATTGGGGAATTCTTCATGTTAACTTGAAATTCATTGGTTTGTAGGTTAATAGCCATGCAAAGAGGTTCATGAAGAAAGGGATGGTTTACTACCATGAGTTGTCTCATATCTTAGGAGACACATCTACAACTAGTAAACTAGCTCACCCTTCCACCAAATCTCCTTCTGAAAGTAGTGCTAGTTCTGATCTTGAATTTAAGGTAAAAAATGAGGACTTAGATGCATTACCAATTGATAGTGATAATGACAATGGAGATGACCAAGGCAAGTACAAGGGCAAGAGCAAAATGGCAAGTAGAAAGAGTAAGAAGATGAGCTCTTTTCAAGCTAATATTTCTGAAGCACTCAAAGAAATGAGTGAAAAATTGCAAGATGAAAGTGGACCTAATGGAAAAACGATTGACAAGTGCTTCAGTTACTAATGTTGGCGATGACGGTGGTTCAATTGAAGGTGGCTCTACTGCCTCGCATTCACTATTGAAAGAGTGCGTGGCACTATTACATGCTATGGAGGAAATTCCTGCACCTGCTTACACTAAAGCTGTGAACAAGCTTGCATCAGATCCCATAATAAGGGAGGTATTTGTTGATATGCCTGCTGGTAGGATGAGGGATTGGGTGCTTAATCTTTGAAAGTTATTCTTAGAGAGTTTAAGCTTAGTGTGGTATGTCTTTGTGTTGTTTTATTTACTAGTAATGTTGGATAATATTTGGTAGTTCAATATGTTAGTTCGTATGGATGTTTTCATGGTATTTGCTGATTCAGTGGATTGTACTTTTATTTTATTTTATTTGTTTTAGAATTATTTATTATGGAAACAGAGTCGGGTGTATGCAGCATGCTTTTAATATTGTACTTGAATGCTGTTACATTGTGAATTGATGGGTAGATATTAAATTGTTGACAATGCACTTGAATGCTACTGCTATGTTCAATGATTTTGAATGATATTACAATGGGAGTTGATAGGTAGTTGAAGTATTGAACACAAACAACCCAACTTGAATGGTACTACTATATTCAATGTTCTTCTCCTATATAATGCTTGTTGGTGGTCATTCCAAGGTTTTTTTTTTTTATCAAGAGTCCAACAAAGCTTATGCATTGTCAATAATTGAAAAAGGTATTGTGGGAGCCGAATAAATGGCAGAATCAAAAGCGTACGATCTGGAAGACAGATATTACTCGGCTTCATCCTGCACGATCAGGAGGCCGAATGCAATAGATAGGCCAAGTATCTATTGAACTATGGGGCCGAGTAAATAAACGAATAATGAGTGAAAAGTGGACTAGGCCCCGAGGCCCCAGAAACAAGTATAAATAAAAGAACAACAGACGAAGAAAGGTATGTGAGAACCATTACACTTAACTTAAAATACAAGTAATTCAGAGAGTAAAGACTGACTTGCCCGTCGGAGTGCTAATTTTGGCACTCCCGACCAGAGTGTTAATTCTTTTTCAGGTGGTTAGCTGAGGATCACGAGCGTCCCCCAAGATCTGAAGAGTATTTCCAAACCACTTCTCCACAATTGGCGCCGTCTGTGGGAATACTCAAATACATCCATGGCGGGCGTAACAAAAGACCCTCTGATAGTCACTGATGAAACCACGTAAAGAGACGACCTCACTCCAACAAACATGCTTGGACCGGAGACTATTGCTGCAAGATGTGCCTTGAATTTCGCCTCACCCTCGACTTCGGAGCATGAGACAATGCAGGCGATCATGGAACAGGCAAAGCAAAACGAACAGAGGTTGGAGAACATGATCACTGAGAACAAACGTCTCCATCAAGATTTGGCATTGGAAGTGGCGAAGTCCAAACAAGTTGTACACCTAGATCCGGAACGACCTCCGAGGGCAGGTGGTCGACGACCTCGAGCCCGACAAGACAACACCGATAGCGACTCTGACTCATTATCCCCGGAGCCCAAGAAGAAGGGGCGACCTGAAACTACCAGTTCTTCTGAAGAGAGTCCCCGTATAAGATATAAGCGAAGAAGAAACAGTTCAGATGAAGAAGACTAGCACAATCCCTTTGTACGACGGATTGTAAAAGCCATGCTACCCAAGAAATTCGAAGCACCGTCATTCACCTTGTACGACAGTAAATCAGACACCACCAATCACATCCGTCATTACAAGCAAGCCATGACGCTGCATGCAGACGACGAGGCTCTCATGTGCAGAATATTTCCGAGCAGTTTGGGACCACTAGCTGTCGGGTGGTATTATAAATTAGAGCTGGCTTCGATTAAAAGCTTCCACAAACTCCAAAATCCTTCAGGGCAAGGTTTATCACTAATGAGGTCCAGCCAAAGCAAGCCAATTCCCTCTGGGCAATGCAGATTTAACCGGGGGAAACCCTTTGTGCCTATTCAGCGCAGTATTGGGAATATTCAATATGGTAGACGATGCTTACAATGACTCCATGGCCATCACCGCCTTCAAGATGGGATTGCATCCCGACAGTGCCCTCCTCAGCTCTTCGACCAGACGGCCCCCCAAAACAGTATGGTCGTTGATGAAGAAAATTAAAGAATACTGTAAAATGGAAGATGATGCCTTGTGGGTTAAAGCCGGAAATGTGACCAACAAGACGGCTCCTGCTTCAGCCGTTAAATTTTGTAGCACCTCAGAGCCCTGAACCACGGCATCGGGCAAAACGAGATAAGAGACGGGATTCTCGCCGATCAAGTGACCAATGCTCCCACCGAGCAAATGAACAGCTGCAAGTTGACAGCAGGCGCACAAGGCGCGCCGACAAGAAATATATTGAGTTGTCAGAGCCGATCAGCACGGTCATGTCCAAAATTCAACATCTTCCGTTCTTCAAATGGCCGTCCAAAATGGTGGGACCTCCCGACACTCGAAGACGAGATAGGCGGTGCGAGTATCACAAGGATCATGGCCATGAAACTGAGAGTTGTTATGCATTGAAGGATCACTTGGGCGAATTGGAACAGGATGGTCAGCTACAACAGTACGTTCGAAAAGGCAACTCAACCAAAGCAATAACCTTAAGACAGGATTCTCCTCCACTCGGTGTGATCCACATGATATACAACCTGTCAATTTCATCCGCGGTGCATACGATTCAGTTGAATCCTGACCCTCGAAATCAACTCACTCCGGCTAAACGACCCCATGAAGCTGTAAACATTTCTTTTGATGATTCAGATCTAGCCGGAGTGACACTTCCCCACATCGATCCCTTGGTAATTGAGTTACACGTACACCGATTCACCGTTAAGCGCGTACTCATTGATCTGGGGAGCACATCAGAGGTTATATATTACAAGACATTCACCAAACTCGGCTTCTCAGAATCGGATCTCTCTCCAGCTCCTTATCCACGATTCGACTTCAACACTAATCCAGAATACCCATTGAAGAAAATCACACTACCCGTCCGAGCAGGCTCCCGAACAGTGGATGTGGAATTCTTGATCGTCAAGCTGCCATCGCCGTATAATCTCATCGTGGAGCGATCCTGGTTGCATGTTATGCAGGCCGTGCCAAGCACCTATCATCAGCTGCTACGCTTCCCGATAGAACGCGGCATTGAACAAATCTGTGGCTCTCAGAAATCAGCACAAGCATGTTATCTCCTTGCTCAAAAGACGCCAAAGGAGTTGCAAGTGAACTCTATTGAGGTAACAGATCGGGAGAGCCTCGACAATGTTGGGCGGTTCCCAAATGAAAAAGCCATGGAAGACCTCGATCGAGTTGAAATCAACGGCAACCTAGACAGGTTCTTCATGGTCGGCGCCTCACTCAATCAAGTCGACAGACAGCAGCTAATTTCCTTCCTGCTCGGCAACCTTGATGTATTTGCGTGGACTCCATATGAGATGCCGGGTGTAGATCCGTCTGTTTCACAACACCGTTTAAATGTTGACCCTAAATGTAAGCCGATCATTCAAAAAAGTCGGCGATCAGCCGCAGAGCACACTGCCGCAGTTATTAAAGAGGTTGACCGGTTGCTTCGACGTCAGGGCAATCAGGGAAGTGACCTACCCTACATGCCTACAGAGGCTACCATCAAATTGCCATACATCCAGAGGACCAAGACAAAACTACATTCCTCACCCCAAGAGGAACCTATTTTATGCCTTTTGGGCTGAAGAATGCATGGGCAACTTACCAGAGACTAGTCACCACCATGTTCAAGGAGCAACTCGGCCACACTATGGAAGTGTACATTGACGACATGGTGGTCAAATCCAAGGAAGAGCGGAATCATATAGCCGATCTGGAGGAGACATTCGGCATTCTACGCAAATACAAAATGAAACTGAATGCTTCCAAATGTGTGTTTAGGATCGGCTCTGGCAAGTTCTTGGGTTACATTGTCAACCACCAAGGAATTGAGGCCAACCCGAGGAAAATCACAGCAATCTTAGAACTCGGCTCCCCTCGTTCAGTAAAAGAGGTTCAAAAGTTGATGGGGATGGCCGCCGCACTTAACAGGTTCATTAGTCGGTCTATAGATCGCTGCCGACAATTCTTCCATACACTACAGCAGGGCAAGGCTTTCGAATGGTCCGCCGAGTGCGAAGCCACTTTCAACGGTCTCAAAACCTACTTCCGAGTGCGAAGCCACTTTCAGTTCCACTCTTGACAACACCTTTGGCAGGCGACCCGCTCATCTTGTAGCTGGCAGTTTTCGACCGGACCGTCAATGCCGTACTGATTAAAGAAGAGCTGGGGGAGCAGCGGCCAGTGTATTATGTGAGCAAGACAATGGTCGACATCGAAACACGCTACCTGTCGTTGGAGAAGCTCATCCTAGCCCTAGTCATGGCGGTAAGAAAACTGATGCATTACTTCTAGGGGCACAGTATCGGGGTGCTAACAGATTAACCACTCCGATCAGTACAACGCAGTGCGGAAGCATCAGGACGCGTTTCAAAGTGGGCTCTTGAACTCGGCCAGTACGACATTCAGTTTCTAGCTAGAACCTCAATCAAGGAGCAGGTGCTTGCCGACTTTGTAGCCGAATTTAGCGGGGGTCTTGCCGATTTCAAGTCTGATGAAATTCAACCTAAGCCGAACTGGAGAATCTATGTTGGGGACATTTGGTAGCTGTACTGTGATGGGTCATCCAATCAGCGGGGCAGTGGAGTCGGAGTAGTAATCATGGCTCCTAACGGCGCAATAATTGAGCAGGCCGTCAAACTCGGCTTCGAAGCGTCAAATAACAAAGCCGAATATGAAGCCCTGCTAACTGGTTTGCGGAACGCACATCTTCTGGGTGCTCGGTGTTTGCTTGTATTTTGCGATTCAAAACTGGTGATCAATCAGCTGAAAGGGGAGTACGCGGCAAGAAATGACAGTATGGCGGCTTACACGAAAACGACTAACTTCTTGCTAGCAAATTTTGACCATCATGAATTGAATCAGATAATACGTGATCAGAACACGCATGCAGATGCCCTGGCCTGCCTAGCCTCCGCCATTAACTCAGAGATCAAACGGACCATCGATGTGGGTTTTATCCTAGCGCCAAGCATTGGTCCTTCCAGGTCAATATCATAGAATCGGGACCGAGTTAGATGGATCCCATCGGTGCATTCCTGTCTTCCGAACAGCTCCTAGAGGACAAAAAAGAAGCGCAGAAGCTGCGAAACAAAGCCCTGCGTTACTACTTGGATTCGCAAGGAAAGCTTTACAAAAAATCCCTTTTTGGTCTATACTTAGAATGCGTGCATCCGGACAAAGTCGAAGAGCTTCTAACTGAAATACATGAAGACAGTTGTGGCGCACATTCCGGCGGGCGCTCTTTAGCCCATCGAGCTATAACACAGGGTTATTATTGGCCAACAATGAGATCTGACGCCGAATGCTATGTGAAAAAATGTGAACAGTGCCAGAAGTTCTCCCTGTTAACCCATCTGCCTGCCGAAAAGTTAAGCTCTATCACCAGTCCCTGCCCGTTTGCCTAGTGAGGGCTCGATATCATAGGACCATTGCTGAGGCCCCCAGGGAACAAGCAATACTTGATTGTCGCGACAGATTATTTCACAAAATGGGTCGAAGCAGAGGCATTAACGCACATTCGAGATGCCGATGTTAAGTGCTTTGCATGGAGAAACATCATAACACGATTCGACATTCCAAGAGCTCTTATCTCAGACAACGGCACCCAGTTCGATTGTGGCGTCTACCGAGAACTATGCAGCAAATATGGTATCCGGCCTTACTTTTCTACTCCGGCTTATCCACAAAGCAATGGTCAAGCCGAAGCCTCTAACAAATCCATCTTGGACGGCATCAAGAAGAGGTTGGAGAAAGCTAAGGGCAAATGAGTCGAAGAATTACCGATTGTATTGTGGGCGCATCGAACTACGCCGAGACAATCCACTGGAGAGACGTCGTTCGCCTTATGCTTTGGAACCCAGGCGATCATACCCCTGGAGATCAGCCACCCAACCCTGAAGTCGCAAGTTTTTGATATGGGCCGAAACGACATGATGCTGGCTTTGGATTTGATTCTGATCGAAGAGCAAAGAGACCGTGCCCTTGCGTCCATGGCACAGTACTAGCAGCAGCTTGCTAAGTCATATAATCAACGTGTTCAGCTGCGCCGCTACACACCAGGAGAGCTAGTCCTAAAGAAGGTACTTCCAGCTGCCAAGAAACCAGCTGATGGAAAATTAGGTCCTAACTAGGACGGCCCCTACCAGGTCGATTCGATGGCAAGAGTAGGGGCATATCGGCTCAAAGACATGTCCGGAAGGAGTCTGCCACAGCCTTGGAATTCAACTCACTTGCGCAAATTTTATCATTAAACCCGACCTGTGGGGAGTGATACTAGCTTTGAATGGCTCACCATGTACACTTTCCACTTTTGTAATGAAAAGATTCCATGCGCACATTTGTACTTACTGCGAAATCTAGTTCAAAAGTGTTCCGATAAAGCCTCCGGATTTGGAGCACCCTTCGTAGATATCACGATTGGCCAAATAAGTCTCCAGATTTGGAGCCTCATCAGCGCATGATGCCTTTGGGCCAATAAAGTCTCCGGATTTGGAGCGCCCTTCATGGATGTCACGATTGGCCGAGATAAGTCTCTGGATTCGGAGCCCCATTAGTGCATGACATCTTTAGGCCGACTAAGAGTCTGGATTCGGAGCACAAGTCTTCGGATTCGGAGTCTTGTTAGTGCATTACACCTTTGGGCCGATTAAGACTCCAGATTCGGAGCGCTTTTCATGAAGGTCACGATTGGCCAAGATAAGTCTCCGGATTCGGAGCCCCATTAGTGCATGACACCTTTGGTCCGACTAAGACTCCGGATTCAGAGCACAAGTCTCTAGATTCGGAGCCCCGTTGGTGCATGATACCTTTGGGCCAATTAAAACTCCGGATTCGGAGCCCCATTGGTGCATGACACCTTTGGGCCAACTAAGACTCCAGATTCGGAGCACAAGTCTCCGGATTCGGAGCCCCGTTGGTACATGACACCTTTTGGCCGATTAAGACTCCGGATTCGGAGCGCTCTTCGTGGATATCACGATTGGCCAAATAAGTCTTCAGATTCGGAGCGCCCTTCGTGGATATCAAGATTGGCCAAATAAGTCTTCAGATTCGGAGCGCCCTTCGTGGATATCAAGATTGGCCATATAAGTCTCCGGATTCGGAGCCCCGTTGGTGCATCACACCTTTGGGCCGATTAAGACTCCAGATTCGGAGCGCCCGTCGTGGATGTCACGATTGGCCAAGATAAGTCTCCGGATACGGAGCCTCATTGGTGCATGACACCTTTGGGCCGACTAAGACTCCGGATTCGGAGCCCCGTTGGTGCATGACACCTTTGGGCCGATTAAGACTCCAGATCCAGAGCACCATTAGTGCATGATACCGTCAAGTCTGGGCCGAATGAGGTGCCGTATTCCAAGAGCCGTATCCATATGTGTGGGCCAAATTGGAGGCACCTTGCGCAATTTATGTTTCGGCCAACTATGTATATTTTCATGGTCATGGTCATTTTATCAACAAGTATAATTTCATACTATCATAGTTGGAATAAAAAGATCATAATATCATAATTAAATCCACTCATAAAATAGTTGGTATAGCAACAAAAACATTTTGAAAAATATATGTCCTCAGTAAACTACTTTCGAATACATTATTAATTAAACAATAAATAAATACAAAACGTATTTATTTTTACATAAAAGTTTATGCGGCGCCACCTTCATCGTCACTTTTCTCTATCTCGTACGCATCAAAGGGAAGATTGCGGTGATGATATAACGGTGAAGCCAACTGAACACCTGCTGTACGAAAGGTATCCGCGGCCTTCAGTGCCTTGATCCACCTATGCAGAAATTCCCGATTTTCGCATCGGCAGACCTCCTGGGCAAGTTTTTCCCTGGTTTTTTCTATTCCGACCTTCCGACCTTCATGGAAACCTTTTTTGTAAGCCCTAGTCTTGGCAGACTCAATCGCAAACATGCTAGCCGTATCCCAATCGGCGATCGCATGACTCATTAGCCGTTGTGTCACATTTTCTTCCACGATCGGGTTAGACTTTCCGGCCGACTGCTCCCCACCAGCCTTGACCTTTCTCAGCTCACGCTCGGCCTTCTCCACACGAGCTTCTAGGCTTCGAATGCTTTCGTCCCTCTGCTCTATCTCCTATCGAGCAGCACGAAGACACATACCGATTTCGTAGGAGGTGTACAACCCCTTCACCGCCCCATGAATGCCCTCTCAGAACACTTCGAAGTCTCGTCGACCAACCATCGACTGCTGAACTTATGGCGGAAAAATCTGTCGCGTAAATTCTACTGCCACATTTGGATCTCAAATGGTTGAATCCGCCTCCGTCATCGGTTTGTTATTGACAAAAACTGCAAAGCTCAATGGGCATGGTGGCCCACTGGCTTTGCTGCACAGACGAGGGGAACTGCCCGTGGGTGTTTCTCCTTTCTGGGTGACCTGCTTCGTCGACGAGGAGAATGACGCCTCTCATGCTTAGCAGATGCTCTAGCCCCCGTTCGGGGAAGTTCACTACCTCGATTCATCGAATCCAGCTCCGCCAATGTCTTGCCTTCCCCTTTGCTATTGAAGAATAATCTGCTAGACATTCACTCTTCGCTGCAAGGTTAAGTTTTGTTTAGTTCCTCGTACAGGGTTGAGTTTTGTTTGGACACAACCCCCTTTCTAAATAATTCATGGGCACATCGCGTTCCCGAGGCAACCTCATTAATGAACGCATTCCGTAAGCTGTTGACTTTTGGCTTTCCAGCTTCACCCCCGACCAGGGCAAATCCCTTAATTCAAACGATCAATGGCTCTCTACTCGAGTCGGCCAAACCACTTGGCCTTAAGCTGAAAGGATCGTACCTCAGCCATTTCATGAACCAGACTCATTCGGCGGTCCAGTTCATATTTGCGATAAGGGCAAGTTCCTTTATTCAAACGGTCAATGACTCTACACTTGAGTCGGCCAAATCCCTTGGCCTTAAGCCGAAAGGATCGTACCTCAGTCATTTCACGAACCAGACTCATTCGGCGATCCAGTTCATATCTGAGGCAAGGGCAAGTTCCTTTTTCAAACGGTCAATGGCTCTCCACTCAAGTCGGCCAAACCCTTTGGCCTTAAGCCGAAAGAATCGTACCTCAGCCATGTCACGAACCAGACTCATTCGGTGGTCCAGTTCATATCTGAGGTAATGGCAAGTTCCTTTATTCAAACGATCAATGGCTCTACACTCGAGTCGGCCAAATCCCTTGGTCTTAAGCCGAAAGGATCGTACCTCAGCCATTTCACAAACCGGACTCATTCGACGGTCCAGTTCATATCTGAGGCAAGGGCAAGTTCCTTTATTTAAACGGTCAATAGCTCTCCACTCGAGTCGGCTAAATCCCTTGGCCTTAGAAACAGTCAATGGCTCTACACTCGAGTCGGCCAAATCCCTTGGCCTTAAGCCGAAAGGATCGTACCTCAGCTATTTCACGAACCGGACTCATTCGGCGGCCCAGTTCATATTTGAGGCAAGGGCAAGTTCCTTTATTCAAAATGTCAATGGCTCTCCACTCGAGTCAGCCAAACCCCTTGGCCTTAAGCCGAGAGGATCGTATCTCAGCCATTTCACGAACCAAACTCATTTAGCGGTCCAGTTTATATCTGAGGCAAGGACAAGTTCCTTTATTCAAACGGTCAATGACTCTACACTCAAGTCGGCCAAATCCCTTGGCCTTAAGCCGAAAAGATCGTACCTCAGTCATTTCACGAACCGGACACATTCGGCGGTCCAGTTCTTATCTGAGGCAAAGGCAAGTTCCTTTGTTTAAACGGTCAATGGCTCTCCACTCGAGTCGGCTAAATCCCTTGGCCTTAGAAACAGTCAATGGCTCTCCACTCGATTCGGCTAAATCCCTTGGCCTTAAGCCGAAAGGATTATACCTCAGCCATTTCACGAACCAGACCCATTCGACGGTCCAGTTCATATCTGGGGCAAGGGCAAATCCCTTAATTCAAACGATCAATGGCTTTCTACTCGAGTCGGCTAAATCCCTTGGCCTTAAGTCGAAAGGATCGTGCCGCAACCATTTCACGAACCGGACTCATTCGGCGATACAGTTCATATCTAAGGCAAGGGCAGATTCCTTAAATTTGAATCGTGAATATCCCCCAACTTTTGAATCATCCATCTTTTTAATATAATAATTGTCTATTCATTTATAGAATAATTGTCTATCCATTTAATTAAGTACAGGAATAACACAAAACAAGGGAAAATTTCATTGATAAACTGAATACAGACAAAGTATCACTTTATACATGAAGATCACCCTGAGAAAAAATAAAATAAAATTAAATAAAATACATTGAAAATCCTAGGCAAAAACAACCAGTGTGTCGTCCTAAATCAATCCTCAGGGTCCTTGGGGTCAGACTCCAGCAGCTCGATATCCACTTGCTCATATGGAATTGGCATCGCCAATGTCACATTTGTAGCAGCAAGGGCTTTGAGCCAGTCGTGCTTGAATCCCCGGTTTTCAAATTTAAGAACTTCCTCCACATAGCTGTAACAAGCCCCGAACGCCCCGGGAGGATGAGTCCCGTTCTGTTCATTTGGGGTTACCACAGTTCGGACTCGACTTGTGTCACGGTTCTTAATCTGAACCAAAGAGTCCAAATCTGGAAAATCGTTTTGAGAAACAGATTTTTGAAAAAGTAGTGCCAAACATGGACTGCTTTGCCAGATACAGAGTCGCCACCTAAATATTTTAAAATGGGGGAATTTAGGAAACCCTGACTCGGTGCCGAAGGCCACATGTCCGTCATCACCGGAGTTGTCTCGGCTCGGGAGCTTGGGTACGATCGGGGAAAGTCAGCTATGAGCACCCCCTTTCGCCCAGTCCGAAGACCGGCCTCTACTAACCATGATATCCGATTTGGAAAACGTTATGTGTTCTTATTCCATTTATTAGCCTAGAATTACTATGTTATGCTGTGCAGCCAAATAAGTATATAGACCAAATTGCCCAAATTGGAACAAAACATTCCATGTTCGTTCTGAAAATGGTTTGCTACTCGCAAGTAGGCTAAAATACAGATTTTGCCACCCTCAAGTGGGCTTTTTAGAAAAGACGGTTTTGCCACTATCTAGTGGGCTTAAAACAAATATAGTTTTAACGCATTATCCCAATTTAAGCAATTTGACCTCCACCCAACAGGCATTCAAGCAATTTATCTCATGTAAACACTTAGCCGCATGGCAAGCATACTATTATGGCAACATTCACACGCATGTTGGATGCTAAAGCATAACCACTTACATTGTACTTCCGTGCCAAAACAATAAACTAGTTAGCAAATGTGCGTGTCTAGTTCATGTTTATGCCTAATGCAACACATACAAGGTGCAATTTAGTTAGGCTCGGTTAACCTAGATATGGCATACGATATGCAACCAACTGATTCATGTATTCAATTTTGGAATTTGAAAATACGAATGCGGTTAGTATGATGTACCGAGCCCGGTGCATGTTAACAGATGCATGAATGCACGCATGCATATCATAAGGTATGCTAATTTCAAAAATGCCCTAATCTACCATCATAAGCTGGTAAATAAAAAGGGAAGAAAGAAATGGGGATTGGAAGACAATAACACACACTCACCCACACTTATTACATGTTTACCCTCACTCAGAGGGTTCGAATTAATATTACAGTCCCAAAATAAAGAACAAATAAAATTATTACAAAATTTTCCTAATTAATTAAAAGAAATGAAGCAAAAGAAAAGAGGGTGGCCACAGCCTCTGCCTCGGGGCGCGCAGATGATGCATGCTCGAATCCGTCCTGCCGGAAAACCCGTACTATAACTCCTGTCGCCTCTGTTTGTACTGCCTCATCTTTCTGAAAATTGCCAAAGTACTGGAGCAAGCTCCTTGCATCCTGCAGAGAACCACCGGCCAGACAGAATTGCCACCGGCACTTCAAAATTACCATCGCCACTTTATTGGATTCATCGGCACTCCAGATAGTGCCGGTCGGCACTAAATTCTGCCGATCGGCAGAAACTTCCTGCATAAGACAATTTGACAGCAAACAGAGAACAGACAGTGCATGGCATGGAGTTTTTAGACACATGTGAGCATGGTCATACTTCTTATCATATTTAACTCAAAGAAGCGTGACTTTCGATCCTTGAACCATCAATGGTACATGGCGGGTCAAAGGATCGGATTTGCCATTTGATATGAAGATGTATGCAACAAACAACCTGAAAACCGGGGCTTATCAAGCTGGAGTCAAAGGTCCCGACGACCGGGAATCAAGGATCTTCTCTCTTTTTT